>CM077148.1:111500545-111821679 GCA_039583875.1 Platanthera guangdongensis | reverse complement strand
CATCTCTGAGGGAAAGACAATTGATAGACGTTCCGATGAAGAGGTTCTCGGAATTGTTCTTAGCAATATACCTCCTTCTACTCAGAGGATTTCAATGGAGAATGAGTTCCTGAGGTTGGTGCAGGGTGAGCGCAGCGTGGATGAATATCTCCACGAGTTTACGCGGTTGAGTCGTTATGCGAGCTCTACCATCATGGATGAGGAGCGCAAGACTAATGTTTTTATGAAGGCTTTGAGGGATGAGCTGAGACTATACTGTCGGGCCGATGACGCAGGGTTTCTAACCTTGGTCAATACTGCCCGGTCCTTGGAGAAGGACATGAAGAGTGTACAAGCGAAGAAAGGCTTGGTTGAAAAAGAAATCTGAGTTCAAAGTGCCGACTACTTCAAAGTCAGGCTATCGGAGGACTTTCAAGAAGCATAGGACTTCGGTCCAGCTCCTTCTGGCGCTTCTGGGGCGACTACGGGTCGGACCCCGGGTGCGTGCTTTACTTGCAGCAAGACGGGGCACTTTGCCCGTGATTGTTGGAGCGGACGTCCTAAGTCCGAAAAAAGGAGGCCAGGAGCTACCTACGAAGAGAAGGGAAGGCGGTGGAGTCGACCGCATCCCACTATGCTCCGGCCCAACCAAGGGTCTATAATCTTGGCCAACAGGAGGCCATTAAACAAGCTGACGTGGTGACAGGTACGGTTTAATTTATAGCAAGTCAATTCCTTTATATGCTTGTTATGTATATGTTACCTTACCACTGCTTGTTTAGGATTCGTATGATTTGTGAAAATCCGCACGAGCACTCTTTGATACGGGAGCTTCACACTCCTTCTTGTCCGAAGGATTTATATCACGCATCGGAGTCCCTTCTTCGATGGCGAAGGACAAGTTGGATGTGTTATTGCCCAATGGGTGTTCGATGCGAGCGGTTAGGATCTGCGAGGTTAAGACTCGTATTGGAGAGCAGGAGTTCGACCTGCGGGCGTCTTTACTTCCGTTAGTGGAGTTGACGTCATATTTGGCATGGACTGGCTCTCGGAGCAGCAGGCCCATATAGATTGCGGTAGCAAGGAAGTCAAGCTGGGAGCAAGTCGTGAGACGACTTTACGGGCTTAAAGGGGTCGAGCAAGACGTTGATGTCTGCTCTTCAGGTGGTGAAGGCGGTTCGTGCCGGAGCAGAACTGTTCTTTACACTTGTGGAGGTTGCAAAGCCGAAGCCCGCTATGGATTGTATTTCAGTGGTATCAGAATACCCTGATGTGTTCCCCGCAGATCTTCCTGGAGCCCCGCCCCAACGGGAGATAGATTTTACGATCGAGCTAGTGCCAGGTGCAAAGCCTGTGTCACGATCTCCGTATCGGCTAGCGCCTAAGGAAATGGCGGAGCTGAAAGTTCAACTGCAAGAGTTGTTGGAGCAAGGGTATGTACGCCCGAGTTCTTCGCCTTGGAGCGCACCGGTCCTCTTTGTTAAGAAGAAGGACGGAAGCTTGAGGTTGTGTATTGATTATCGGGAGCTAAACAAGCTGACTGAGAAGAACAAGTACCCGATCCCCGGATTGATGATCTCTTTGATCAGTTAGTCGGGTCGACGGTGTACTCGAAGTTAGATCTCAAGTCGGGTACTATCAGCTGCGGATAAGGGAGAGTGATATCCCGAAGACAGCGTTTAGTACGAGATACGGACATTATGAGTTTACGGTCATGCCGTTTGGGCTGACTAATGCGCCGTCAGTATTCATGGACTTGATGAACAGGACGTTCAGGGAGTACCTAGACCGTTTCGTGATCGTCTTCATCGACGATATTTTGGTGTACTCGCAAAGTGAGGAGGATCACTTCAAGCATCTCCATTTGGTGTTGGAGACACTCAGGAGAAAACCAGTTGTATGCCAAGTTCTCGAAGTGCGAGTTTGGCTATCCTCAGTAGCGTTCCTCGGGCATATAGTGAGTGGAGAGGGTATTGCGGTGGATCCGGCGAAGATTGTTGCGATACGGGAGTGGCCTGAGCTTGCTACGGTAGCAGAAGTCCGAGCTTTTTGGGCTTGCCGGTTATTATAGGCGCTTCGTAGAGAACTTCTCGCGGATAGCGCTACCTCTCACTACTTTGACGAGGAAGGAGCATAAGTTCGTTTGGACGCCGGAGTGCGCGCGAGCTTTTGAGGATTGAAGGTCGGTTGACCACGGCGCCTGTGCTGAGTTCGCCGGTTGGAACCGAAGGCTATGAGATATATAGCGATGCTTCAGGCAGCGGTTTGGGTTGTGTGCTACTGCAGCACGGAAGCGTGATAGCTTATGGCTCGAGACAGCTAAAAGTGCACGAGAGGAATTATCCGGTCCACGACTTGGAGTTGGCGGCCGTGATTTTTGCCTTGAAGCTGTGGAGACACTATTTGTACGGTGTGAAGATTGATATCTACACCGATCACAAGAGCCTAAAGTATTTGATTGATCAGAAAGATCTGAATATGCGGCAGCGTAGGTGGATGGAGTTCCTGGGGGACTATACTTTCAAGATCCACTACGTGCCTGGCAAAGGGAATGCGGTTGCGGACGCGTTGAGTCGTCGAGCCCCAGCTCAAGCTAATTGGCTATCAGTGCATGATGAGCGGTTGGTGCAGGAGCTGGAGGCGTTGGAGATTGTTTGTGTGGATAGACAATCTAGTGCTGAAGCAGTGCTGAATTGGACTGAAGTCCAATATGACCTGGCTGATCGGATTCGGCAGGCTTTGGATATGGATGCTCATATGAAGCAGTTCATGATAGAGGCTCTGGATGGGTCAAATTCCCAATTCGTCGTGGAGGACGGGTTGCTGTGGAAAGACGGTCGTTTGTGCGTCCCAAGCGTGGGCAATTTACGGGTGGAGTTGTTGTACGAGGCACACCATACCAAGTACTCGATTCACCCAGGGAGCACGAAGATGTACCGCGATGTAAGAAGCTATTTTGGTGGCCGGGTTTGAAAAAGGATGTGGCGCTATACGTAGCGAAGTGCCAAACCTGCGCCTTGGTAAAGGCGGAGTGCCAAAAGCCGGGAGGATTTCTTAAGTCCTTGCCTATTCCGGAGTGGAAATTTGACGACATCTCTATGGACTTTGTGCATGGTTTGCCAAGGTCGCAAAAGGGAACGACGCCATTTGGGTGGTCGTGGATCGATTAACGAAGGTGTCGCATTTATTCCGCATAGGAAGGATGATCCGGTGGAGAAGCTGGCAAAGCTTTATGTGGATAACATAGTGCGGCTTCATGGTGTGCCCCGCAGCATCGTGAGTGACCGTGATGGGTGGTTCACGTCCAATGATTGGAGGCTGGTGCAGCAAATGTTGGGAACAAAGCTGAAGTTTAGCACAGCCTTCCATCCACAAACGGATGGGCAGACCGAGAGGGTCAATAGAACGATGGAAGACATGCTTCGCATGTGTGTCTTGGACTTCGGAAAGCAATGGGAGGACCACCTTTATTTGGTGGAGTTCGCATACAACAACAGCTACCAAGCAAGTATTCAGATGGCGCCTTTCGAGGCCCTATATGGTAGAAGATGTCGCACGCCGTTGTCTTGGTTAGAAACGGGTGAGTCAAAGTTGTATAAGCGATCGGAAGTAGAGGTGCTACTTCTTTGGTGAGAACCATTCGGGAGAGGTTTACTCATCGCTCAGGACCGGCAAGCAAAGTACTATAATGCCAAGCACAGGAACGTGGAGTTCGCTGTGGCGATTATGTGTACTTAAAGATCAAGCCGTTCAAGGGTGTCTCGCGGGTGCGACGATTGAAAAAGCTAAGCCCGAGGTACCTTGGACCGTTCGAGGTTCTGGAGCGAGTAGGAGAAGCGGCCTATAGGTTGAGGCTTTCTGTGGAGCTTAGTGGTTTACACGATGTATTCCACATTTCGGTGCTTAGGAAGGCGGTGCAAGAGCCTACGCAAGTGATCGCGGTCGATCAAGTGTCGGTGGATAGTGGGCTAACGACAAAGGTCAAGCCCGTGCGGATTGAAGACTCGGAGGTCAAGCGGCTACGCAATAAAGAGATCAGGATGGTCAAAGTCGGTGGGACAATTGCGGTCGTGAGGAGCTCTCCTGGGAGCGAGAGCAGGCGATGCTTGACGAACATCCGGAGTTGTTCCGCTCAGGTACAAATTTTGTTTTGTACATGTTTTTCCCTTTATGTAATTTCGTGGCGAAATTCTTTCAAGAGGGGTAGAGTTGTAACGCCCCGAAACTCAAAGGAGAAAAGGGGGACGTTTTGGGCCAGTTTGGTTTCTGGCTGAAGGCACACGGCCTGGGACACGGGCGTGTCCCAGGGCGTGTCAAGCGTGTGTCGACACTTAGCCGCGAAGTCGTCGAGTTATTCTCGACGATTCGTCGAGAATGGGCACACGGCCTGCGACACGGGCGTGTCGCAGGGCGTGTCGACCCGTGTCGACACTTAGCCGTGAAATCGTCGAGTTATTCTCGACGATTCGTCGAGAATGGGCACACGGCCTGCGACACGGGCGTGTCGCAGGGCGTGTCGACCCGTGTCGACTATCGTCGAGGTGAAATCGTCGAGATTCACTCGATGATCGTCGAGACAAGGCACACGGCCTCGGACACGGGCGTGTCCAAGGCCGTGTCAGCGAGTCGTCGTTCTCCCTCGACGAAATGTCCCGTGTACACGGCCTGGGGCCCAGGCGTGTCAATGTGACACGGCAAGGACACGGGCGTGTCCTAGAACCCGTGCAGTGCTCGGGTTGGAAACGGGGGAAAAATCATGGGTACACGGCCGGCTACACGGCCGTGTCAGCTGGAACACGGGCGTGTCAGCTAGAACACGGGCGTGTTCGATGCCCGTGTGCGTGTTCAGAAGATTCGATTTTGACGGCGAATGCAGCACACGGCCCTGGACACGGGCGTGTGCCAAGCCGTGTTCGGCCCAGATTGGGCATTTCAGCCCGAATCAAAGCCGCTCGTTTTCTTAGTTGAGATCCGACGGCTGGGGATGGTTCCTGGGAGGATATACACGGGTTTGACTTAAGAAAAATCCACTTTTCATCACTTGATCTCTCTCCAAACCCTTGGAGAAAGAAGAGCCAAGGCTAGAGGAAGAGGAGCTAGATCCGCCATTGGAGGAGCTTCGGAGCTCCGAATCGCAAGCCGACTCCGGATCCACGGAGGCAACGCAAGCGTGGTGATTTCTATCCGATTACATTTCGATGGCGCCGAAGAGGAACGCAAGGGTAACGATCCTCACTTGTGAGCATGATAGCTCTCTTTCTTAGCATAGGAAGCTCCCCTCTCGCGAGTTTGCGAAGAGTTGGAGGCGTTCCTTCGGGTAGATATGTAAAGTCCCGTTGTTTAGCGTCCGTATGCGAGAACGGACATAGGCATTTTGGTTGAAGCCTACCCGGACATGTAGTTCGGATCGGTGATGTTGCATTGCATAAGGCCGGAGAAGACTCCGTGCTATTGGTTGTTTTCGGGTTTTCTACGCGGTAGATTGCAGCAGGGAGCCTTGGGGACTAACCCAAAGGTGCACCCGGAAAACTGGGCGGATACGAGATCTTGCCAACTTGGTGGCCTGAGTGCCAACATGAACATAACGGGGTTATGTGTCTTGCGGTAGAATGGGACTCGGTGAAAGTTTGACCCGCGCAAATGGCTTAAATTGCCGTTGCGATGTGAGCACGGGTTAGATGGAGCCGTACCCGCTTATGTCGTTCGGGTTAGAGAGACCTAAAGTTACATGGCACTCGCCGTTGGCATAGATGGAGTCTTCGGTGGTCGATGGCTTAAATTGACGTGACCAATACCATGAAGACGAATTGCTCATAGAATGGCCGTCTAAGTGGCGGTGGTGAGTCCGGAATGTTAATGGCTTCAATTGACGTAACATCGACCGGTTCACCGAGAATGTGCCCTGAGTGCGCGGGACGTGTGGCCGTACGAGCCAACGTCTGTGATGAAATGGCTATGTTAATATGCATTGCTCGCTTGTGCTAATGAAATGCAGGGAAGGAGCATCGCCGCCCGAGTTGGGGCGGGATCGTTATAATTTGGTCAGCATTGCTGACCGTTGCTTTGTTTGCCACCGTGCGGTGGTTTGTTTGCTTGCAGGTGCAGCTGGACCAAGCGGTCAATAGCGGGCTAAAGCCCTTGTTGCGAAGCTGGCCCTCGAAGGCCCAAGCGGAAATGTTTTCTATTTATTCATGTATGGCCGGCCTGCGTGCCGAGGTTGGTAAATCATGTAATAGACAAATGAAACATCTTTTAAGGCCTTAAGGCCGACTTTTGAGTATTTGTAATGACATTCCTGTTGGTTTTAGTGGACATTCATGCTTGTGTTGGGTTCTTGTTTTGCAACTTATATAAATTGCTTCCGCTAGAATGCTCTGTGTAGGACGTTGAGATTGGTTGGATGGTTCCCATACGTAACCACCCGGTCTGTCTGTGGTATATGGCGTCGGGCCCCGGCCGGACCTACTGCTATATGCTATGCGACAGATAGGGGGTGTTACACAAGGCACTCAAGTGTGAGCTCAGACGCAAGAACTGAGGGGGAGCAAGGGGTCAAATGCTACCGACCCCGATTTGTAGAAGCCGAAAAGGGGGAGATTACCCTCGCGGCTAAGGCTAAGGTGGCTCCAAGCTTCCAAGCTTGCTCCCAAGAAATTGGTATTGATAATGGATAACTCACTCAACTCAATTTCAAGTTTATGGTTTTCATTCCCATATGCTCTATTCACCTTAGCTTGTAGGGTTTAGGCTTCATCAAATAGGGGGAGATTGTTGGGTATTGTATCCACAATGTACCTGATTTGAAGAATCTCCTGGACAAGCTAAGGTCAATAGACAATGTATTTGATAAACTCTTTCAAGTTGTGCTTGCAGTTCTTCCACGCTAAGTGCACACCAATGTCAGGGTGCAGCAGGTCAATATACACGAGTCTGCACGACGTAATCCCTCGTTGAGCAGATCAGTGTGTTGGCCTATGTGTACTCTCTCTATTGGAGTGCACTTACTTTCAAGCACAGGGCTGTAACTATGCAGGAGCAGACAAGGAGCAAGGATGGGTCAAGGAGCACCTCATGGGTGGAAAGACGAAAATTCGTCTAAGTGTAAATCGACGAGAATCACCAAGTGATTCTCGCCGATTCGGCGAGAATCACCAAGTGATTCTCGCCGATTCGGCGAGAATCACTAGTGATTCTCGCCGATTCGTCGAGAATCAGTGGCTGATTCTCGCCGAACTCGATCAAGCTACTTCTTAGCGAGCACCTCTGCTTCTAAGTAAGAATCGACGAGAATCACCAAGTGATTCTCGCCGATTCGGCGAGAATCACTAGTGATTCTCGTTGAATCGTCGAGAATCACTGGTTGATTCTCGCCGTTTCGACCTGGCCTAAAGTAGTGGGTGCAACCAAGGCAAATTCGACGAGAATCATCTTTGATTCTCGCCGAATCGTCGAGAATCACCTTTGATTCTCGACGATTCGGCGAGATTCACTTTCGATTCTCACCGATTTTGACTTGGGCGATTTTCTGGAACTTCCTGAATCGGATTATGCCGCTGTCAATGTCCTGGACCGGGATTTAGGGATTCTTCTTGTGGGTCCCACAACGGTCCTATTCAAGTTGTCTACAGTATATATATACGGGTATTTTGAACGGAATATACATATACTCAGAAAAGAAGCCGAGCACGATCTAACCCTAAAATCGCGAGTTCCGCTCCGCCGCCGCCGTCGTCGCCACTCGCGCTAGTTGGTCGTCGCTGTTGATCACATTTCTTCCCGATCTCCGGCGATAGAAGCTTAGCAAAGCTTGAATCTCACGCGTCTATCCAGAGATCCCTTGTCTCTCGATTTGTTGACCGGGAAAAACTCCCTCGTCCGAATCGATCGAGACGACCGATCCTAGAGTGACCATTGGTAGACCTAGTTTGCTTCGCTACGAAGTTTGGATCTCAAAGTATAGCAGCCGCGCGCCATCGTTGCCGCCGATCCCGAACAAAGCCGCCGCTCATCTTGACGCCGCCGGTTACGGGGAGATCCTCTCCAAGAGAGATCAAGGTTGTGGACTCTTTGTGGACTTCAAGAACACGTCATCAACAAAGAGGGACCCCTTAGTCTCCAAACGAAGTTTGTATCTCGTGTACATTCTATTTTACTTTTGTTGTAAAAGAACGTTTGTTCCGTGTTGTAAGGGTTGGGTGCAACCCGGTTTGTGGGAGTGTTGACTCCTACGTGTGGAAGGGTTCCTTCCGATAGTGCAAGGATTGGATTTCAATCCTGTTGGAGAAGTGACCGAGTCGTCCCGTGTTGGGAGATAGGTCGAAGGGGGAAAGTGGATGTACCCAAGTCGGGGAACTAATATAAATTGACTGTGTATTCTATGTGCTGTGCTGTTTATTTTTATTGTGCAGGTACAATCTCAAATTCCGCAAAAACGCTGCACCTCACCTATTCCCCCCCCCCCCATAGGTGAAGATAGTTGACACTAGGTGAACTTTCAATTCTTAATAGATACTTTTCTGTTGAAGGAGAAAGGCCTTTATATAGTCTTCCTCCAAGGTAACCTACTAATCCGGTTTCTAACGAACTTCTGACAGTTCTGAAAGTTACAGTGGACCGGCTGAAATGGCAGCTGTCAAGTCATCCATTCACTTCTTGAAATCACTGTCTCTGTCTGAAAGTGTCGAGACTGATCTTCATTATGTGTCGACACAAATAGACCAAGTGTCGACACAAGTGGATTAAGTGTCGACACTAGCCTTGGTGGTGTCGACACAACTCCTTGTGTTGTTGTAACAGCTTCTCGACACTGCTTATTCAGAATGTGTCGACACTGATTCTGTGTGTCGACACAAGCCTTCTGTTGAATGTGTCGACACTAATACTGTGTGTCGACACAAGTACTTCTTCTTTAAAACTTAGTTGAATTCTGTTGTGTGTCGACACATCTCCTTTGTGTCGACACATGCCTTCTTGTGTTGAAACTTGCTGAGTGTCGACACATCTCCTTTGTGTCGACACAAGAACTTCTTTTACTTTAACTTTGGTAAATCTTTGTTGTGTGTCGACATAGTTGATGTCGACAATGCCTTTAGTATGTTGACACATCTTCCTGGTGTCGACACATTGGATGTCGACTAAGCTTCTCTGCGTGTCGACACTGCCTCTAAGTGTCGACATGATATATGTTGAGTATTCTTCATAGTGTGTCGACACTGTCTGTATGTGTCGACACTTTTCTTCTCGTGTCGACTCTGCCTTTCCTGGTGTTGACACAAATACTCCAAGTGTCGACACAGCTTTTTTAGGTGTCGACACAAGTCTTCATAAGTGTCGACACAGCATCTCTAGGTGTCGACACATGTACTTAGAAACTTTTCTGAATTTCCTGCAATTACTTAATCTGCACATATAAACTCAAAGCACATCAAATACACCTTGATGTATATCATTGAGTAGGGTGAGGCTTCTCCAAATCTGGTACACATTTTCCAATGTACCCAACACCCTTTCTCCTCTCCCTTCCGCCATCTCCTCCCTTTCTCTCTCCTCCTTTCTCTCTCTCTTTCGCTCTCTCCCTCCTCTCTCTCTCTCAACTCTCCCCTCATCTCATGTTCTCTCTCATGATCCAATGGCTATTATTTGATCTATGGTGTGCATCCAAATACATATATTGCTTTAAATAATAAAATAAGATTATATATATATACGATTGCCCGACACGGGGCTCCGCCACTATGGTCATGGACAATAGTACCCGACCGGCGACAACGGGTTTCGCCCGCCCCATCAAGGAGGGTTTCGCTCGCAACATATACATATGAGTACTCAAAATTACCGTAAAAAATATACATAAATATTATAATTTTTATTTTGTAGAACAATATACGTTTTGACCTAAAAATATTAATTTTAACTTTAATAAAGTTGATTGATTTGATTTCATCACCTTGAAAATACCACTGATATGCCTAATGACAAACTTTCTTGAATACATTGCTGACATGTCTAATGACAACCTACCGTAGTAGGTGTAGGAGCTCTACTAAAAACTTTTTGAATTTAAATGGTTTTTCGTCATTACTTCTAATTTTTTGATAGTATAATTACTTGAATAAATATTATATTTTAATTTCTTTAAAATATATTATAATATATGTCAAGTCAATAAAATATAAAATTGAGAACATAATTACTTTTTTTTGAATGTTTCATCAAATGCAACTTTTTCCATATAATAGTGAAATATATATATATATATAGATATATATATTTATATATATAGATATATATATATATCCATGAATATCATTATAGATTATAGATACCGCTAATTTTAATATTGCAACTAGCAAGAGTGATTTTTACGTACGTGAGAAGCTTCATGATCATTCCAAGAGGCTAAATTGAGTTGAATTTTAGGCAAATATCTATGTAAAAATGAATCTTTCAAATTAAAAAGTTAGAATAATCCAATGGAAAATGAACTAGTTGACAAAAAATTCTAATGAGATATTTTTGGCTATTGTTACCTTCACCCTTCATATGGCTATTCACACCCTATATGTTTTAAGAAATTTTTTTCTAAAACTTTACTTGCACCCCATCTCCCCCATTTCGCGGAAGCCGCATCCCGTCTTTCTCTTCGCCGAGCTGCTCCCGTCTCCGGCATCTTCCACGCGCCATCTTACTTTATTAGTTGTGTCACGCAAATCGCTATGAGATATTTTCGGGTGCGTCAAAAAAATATCAGGGTGCGGCAAGAAAATAAACGGAATGCGGTTATATTTTCGGATTGCAGTTAACAATGGGATGTGAATAGTTAAAACCGGGTTGCGGTTAACAATCACCAAATTTTTTCGCCTAAAATATGACTGATTTAATATCGATAAGCTAAACCAAAAATTTCTCATAAAAAATATAAAATAGGACTTGAAAACGCGATTGTTAACCACACTATAGCAATGACTATCAACTCAAAATTAGGTCTTTTTTCCCTTTACAACCCGATAATTGCACGCTCCTCACAACCGCAAACATCACTCTCATGGTTACTGGCCCGACAACATTCTTGAGGATTCACTGAGCGACAACCATGACCTCCAGCTTGTCGCCGATCTCCGACTCTTACTCCATGTCGTGTTGGTCCATCTCCCTCGACACCATTGTCAGAACTTTCTGTTAGGTTATTGTGTTATATGTCCGCACGTGTCGTGGCCGACTCGAATAGGTTAATGAGTTTCGTGTCATTCTATGGTTTGGCCCTAAGCTGGAAGTAATATATATACCCTATTCCATACTTAGATAGGGCATTGTAGAATACTTTGAGCGGCTAACTCCCACATTCTCAAAGTAACGTCCTAGGGTTTCCGCTCTCACGCATTCTGCTCTCGGCGATTTCCCGATTCCGCCATCGTTCCCGTGCGAATCCTCTCCGCCGTTCTCCCGTGTTCTGCGATCTTGGCGAACCCGTCGCGTTCTACGATTTCGCGATCTCCTGCGGTTTTTTGCGATTCCGCCGTTCGGCGATTTCCCGCATCCGGCGCCGCTCCTGTGCCGTTCGCCGCAAGCCGATCGAGAGGAAGTCGATCGCGAGGTTTTCTCCCTGTTGCCGGATCTGCCGGGTCTGTCGATCTCTGGAAAGGTGAACCTAAGGAGATCATCCCTACTGCTTAACAGAAACTCCAGATCTACGGGGGCTCGGTCTTATTTCTCTGGGTTTGTGAAAAGGAAGATCTTTGGAGGTTCTCTCGATCCAGTCACAGATCGGGCTTGGAGGTTTCCGAAAAGTCGTTGAATCTACTGTTCCGATCCTTGAAGTTTCTCTCGATCCTTGGAGGTTCTCGGTGTGGATCTGGGCTTGCCGGAAAGGATCGTTCTTCTGTTTCTTTGGTGTGTACTGGTTCGCACTTCTCCGATCTGCCGAAGCCGTTACCTTCTGTTGGAGCCGTTGCTGTTCCTCTATCCAGAAGAAGGAAACGGTGGTGTTTGGATTTATGCAAGAAGGATTTCTCTGTTTGCCAATCCAGATCCGATCAGCAAGAAGGATCTATGTTGTCCCTTTACACCTTTTTGTTTTGGTTCTGTGAGGAGATCTGTGTCAGTTTTCTACAGGGAATTGGTCCTCTCTAGTGGATATCTATAGTGGATCTCTGCCTCTGGTCCGGAAAGGGTTCCTAAAATCAGATCAAAGAATTTCCTGCCGCGTCTCAAGGATTGGAATCAGGAATTTCTATTGGAAGGATCTCCATTGTTGTTTGAGATCTAATCCACCAAAGCAACCTCTGTGGAATTTCTGTTTGTGTGGATCACGTCTTCGACGGTCGTGTTCAACCGGAGAGGAGCAAATCTTATTTCTGGATTGGATCTGAAGACACTGAGTCGTCTCCGCGCGGATCAGGTGACTTCTTTCTGGTTGTTTACTATTATAGCTTTTGCAAGATGTCGAAGATTACCTCCTACGACATCGTCAAGCTTCAGTCATTCGATCTCTCCGACTTCCACGCTTGGAAGCTGCACGTCCAACTTGGTATGAAGGAACGTGAGATTTTCTACACGGTCCTGAGTGATTTTGCCACTACCGAAGAGGACGTGAGCGAACTTCAGTGGAGAAAAGACGAAGACTTCTGCAGGGACTACCTCCTAAATTCACTGAATCCTAGACTCGCCCTGACCTACAGCAGTCATAAGACTGCAAAGGAGATTTGAGACCGTTTGAATGCGCACTTCCAGAAGGAAGAGGGGTTGTTGAGGACTCTCCTTGGCGAGAGACTCTTCACTTCTAAGTTTAATTTAAACTCGTCAATCACCTCTCAAATAATTGAACTGGAGAGTCTGCGTCTCAAGCTGGCAGACGATAAGTCCGATATCTCGGATAATCTCTTTGTATGTCTGATACTTAGCAAGCTACCACCTGAGTGGTTGACCTTCAAGACTGAAATGCACAGACTGAAGGAAAAAATCGCATTGGATGAACTCAAAAGGTTCATTCATATCGAGGATCAAAACATAGCTGGTAAGAGCCTGGAACAAGTTAGTCAGTCCTCGCAGGCTGTTAACTTCGTTTCTCGACCCAGCAAGCCTCGAAGGAAGCCACCAGCACCCAAAGGTGAACCCTCTACACAGTTGGCGCCTAAAAAGCCCTCTTTCAAAAGGAAGAGGGGCAAGTGCCACAACTGCGGCAAGTGGGGACACTGGGCGGCTGAGTGCAAGGCTCCTAAGAAGAAAAAGGAGGATGCCCCGCAAAATGTGGCGAACATGCTGGCTGATGCTTCAGATCCCAAGTCCTTTGTGGCTATGATCGGGAGCAGTCACCGCAGTTCGTCCTCTGAGTGGTGGCTTGATAGCGGTGCTACATGTCATGTGACGAATGACAGAGGTCTACTTGCTGAGGTCAAGGCGGTCCAGGAGAAGGTGGAGAACTGCAATGGAGGAGAGACCGAGGTGACCCATGCTGGGACAGCCGAGCTGGTCCTCTCATCAGGTAAAACTCTTTTTCTGCTTAATGTTAAAGTAGTTCCTTCTTTAACTAAAAACTTGATTTCTATGAGTCTATTTGATAAGGCTGGGATGTCCTTCACAACTCAAAACGGTAGAATGACCTTAACGGTAAATTCACATTATTTTGGGTGTGCGTACCTGATCAACGGAATGTATAGACTTAGCTTAAACAACGATAGCATTAACCAAATAAGTTCGAACCTTATTGATCCTAAGTTGTTACATAACAGACTTGGACACGTGAACTATAGGAAAATGCTAGATCTAGCGAAGAGTCATAATATTCCCTTAGATCTGTCGATTCGATTTGACAAGTGCGAGGTGTGTGCTCAAACCAAAATCACTAGAAAGCCATTCAAATCGGTTTCTAGGAGCACGAAACTTCTTGAGTTGATACATTCAGACCTCTGTGATTTTCGTAGCCACGTCACTCGAGGGGGCAGGAAGTATCTGATTACATTCATAGACGATTTTTCAAGATATTGTCATGTGTATCTGTTAAAATCGAAAGACGAAGCCTTTGAGATGTTTAAGACCTTTAAGTCTCGTGTAGAAAATCAGTTGAACCTGAAAATTAAGCGATTTAGAAGTGATCGAGGAGGAGAATATACTGTTTCTGGGTTCAAGGAATTTTGCGCCTCTGAGGGAATAATTCTTGAAACCACAGCTCCTTACTCACCCCAGTCGAATGGTGTTGTCGAGCGTAAGAATAGAACTTTGACAGAAATGTTGAACTCTATGCTCCTAACAGCTGGCATGCCTAATTCTTTTTGGGGAGAAGCAGTTCGTGCTGCAAATCACATTCTGAATAGAGTGCCTCATTCTCAGCTCACTGCTACCCCGTATGAGCTGTGGCACGGTCATCCTTGTAGATACGATACTCTAAAGACTTGGGGTTGTATAGCATATGTGCGATTACAAGACCTCAAGAGGCCTAAGGTGGGACCTAGGACGACCACATGCGTCTATTTAGGTAGTGCAGAAGATAGTGCAGCCGACAGATTTTTCGATCTATCCACGAATATCGTAATAGAGTCTAGAGATGCCATATTCTTTGAAAATAAATTTGTCAAGGATCATGGTTTGTCTGTTTCCGGGTCTAATGATATGATTTCAGAATCTATCATAGAACCTGTAGCTGGCCCTTCTGGCACTGCTCCCCAACCTATAGAGGTGGAAACTGTTCCACTTAGAGCATCTACAAGAGAGAGAATCCCTAAGAACTTTGGTGAGAATTTCGTCACCTACCACTTAGAGGATGATCCATTCTCCTACCAGGAGGCAATGAGATCTAGAGATTCGTTGATGTGGGCAGAAGCCATTGATGATGAGATGGACTCGCTGTTGCATAACAATACTTGGCATCTAGTTGACTTGTCGAAAGGCGCTAAAGTCCTCGGATGCAAGTGGGTGTTGAAGAAGAAACTACATAGTGATGGGTCTATAGCCAGGTATAAAGCGCGTCTCGTAGCTAAAGGTTATAAACAACAGGGGGAATAGACTACTTTGATGTTTATTCACCTGTGTGTCACCTGTCGACTATCAGAATTCTTCTGGCCTTAGCGTCTATCGAGAACTTTATAGTTCATCAGATGGATGTGAAAACAGCCTTCTTAAATGGAGAGCTTGATGAAGAGATCTACATGGCACAACCTGAAGGTTATGTGCAGAAAGATCTAAAAGATAAAGTGTGCAAATTAGATAAATCAATCTATGGGCTTAAACAAGCGCCTAAGATGTGGCACATGAAGTTTGACCAGGTGGTAAAGAGCCTCGGATTTCAGTCCAGTCTCTCAGATAAATGCCTTTATCACCGCTCATTGTCGAATCTGACAGTCATCATATGCTTATATGTAGATGACATGTTGATTTTGGGGTCTAATCTTGCTGCAGTTAGGGATATTAAATCCACTCTTGCAGAAGTTTTTGACATGAAGGACCTTGGTCCTGTGGATACCCTATTAGGTATGAAGGTCAGAGTTGACAAGGGTCGGGTTACTCTTAGTCAGACTCATTATATTGAGCAACTTCTTTCTACTTGGGGATATGATAACTGTAGGCCGATCGAGACGCCATTTGATCATAATGTGAAGTTGAGTCCTAACGTAGAGACCAGCATTGATCAAGTCAAATATTCCAAAATAATTGGTAGTCTCATGTATGCTACAAGTTGTACTAGACCAGACATTGCTTTTTCGGTTAGCATGCTGAGTCGTTTCACCAGTAATCCAGGCAAAGAGCATTGGGAAGCCCTAGATAGGCTGCTGAGGTACCTGAAAGGTACTAAAGATCATGCTCTGTGCTACACTGGTTACCCACCTTCTGTGGAGGGACATTCTGATGCGTCATGGTGTTCAGAAGTCGGGAACAGCAAGTCCACCAGTGGATATATATTCACTTTGGGTGGAGCTGCTATTACTTGGAAATCCAAAAGACAGACTTGTATAGCATTGTCGTCTATGGAACCTGAGTTGTTTGCCTTAGCCTTGGCCGGTGAAGAGGCAGATTGGATCAGGAACTTGGTTCTAGACATTCCCTTGTCTAAGTTACAAGTCAACTCTTTGAGCCTGTATTGTGATAATCAAGCAGCAGTTCAAGTCGTTAAGAATACCCTCTATAATACTAAGAGAAGACATGTACGACTGAGACATGCCTTGTTGAATTATCTGAAAGAACAAGGAATCATCACTTTGATCGATGTACGTTCAAAGGATAACCTGGCTGATCCATTGACGAAAGGAATGCCAAAAGACCGCCTAATCAAAACTGTGGGGGAAATGGGACTAAAGGCGATTTAGTTCGGCCATAGTTCAGCGATAGGTGATTCAGTTCAGCATTTGTCCGGAAGTTTTGATTATTCTGATTTCCTTTGTCAAGCAAGCATGTTGTGGTCCGTTGATGCTCTTGGTTGCTGAGCTCGGATCTGGTAAGTTGTTCCATTTCAAACTTGATGCTAACAACTTCACCTGGATTCGGCTTTTGCCTTGGAGGAGAGTGTTATTCCAAACTTGATAACACAATCTGACTTGGTCTTGTCTCTTCTTCTGGAGATTGGTTTCATTCCAAACTTGATGAGTTCCAATTAACTTTAGAAGGGCAGTAACCGTGACATTCCATATAGGATCACAGATATAGCTGCGGTGTCCAGAAGTCTGAAATCGTTTCAGTTGAAACAGATATCAGGTTCTGAGGTAAAACTATAATACTCTGTGAATGTGTCCTCCCAGCCAAATTAAAATATTTAAATACTAAGTTCTCTTTTTGTAAGAACTAGATATTTGCAAATTTGCAAATGATAGAATTCATTCTGAAATGAAATTCTCTGTTGAAATTGCAGGGGTTGCTGGGATAGGAGGAGCACTGGTTGATTGGAATCCAGATCAGGATGATCTTCTGGATGATGAGTTTTAGAGTATTTGTAGTTTATATTTTGCTACTTCTGTTCAGAGCATTGTTTAGCTCTTATTTTTATGCACTGTTTTGATTGGACTATTAGCTCTCTGTTTGTTTGGGACACCAGACGTTTTGGGTCTGTGCCTCGTTGTACCTGAGACTATTCTGTGTTGCAGCTGAGTTTTTGTTTTACTTATGCGTGCATACTATTCTGTGCTTAAGTCTAATGTTGTTTGAAACAGGTGCTGGACACGGTTGTGTATGATTCACAGTTGGTTGAACTTTGCACAAACCACCCTCTATTCGTAGTCTCGGTTCACGGCGAACATAGGAGGAGATTGTTAGGTTATTATGTTATATGTCCGCACGTGTCGTGGCCGACTCGAATAGGTTAATGGGTTTCGTGTCATTCTAGGGTTTGGCCCTAAGCTGGAAGTACTATATATACCCTATTCCATACTTAGATAGGGCATTGTAGAATACTTTGAGCGGCTAACTCCCACACTTTCCTCATCACGTGCCCCGCCAGTTGTCGCACGTTGTGCTTGCTTACCACTCTACTCAATCGGTGCAGCCTGTTCATATCCATCATGACTTTGAATTGAGTTTCTGAAAACCGAGCAAGTTCTTCACTCGCCGGAGTAATTGAAGAGGTCAACGTTGTCTTGAGTTTTTGGCCACACCACCGCATCACCGTCACCAGCGAGCACAAGGACCTCCTCCTCAACACTGGCTCTTTTCTAGAGAAGCATGAGTTTTTGGCCACGCCACATCACCGTTACCGGCATCTTCTTCCCCCTTCAATCAAGGCTGGGTTTAAAATGTTGATTTGGCTTGATGTATGGTTTAGATATAAATTATTAAAAACTGTTTTGTGAATATTAAAAAATTATGAATATAATTTTTTTCAAATAATCAATTTAGACTCCGTTGGGGTGTGGTTATTTTCACTGATCAATCGTTTACGATCGCATGAATCGAACCTTAATTTGCGATGTCTCGCCTTTTTATTGAGCAGCAGGATGTTGAGGTCCGCGCTGTCGGATCACCACGAAAAAGAAATGTTTTCATTCCACCCGAAGGAAAGCTAGAAGTTCAGCTATCATGAGTCGGGTCCGGGGAACTTTACTTTTTCATTGAAGGAGGAAATGCGAGAACTACTGCCAATGAGTCTACTTTTTCATTGAATGCGAGAACTACTGTAGGGGAAAATAAAAACACCGGAAATTGGACCTGCTCGGAAAAGCAGAGTTTTTCACATAAAAAAAACAAAGAGATCAGAGACATGGGCAGTGCAAGGGGATAAATCAATGGTAGAAGTTGGCCTTGTGGCGTTGAAACCAAATGATCAAATCTTCTCGGTTCGCTACATCGACTTAGAGGGAAAGACGTAATAAGATTTCAAGCTTCAGCTTCTTCATCAGAGGTGTAAACTTTAGTTATGTCCAGCTTCAGCTTCTTCCTCAATCTTTCCAATCAATAAGCTCTGCTTGATCGTAATCTCTTGACCCATAAAAATAAGTCCCACCCAAAGGGAACATTAGTGGTGCAGTAGACTGCAATCGCGTTTGAAAAAGAGTAAACTGCTACGTGGCACACAGTACACACTGCGTCACGAAAGACGTAAAAAGCACGCCATTTACAAATTTGATGTAGCAAATTGCTCCATAAAAGTCGCAAATTGCTCCGTCCAGGCTACAGCTCACCCGCCCCGTCTGGGAACCCCTTTTCCCTAAAACCCAAAGCGAGCTTTTTTTACTCCACCGGAGCTCATCGGCCGTCACGATGCTCACCGATTCACCAGCAATCACCTCTTCCTCTCTAGCCGCCGCCACCACCACTATCGAAGACCTCCACCCCGACGTTGTTACAGGTACACTCCGACTCCTGGATTGTTGGAAGCGTTTACAATGGGCACAACACTAAATAAATGAGCAAATATCTTATTTTATTAAATCAACAAGCGGTAACAAGTGGTTACACAAACTTTATTTCACAAGTTTCAAAGACACCACACAACCACACACGTTACAACACCACCAAACAAGTACTTGCTACAATCCTGAACTCAAAACTGTTGTTCGCAGGATGGTGGTAAGTTCGCCAATGCTGGTCAACACCGAGGCTTCTGCCTGCTCCAAGTTCATGCGAGCTTCAAGTTCGCAAACCCTGCTCGTTGAGTTCGCCGCACCTCAAAACCGCTGGAGCTGCTGTCCGCCAAAAAGAAAGCTGTCCGCAGCTTTCAGGAATACGCCCGATTGCTTTGATAAGGAGTTCTCAACCTTTTAATTTCTGCAGTCCGCAAGCTTTAAATTTTCTGTCCGCAGTTTTTGCCAAACCTCACCTAATCTTTACAAATCTCCAGCCACAATTAGAAATGAGAGGAGCACTATATTTATAGGAGTGTAGTGCCAATACATGGCTGCCACATGTCCACCTTTTCACATCACTATTCACGCCTCTTAAATGTTGCTGCGTTTCATATTACCTTTTGGGCTTTCTCTTTCTTCCGCCATCAATGCTCTCACTCATTATTTACTATTATATATATATATATATATATATATATATATATATATATATATATATATATATATATATATATATATATATATATATACTCACGCCAACAATCTCCCCCTCAAACACGGCAATACATGCCGAGTTTGCTCTTGCACTTCAGAAACGTCTCGGTCTTCAACGCCTTGGTGAAATTATCTGCTATCTGCTCTCCTGTGGGGCAATAAACTAACTCCACCACCTTCTGCTGCACTTGCTCTCGAAGAAAGTGGTACTTTGTCTCGATATGCTTGCTACGCGCATGCAGCACTGGATTCTTCGCTAGCTGAATTGCAGACATGTTATCCACATACACCGTCACAGGACCATCCTGTGCATGGTGCAACTCCTGCAGGAGATTTCTCAACCAAATTGCTTGACACGTACAGGCTGCCACTGCGATGTACTCAGCTTCGCAGGTAGACAAGGCGATCGTTGCCTGTTTCTTTGAACACCATGAGAACACAACTGTTTCCAAATGAAAAACGTATCCAGAAGTGCTCTTCCGGTCATTCACATCTCCTCCGTAATCACTATCGGAGTACCCGACCAGCTTCAACTCCTCTGCAGTTGAGTACATCAAACCATGACCTCTCGTCCCATTCACATACCTCAAGATTCTCTTCGTTGCTGTGAAGTGATCTTGCTTCGGCTCCTCCATATATCTGCTAATAACTCAAACCACATACATGATATCGGGCCTAGTGAAAGTCAGGTAGCGTAGACTTCCAACTAGACTCTTGAACAACGTTTAGTCAACTGCTTCTTCCTTTGAATCCTTCCTCAACTTCACTCCCGGATCTGCAGGAGTAGAGATAGCCTTACTGTTCTCCATCCGGAACTTCTTCAGAATCTCCTCCGCATACTTCTTCTAAGAGATGAAGATCCCTTCTTCACTCTGTTGCACTTCTATGCCCAAGAAGTAAGTGAGTTCACCCAAATCTGTCATCTCAAACTCCTTCTTCATTGTCTTCTTAAACTCCTCGAACATGAGAGGGTTGTTGTCTGTGAATATCATGTCGTCAACATACAAACATACGACCATGATATCGCCGTTATTCTCCACCTTCGTATAGTGTGCATACTCATACGGGCTCTTCATGTACCCGTTCTTCTGAAAGTATGCATCTATTCTTTCATTCCAAACACGAGGCGTTTGTTTCAACCCGTACAACGCCTTCTTCAATTTGTAGACCTTCCTCTCTTGGCCTTTCACTTCATATCCAGGAGGCTGCTGGACATACACATCTTCTTCCAGATAACCATTTAGAAAAGCATACTTGACATCCATCTGACAGATCTTCCACTTATACTGAGCAGCTAGTGCAATGATCAGTCTGATAGTATCTATCCGCGCCACTGGAGCAAAGACATCGTCGTAGTCCACACCTTGGACTTGTCGGTAGCCTTTTGCGACGAGTCTTGCCTTGTGCTTCTCCACTTTCCCATCCTTGTTCTTCTTCCCTCTATACACCCATTTCACACCAATGGGCTTATGACCTGCCAGCAGAGTGACCAACTCCCAAGTATCATTTCTTTTGATGGATGTCATATCTTCATCCATTGCTTTCCTCCAAGGCTTCTCTTGAGCAGCTTCATCATACGAGTATGACTCACAATCTGCTAAAAGATAATATAAAGAAAAGTTAGCATGAATTGGCTCTGTCTCTTCGTAGATCTCCTCCAACCTTCTCATCCTAGGTTGAGAACCATTAGAGATGCTCCTGCTGGTGCTTGCTCTATCAGAATTGCTTCGGTTGGTACTTACTTCACTAGAGTAGGGAGTCGAAGCTCCCCCTGAATCTCTGCTCGGTGGTGATGGTGGTTCAGCTCCACCATCCTCAACTTCAGCTTCATGATCACCTTCTTCTTCATCATCATCATAAAACATACCCTTGATGCTTCTCTCTTTCTCATCCTAGCTCCAACAACTGTCTTCCTCAAACAAGACATCTCTTGAGATGATCGCCTTCTTTGTCACATATTTGTATAAATTGTAAGCTTTGCTCATCGGAGCGTAGCCTACAAATATATACTTCTCGCTCTTGTCATCAAGCTTCTTTCGCTTCTGATCAGGGGTGTGAGCATAAGCTACACACCCAAACACTCTCAAGTGTTGCACACTTGGCTTCCATCCACTCCATGCCTCATATGGAGTCTTGAACTTCACACTCTTAGTCGGACATCTGTTCAGCAAGTACACAGCACATTGTACTGTTTCAGCCTAGAACATCTTCGGCAACTTCTTGCCCTTTATCATACTCCTTGCCATGTTCTGAATCGTCAAGTTCTTTCTCTCAGCAACTCCATTTTGCTGAGACGAGTATGCGGCTGTCAACTGATGAGCAATCACATGCTCTTTGCAGAAAGCATCAAATAACTTAGAGGTGTACTCCCCACCTCTATCAGTCCTGAGCACCTTAAGTGGTTGTCCACTCTCCTTCTCTGTCATTGTCTTGAACTCCTTGAACTTGTCAAGGGCCTCAGACTTCTCCTTCAAGAAGTAAACCCAACACTTCCGACTAAAGTCATCAGCGAAGGTAATATAGTATTTGCTTCCTCCAACTGAGGAAATATCAAACGGACCGGCAATATCCGAATGAACCAGTTCAAGCTGTCTCCGTGCTCTACGAGACTTTCCTACTTCAAAACTCTGCCGCTTCTGCTTTCCCTTCGTACAAGCTTCACAGATCTTCTGTGGCGGTAAGATCTTAGGCAAACCTTCCACCATCTTTGCATGTGACAGAAGCTTCAGACCACTAAAGCGTAAGTGACCCATCCTATGGTGTCACAACCAGGCTTCTTCTTCCTCATCAGTTCTTACTAGACATGCCGTCTCCTCGGCATCAATCTTCAACGTAAAGAGACGATTCGTCGTCATCTTTACTTTC
The DNA here is from genome assembly GCA_039583875.1 of Platanthera guangdongensis. Taxonomy (NCBI): domain Eukaryota; kingdom Viridiplantae; phylum Streptophyta; class Magnoliopsida; order Asparagales; family Orchidaceae; genus Platanthera; species Platanthera guangdongensis. The sequence continues at coordinate 111,799,360 of CM077148.1, read as the reverse complement.
ACCACCTCTTTTCCTTGTTGGTTCTTCATAGCCAACAAACCATCTTTCAACTGAATGCAGTAACCTTTCTCCACCAACTGTCCAAGGCTTAAGATGTTACTCTTCAAGCCAGGAACATAGAACACATCATTGAGATGCACCTTCACGCCATTGAGAGTGACCACTATCAACCATTTGCCTTCTACTGAGATCTTTGAAGCATCACCAAAGCTAACCTCACCAGCACTTGGTTCAAGGTTAGCGAACAACTCCTTCTCACCACACATATGGTTGCTTGCTCCTGTGTCCAAGTACCAAACTTCATTTTTACCACCTTCAGCTCCTCTGTAAGTTAAGAACATCATTGGATCACCACCAGTGTTTCTTGCTTCAACATAGTGGTTGGTCTCCTCATTCCTCCTCGGAAGTCTGCATTCATAACGCATATGCCCAAACCTGTTATAGTTGTAACATTGGACTTGGGTCATTCAACCACGGCCTCTGCCTCGGCCTCTTCCACGGCCTCTTCCTCTTCCTTCTTGCTCTCTACCTTGAGGTTTCTCTGCTTCTCTCTGGAAGTTCTGATGTCTTCCACCTCTTCTTCCTCTGCCTCTGCCTTGGTAGCCTCGACCTCGCTGGCCACCACCTCTTCCTGAACTCTCTCCAAAGTTCAGCTGAGTCTGAAGTGCTTTCTCTAAGCCACTTGACTCTTCATCTTGTAGCATGCGATATTCATGGGCTTGCAGAGAGCCTATGAGTTCATCAACAGATATCTGAGTGAGATCCTTCGACTCTTCTATCACCACTACTATATAGTTGAACTTCTTTGACATCGATCGCAGAAGTTTCTCCATGAAACTCACATCATCCATCGTCTCTCCGTTGCGCTTCATTTCGTTTGCAAGCGTTCGCAGACGAGTCACATAGTCACCAACTTTCTCAGAATTTTGCATCTTCATAACTTCATACTCTGCTCGGAGAGATTGCAGCTTAACCTTCTTTGCCTTGTCAACTCCTTGCAAGGAGCGTTGCAAGGTTTCCCATGCTTCCTTTGAACTTCGAGCATCAGAGATCTTCTCAAAGGTTGTTTCATCAACCCCTTGGTACAGCAAGAACAAAGCCTTCTTGTCTCTCTTCCTTGCCTCTCTCAGTGTCGTTCTTTGTGCGTTAGTTAACGACGCCTCTTGCTCAGTAGTCCCATTCTGAATGAAACTCGGACCCACAAATTTTGTCTCATCCCGAGGCCTCGTTTGTTTGGTCATTTTTGTCCGGCGCGTTTTATGAAAACGCTGAAGATGAGTGCTTTCCCGTTTGTTTATCCGCTGTCCATTCGAACCGTCGGCATTTCCCTCCATATGAAAAATATGCTTTAGTAACCGGCGGCCCAGACCTTCGGTAAGGAGCGTTTGCAAAAAAAAAATTTGGAATTCAACCAATCGCATTCGTGCCTAGCACAGGAAGCGTCCTCCCGTACTGGATATTTTGGATTGCCGTCGCTGACGGTGCCACCGGCGGCCTGCCCGGAGTCCACCGGCTGGGTCGCCGAACCCGGGCGTACACGCCGGGGGTATCCCGACAGGGATCCGGCAGGGCCACAGCCGGCGGTGGCCCTGACCGTGAGGCCCAGATCTGGGCCTCATGGTCAGGGCGACTGGCAGTGGCCCTGCCGGATCCCCGCCGGACTACCCCCGACAGGTTCGCCGGGGTCCGGCGTTCCCACCGGTGGGCTCCAAGCAGGTCGGCGGCGGAGGAACGCGGAGGTAGGGGGAAGGAAAGGCAGAGGCGGAGGCGGAGGCAGGGGGGGCGGAGGCAAGCAGGGGAAATTTGTTACAAAAATAATTAAAAAATTACACATAAATTTATATCTACCAGCCAGGCCGCCGAAGCCCAGGACGCGGCCCGCCAGGCCGCGGCTGCCGACCAGGCCGCCGACGCCCAGGCCAGGCCAGGCCAGGCCGCCGCCTAACCACTGGCCTGCCGCCGCCGCCACTCGGACGCCCCACCACCATCGACGGCTTGCACGTCGTCCAATCGTGGTGCACTCTCCTCGACGTCTGATCCGGTGGGTAACCACCCACTAACCCACTAAGTTAGTGGTGTGTCCCGCCATAATCCTCTCCAGGAGGCTATAAAAGGAGCCCCAGGTTCTCCTCATAATTCACTCTTTTAGCTCCCGGTCATCTTCTTCCACAGGTGTGAGATCTGCCGGACTTCTCCCTCAGATCATCCTCCAGCCATGTCGAGCCACCTCGAGCCACCAGCAGGAAAACGCCTAAATCCCGGAGCGAGCGGAAGGAGGAAGACGACCCCTGCATGCAAACGCTTGGATTCCAGTGTCCAAGTCGCTCCCGCGGAGCAGCCTGCTGCCCGCTGGGAGCTGGAGTCTCTCTCCCCCCAAGCTGTAACGGGGAGCGGTTTGTCGGCCCCGATTCTCCGAACACATTGTAATCACGCGCAAATAATGGACTTTGAACGGTACAGACCCGGTCACGTGGGTTTTTACCCAGTTGAGGGGTTTTTCCAAGTCATCACAGAAAGAATTAGCTCCTAAACACCTAGAGGGGGGTGTGAATATGTGTAATTCCTTTTTCTTTTTAACGCAGAATATCTATTCAGTTAATTACTCAGAAACAGTTAATTCTACAGCTAACACAGCACAGAATTCACAGAATTACACAATCACAGATTGCACAGAGTTTTTATAGTGGTTCCCCAAGGTCTGGGTACATACACTTTCCCCCTTCGCCTATCTAGCAGTGTGCTAAATTCGGCCTAACTTCTTCTCTTCACCTCAGATCCTCAGATCTTACAGCTCAGAACCCAAACAAGGCTCCTACAAATCAAAGTGAGTCTACACTCCTACAGCTCAGGCAATCTGCCCTACCTCAGCCTTCAACAAGGCCTACAACTCAGAGATAACAATCTCCTACAGCTCAGGCTCACAACCCTACCTCAGCCTTCAACAAGGCCTACCACTCAGAGATCTAAATCTCCTACAACTCAGCCTTTATAAACACAGACTTACAACTCAGATCTTATAAAGATCCTATAGAAAATTGATTTAAGTTTGTAACATACCACCACCCTGGTAGAGAGAGAAAGGATGGATGACTTCTTGATCAGTTATTGGAAGAATCTGATGGCAGAGAACAACCACTCTTAGCTTTCTTCAAAGCATCTTGAATCTGAACTCAGTATGGTTGAACTCCTTTTAAGTTGATTTTCAATCAACTTCTTTCTTGAAATTCAGATCACAATCTGAATCCTTCTTAGCAGACTGGTTCAGAATCTGCACTTGAGGGACTTGTTGATTTAAGTCCCTATCTTCACTTCAATAGATGGAGCTCTCTCTCTCCAACTTCTTCTTAGATCTTCTGACGAAAATCTTCTTCTATTTTTGTGTAACTATATGTGTATATTCTTTTCTATATATCAGTTACTTCTTCATTCATTAGTTAGTCGTATCAGTAGTCACTTTCTGTTGATGAAGAGTGTCTTTATATAAACTTCCTCCATGGTAACCGGCTGATCCGGTTTTTAACAAACTTCTGACAGCTCTGACAGTTGCAGTAGACCGGTTGGTAATGACAGCTGTCAAGTCATCTAGTCACTTCTTGAAACTCTGACACTATCAGCAAAGTGTCGAGACTGAACTTCATCAAGTGTCGACACAAGTAGACTAAGTGTCGACACAAGCCTTGATGGTCTTGACACAGCTCCTTTGGTGTTGACACTACTTCTCGACACAGCTTCTGTAGAATGTGTCGACACTAATTCTGTGTGTCGACACAATCACTTCTTCTCTTTAACTTTGTTGAAACTATGTTGTGTGTCGACACAAGTCCTGTGTGTTGACACAGTTGATGTCGACAAAGTCTTCTGTGTGTCGACACTGCCTCTGTGTGTCGATACAGGTTATGTCGACTAAGCTTCTCTATGTGTCAACACTGCCTCTGTGTGTCGACACAGTCTTTGTCGACTAAGCTTCCTCTGTGAGTCGACACTGCCTCTGTGTGTCGACACAGTTTCTTCTGGTGTCGACACAGCCTTTCCAAGTGTCGACACAATTAACTCCAAGTGTCGACACAAGTGTCGACTTCATAAGTGTCGACACAGCTTCTTCTGGTGTCGACACATGGACTTGGAAACTTTTTCCTGCATTCTTGCATTTACTTAACCTGCACATATAAACTCAGAACAACATCAAATACACCTTGATGCATATTATTGAGTAAGGTGAGACTTCTTCAAATCTGGTACACATTTTCCAATGTACCCAACAATCTCCCCATATTTGGAGAAGTCATAACCCTTAGTCAATGATATACACCATTCATAACAAACACATATTATGATGTATAAAAACAATATATGACATGGTAACTTATGAACAAAACATGTATATAAAGACATCACAGAATAATAATGCTAACACAATGAGCATTAAGCATTGTTCTGTTTCAACTTACAAAAGTTTCTTTAATAATAGTTTACATAGATTTTTTAACACTAAAGATTACAGAGTTGTAAAATCTAGTAAATCTATCCTAAGGCTGCTCAGCCTCCTTGATGACTATTCCTTTGCCTGATTGGATCTTGGCTTGTACTGGTGCATCAGTATCTTCAGCTGGCTTCTTGCCCTTCAGATCCTTCTTCTTTTGTTCTTCAGCTCTTATTCTTTGCCTTTCAAAATAATGAAAAGGCTTTGGGAAATATTTTCTAGGCTCCTGAACATTAGGAGGTAGCTTCCCAGCCTTTGCCTTTCTTCGATATTGCATAATGGTTTCCTGTCTAGCTTCATGCTTTTGCCATTCTTGCTTTGTGTACCATTTGCCTCTGTCACGGGTCTTGTCTTTTACAGCTTTCCAGGCAGTCAATATGATATTCCTGGAAGTTGGACACCACTGCTCAAAATCAGGCTTTAACTCAGCCTGTTCTCTGAATCTCTTCTTTGACAGTTGAGCTTCTTGCTCCTTATGCACATCTGCCTCTGACATGTCAACTTTCTCAATGATAACATTTTTATTAACCTCTGGAGGACTGTACATTGACTGGACTTCTTGGTGAATCATGTCAAAATCTACTGGAGGGTAAATAACCTGAGCAACTTCAAGTTGGTCACCTCCAAAATAAGCAGGGTGTATACTTGACTCAGCTATATTATCATCATCACAAAGAGGTGGATATCCAAGTGTGGCTCTGATGCTATTAGATATCCATCTAGCATGGTCTGAGCCAGCTTTGACTAATACTCTCTCCCCCTTTATGACTTCTCTTGTAATATTATCCCTGAGGTCATCTTTCTGAAATCTGACTTGGTCATCTAGATAATTTACACCATCCTTATAAAAGGACTTTAACTTCAGTAGCTGTGCAGAAATGGTCTTTTGAGATTTCTCAATAGCTGTTTGTACAGCAGCTAGTCCTTCCTGTAATTGCTTATCAAAATCTGTCTTGGCTTTATCTCTTGCCTCAGTCTGGGCAGTAGCAATACTCTTTAACTCTGTAAAAATCACGTTATGTGATTCAGTCAAATTATCATTCATTCTAAGTTGATTCTCTAGGACATAGCCTTGTTTAAGAGTTATATCATCAACTTGAGTCTTGATTTTGTCTTGATGTGTTGCTAGGAAAACCACTGCATTGACACCTGAAAGTCCACCTAGTGTCAACAATCTTCACCTATGGGGGGGGGGGGAATAGGTGACGTGCAGCGTTTTTGCGGAATTTAAAATTGTACCTGTACAATAAAACACAACAGCACAGCACAGAAAGTACACAAGCAATTTATAGTGGTTCCCCGATTTGGGTACATCCACTTTCCCCCTTCGACCTATCTCCCAACAAGGGACGACTCGGTCTCTTCACCAACAGGATTGAAATCCAATCCTTGCACTATCGGAAGGAACCCTTCCACACGTAGGAGTCAACACTCCCACAACACGGGTTGCACCCAACCCTTACAACTAGGAACCAACGTTCCTTTACAACAAAAGTAAAACTAGAATGTACAAGAGATACAAACTACGTTTGGAGACTAAGGTGTCCCTCTTCGTTGGCGACGTGTTTTTGAAGTCCACGAAAAGTCCACAACCCTAGATATCTCTTGGAGAGAATCTCCCCGGAACCGGCGGCGGCAAGATGGGCGACGGCTTGGTTCACGGGATCGGCGGCGACAACGGTGTGCAGCTGCTGTACTTTGGAGATCCAAACTTCGTAGCAAAGCTAGCTAGTTCTTCCAACGGTCACACTAGGATCGATCGTCTCGATCGATTCGGACGGGGATGGTTTTCCCGATCAACGAATCAAGAGACAAGGGATCTCTGGTTAGACACGTGAGACGCTACGTTTGGCTAAGCTTCTGTCACCGGAAGATCAGGAAGAATCGCGATCAAAAGCGGCGACCAACTAGCGCGAGCGGCGACGGCGGCGGCGGAGCAGTTTCGCAATTTTAGGTCAAGATCGTCGCTCGGCTTCTTTCTGTGTTTTTCTCTATGTATCTTTACTGTTCAAAAATACCCGTATATATATATACAAGTAAGCACCTTAATGACCGTTGTGGGTCCCACAAGAAGAAACCCTAAATCCGGTTCAAAATAGTGCCAGCGGCAGAATCCGGTCCAGCTTTTTCCCGAAAATTGCCCAAGTAAAAATCGGCGAGAATCACCTGTGATTCTTGTCGAATCGTCGAGAATCAAGGGTGATTCTCGACGATTCGGCGAGAATCACAAAGTGATTCTCGACGATTCGTCGAGAATCACAAAGTGATTCTCGTCGAATTTGACTTGATTGCACTCTGATTTTGCCGGCGAGAATCAGCCAGTGATTCTCGACGATTCGGCGAGAATCACTAGTGATTCTCGCCGAATCGGCGAGAATCACTTGGTGATTCTCGTCGATTCTTACTTAGATGATTTTTCGTCTTACGCCTCTGAGCTGCTCTTTGACTCATCCTTGCTCCTTGTCTGCTCTTGCCTTAACACAGCCCTATACTTGAAAATAAGTACACTCCAATAGAGAGAGTACACGTAGGCCAACACACTGATCTACTCAACGAGGGATTACGTCGTGCAGACCCGTGTATATTGACCTACTGCACCCTGACATTGGTGTGCACTTAGCATGGAATAACTGCAAGCACAACTTGAAATATTTTATCAAATACATTGTCTATTTACCTTAGCTTGTTCAGGGGCTTCTTCAAATCAGGTACGTTGTGGATACAATACCCAACAATCTCCCCCTATTTGAAGAAGCCTAAACCCTACAAGCTAAGGTGAATAGAGCGTATGGGAATGAAAATCATAACCTTGAAATTGAGTTGAGAGAGATATTCATTACCAATGCCGGTTTCTTGAGAGCAAACTTTGGAGCCACCTTAGCCTTAGCTGAGAGGGTAATCTCCCCCTTTTCGGCTTCTGCAAATCGGGGTCTGTAGCATTTGACCCCTTGCTCCCCCTCAGTTCTTGCACCTGTGCTCAACTTGAGTACCTTGCTCCCCTTCAGTTCTTGCACGAGCCTGAAGCTTCTGTAGTCTTCATTCCTCATAGTTTAGCATCCCCAATTCAGTTTTGAAAAGACTGAACTTAGCTTCGTCTAAGGGCTTTGTGAATATATCTGCAATCTGCTTGTCCGTGGGGACATAACAGAGAGAAATGTCCTTGTTCTCCACGTGCTCCCGAATGAAATGGTAGCGCACTTCAATATGCTTCGTTCTGCTGTGCAAAACCGGATTATTGGTGTTGGGTATTGTATCCACAATCACCTGGATTTGAGGAAGCCACCTGTCAAGCTAAGATGAATTCACAATGTATTTGATGAAACTTCTTAAGTTGTGCTTGCAGTTCTTCCACGCTAAGTGCAAACCAATGTCAGGGTGCAGTAGGTCAATATACACGGGTCTGCACGACGTAATCCCTCTTTGAGCAGATCAGTGTGTTGGCCTACGTGCACTCTCTCTATTGGAGTGCACTTACTTTCAAGTACAGGGCCGTGTTTATGCAAGAGAAGACAAGGAGCAAGGATGAGTCAAGGGGCAGCTCTTGGGTGGAAAGACGAAAATTCGTCTAAGTAAAAGTCGAGAATCATTTCTCGCCGATTCGGCGAGAATGTGATTCTCGCCGAATCTCCTTCCGCCGCTACCTCAAAATGGTGCCAAGTGAGATTCGGCGAGAATCACTAATGATTCTCGCCGAACCCGTCGCTGAGCAGGTCATGAATACCAAGTGAAAATCGTTGAGAATCAACAAGGGAATCGTCGAGAATCACTAGTGATTCTCGACGAATCGTCGAGAATCGTTAACTGATTCTCGCCGATTCGTCGAGAATCACCAATGATTCTCGACGAATTTTACTTGGCGTTTTCTCTGGATGCTGTTGGACCGAACTCTGCCGCTGGACAATTTTGAACCGGAATTCGGGTGTCTACGTGTGGGACCCACAACGGTCATGTTGTTTGTGTCTACAGTGTATAAATACATGGGTATATTTGAACAGTAGAGAAAGTGAAGAAAATAAGAAATACGCGAGCACGGACAAACCCTAGATCGCCGCTTCCGCTCCGTCGCCGCCGCCACCGCTCGCGAGAAGTGGTCGCCGCTGTTAATCGTGTTTCTTCTCGATCTCCGGCGACAGAAGCTTAGCAAAGCTTTGAGTCTCACGTGTCTATCCAGAGATCTCTTGTCTCTCGATTTGTAGATCGGGAAAGTGTTCCCCATCCGAATCGATCGAGACGATTGATCCTAGTGTGACCGTTGGTAGACCTAGCTAGCTTCGCTACGAAGATTGGATTTCTATGTTCAGCAGCCGCTCATCATCATAGCCACCGATCCCGAAGCAAGCCGCCGCTCGTCTTGCTGCCGCCGGTTCCGGGGAGATCCTTTCCAAGAGAGACCAAGGTTGTACACTCTTCTTTGACTTCACGAACACGTCGTCGAACGAAGAGGAACACCGTAGTCTCCAAACGAAGTTTGTATCTCGTGTACATTCTATTTTACTTTTGTTGTAAAGGAACGATTGTTCCGTATTGTAAGGGTTGGGTGCAACCCGGTTTGTGGGAGTATTGACTCCTACGTGTGGAAGGGTTCCTTCCGATAGTGCAGGGATTGGATTTCAATCCTATTTGAGAAGAGACCGAGTCGTCCCTTGTTGGGAGATAGGTCGAAGTGGGAAAGTGGATGTACCCAAGTCGGGGAACCACTATAAATTGCCTGTGTATTCTGTGTGCTGTGCTTTTTATTTTTATTGTGCAGGTACATTCGTAAATTCCGCAAAAGCGTTGCACGTCACCTATTCCCCCCCCCATAGGTGAACTTTGTTGACACTAGGTGGACTTTCAAGTGGTATCAAAGCGAGGTTACTCATCAAAAAGGTTTACACCTTGAGTAGTATCCTGCCACCAGTGTCAAAAGCATGGAGCTGGATTATGAGATATCGCCACTCAGACTCCCCGCATGTACAAAGGAGTTTTATCCCGTCTGGAGGATGAGAGTGTCGTATCACTTGGATGCCATCGATCCCCGTGCCTCTTTCATCCTGGAAGAGGGTCCTTTTATTCCTATGAAGACCTCCGACTCTGGAATTCAAGTGCCCAAGTGCATTGCTGAGATGTCGGAAATGGAGCTTTCATTCTTTAATTTGAATAAGAGGATTCGTCAAATTATCATGGATATCTGGTCTGGAGCTTCTCGCTCTAGATTGGAAAAATGTAGGACGACTAAATCTCTGTGGATGATGATTTCAGAGCTGATGGGGGGGTCAGAGAATGCTGGAATCTGCTGTCAATCGGAGGATGAAGCCTATATGGGGGTCCTCACCTCTGAAGATGAAGGCAAGGATCTCTCGAACAGCATCAGAGCTCCAGTATCCGTGTCAGAGACTGAAGAGGCCAATGAGGAAAGCAGCTCTGATGAGGATGATACAATGGTCACTGGCTGAAGTGACAATATCACTGAGGAGCAGGTAACCTCTTCATCCTGCCCCGTATCTCTTGAAATTTCTGAAGACAGGAACTGCGTTCCTCCAGAAGATTCTGATTCTCTGAAGAGAGCCCTTCAGTCAAGTAACCTACTTGCTGAGGAGCAAGCTCAAGAGATTGCTCGACTGAAGATCTTGTTGGTTCTCCAATTGGCGTCCAACAAGGTCAAGGACTCTAAGACCTCAGCTCTAGAGAGTAGTCTAGAGAATGAGAAACGTATAGTGTCAAACTTTTCCAAAGTTGATGCTATAAAGAGAAAGCAAGAAAACGGGTGGATCTCCCGGATTATCAATGCGTGGAGAAATGGGGAAACGGTGTTCCGACCCCCCACTCCAAGCAGGAAGACAACTCATCATGCCTTCAGGTATGACCACAGGAATAGTCGTGGTTACTGCAAGGGTGATCTGTCCCCATGTGGAGACACCCATAGTGCAAGGGCCGTCGTGGCCACCCATGAGAGAATACCTAAGGCTCATTCTGAGCCCTTTGTATTCACTGCCACTGCCCCAACTCGGTGCGAATCTGCATGTCCCCGCTCACAGAAGACTGCTCACCACCTGAGGACACATGATAGGGAGGTTAGAAGTCATGGTGTAAGTTTTCATGAGGCCTCAGGAAGAGGGATGCCTGAAAGAATGGCACCACCTTCCCGGCCTCATGACGCTCACAACATGCATTCCTTCCACCCTTCCACGTGTCACGATGGAAGAGAAAATTTTGTGAGGCGATCATGCTCTATCCCGGTTAGACTTAGGACCGTGACTACCTCAGTCACTAGATCAGGTCGGAAACGACGATACAACATTCACCCATGTTGGTGCTGTGGCAAAGTGGGGCACTTTGCCATCGACTGTTGGCACAACCCCTCTGTGCCCACGGCAAGGGCTTATCCACATTCACGGGACAGAGGTAGTCTTCCTGACAGGTTTTCTGAAGGAAGGCAGTTGCGTGCTTATGCTAACAGGAACCTAGGACCCAATATGATTTGGGTTCCTAAGGTAAGGTAATTCCTTTTTGCAGGGTAGTCTAGGTTCCCGTAAATATGATGGGAACTAGACAGTAGGTGTTCCACGACTGAAATGGAACATGCATCTGGAATAACAAAAGTGACATTTATATATATCAGCATACTCACATCGAGCACCTGGTATGTTATAGTCAGAGAGACTCATTGTTAACTCTCATTATCCCAGGTACTTCTGATCAGTTCAAGGACTTGCGTCATATTGCATCCTCATTTACATATATATCTCTATCTATGTGTATATTTATACTTATGCTTATACATGTATGTGTGCATATCTAAGGATAGGTTAACTCGATACATGCAAAACTTCATGCATCAATAAAGAGTTAACGAAGATATGTCATTGTGAATCTCGACAACTCACAATTGACATCAAGAAGTTTTTGTAAAAGCCTCGTTCAAACCCAAATAGATTGGCTTTAAAATATATATATGTATTTATCATTTTTATATTGACTTGACATCAGAAGAATTCGAAAATGTTGCAATGCTTCTTAACATGAAAATTCCTAGTAAAGAAACCTTTCAATTTCGACTTAGACAAATCCCGCCGACCTTTCATTTCCACGGGACACTTACCACAGAGCTGAAATCCCGCCGACCCTGTATATACTTGGAATCTCACCGACCCCTCACCTTCCTTAAGAATCCCGCCGAAGAAGCAAGCTACACGAATCCCGCCGACCTTCGCAGAAAACACGCCAAATCGCAAGGTTTCTTCCGCCGACCCGCAGGAAGCTCGTCGCACCGCCTTCGCAAAATCCCGTCGAATCCCGCCGAACCCTGCAGGAAGCTCGTCGCTACACGAATCCCGCTTCTCCATCGTCTTCCCGTAAGTTCCCGCAAGGTTCTCGCAAGGTTCTCGTCGAATCGCACCGGCTTCCGTCGAATCCCGCCGAACCTCGCGGAAAACTCTCCTATCCACCGTAGGTCTTCCCAAAGGACGCTCAAGGAAGAGTTCTCGCAGGAAGCTCACCAACTCACTTCCATCTACGCCCTTAGGTAACCTCTTCCTCACCCGTACTTGGACGTTCTCAGTAGTGACGCTTTCCTTTTGAATGTTCATTAAAGCTTAGAGTAGGGCTTCTCTATCTAGATCTGCAATGTCTCCAAGGACAACTGCTGGGTTGGTCACTGGTTGCGAGCTTGTTCGGACTGGGTTCTCTCACGCCTCGGATGAATTCCGCAACATCATTCTGATGCTGGAAGAGGCTGGGCTAACATTCGTCCTGGAGCACCCTTGCAAAATCTTGGACAAAGAGGTGCTGGAGTTCTTCGCCACCGCAAGACTCCGAAATGGCGACTCACTAATCAAAAGCAAGGTGGCTGGGGCAAAGGTCAAGCTGTCTGCCAGCAAGCTGACTCGCTTCCTGCAGCTTTCTAGCTCGGAGCATGAGGACTATCTGGAGGACGATGACAAAACCAGAACTCTCTTATTCTGCGGTCTCCCACGAGGAACTCGGTCAATAAAGAGAAAGGATATGAATGAAGAAGGGAAGCTCCTGTCTGACATTATTGGAAAGGTGCTCATCTGCAAGCCGGGCTCTCATGACCATATCTCAGCGGATATGTTCAAGATCCTGATAGCTGTTGTCTGCCGTAAAAGGTTCAACTGGGGGGAGTTGCTGTTCGAGAAGATCAAGGACACCTTGGGCTCTCCGAGTTTTGGCCGTATCATAAGTCTGTATCTAAATCAGCTAAATGGAGACAGGTTTGACATGAGCAAAGGTGTTCCTCTACACTACTTGAAGAAGATGGACTCAAGTGTGTTTGACCGATGGGAGAGGCGTATTGGGCCGACTGCAGTGGAAGAACAACAGGGAGTATCTCCAGCAGTCAACCCCAGTGAAGTTCCTGATACCTTGACTGCAGGAATCGAGGGGGAGCCTCTACCCCCTCATACTGATGTAGTATCTGACATCTCCCAGATGGCCAGAGATGCTGTGGCAGATCTACACATAGAAAGTGAACCTGAGCTGGAGCATGAGGAGGCCCTGAACCGAAACGATCAAGGAGCCGAAGCTACTGTGCTGGAGACTGCTGACAAAGAGTCGGAAGAGGCTGCTGATGAAGATGAATTCATGGATGATGACGGAGAGGAAGACGAGAATGAAGGACATGAAGCATTGGAGGCTCCGGATCTCATTGAACCTCCATCTGACAAGCATGCACCAGTGGAGGGGGAGTCAGACAAATCTACAGAGGCCGCCAGCATTCCTCCATTAGAGACTGTGATTGTATCCAGCTCTACAGATGCGTCTGCTGAAGAGCAAGGCACACAAGTGCCTCCGGCTCTTCCATTACGAGATGAGCTAGCCTCTCACACTATAAATGTCATTCAGGGCATTGTGAATGAACTTAAAGCCTCCTTTGATGAAGCTCAGAATAAACTGCTGAAAAGGATTAAGACATCTGAAAATCTCATGCTCAAAAATATGGTGGAGATCAACCATAAACTGGACGTGATGGAGAAGAAATTTGAAGAGAAGTATACCGCGGCCGGCGAAGCTGTCACACTTCTTATGGCCGGATTGAAGAAGAACACCGACACTATTGCTGTAGTAAATCAGAATGCACATGTTGTAGCCAACAACATTCAAAAGTTTGACGGTAATATGGTAACTCTTAACGCCAATCAGAAGCCTTAGTTAATGAATTCTCCCGGACCTCAAAGCATATTGATGACTCGCTGCACTCATATGCCAATTCCATCGCGGTCGAAGCCAAAAAGGGGGAGAAAGAGTATCTAGCTAAGATGGCTGAGCTTCAAGAAATCATGATCACAAACTTCGAACAGTCAAATAAATATGTCTATGAGAGCTGCTGGTGGATGCTACAACAGGCGTTAGGCGTCGATTTGAATCCTGCAGGTATTCATGCTCCTGAGACTTATATGGCTGCAGCGGGAGTAAGTGCTGCTGAGGGAGTAAGTGTTTCTGATGTTCCCATGAGTGAAGATGATGCTAGGGCCATTTCTAAAGCAAAACTGAGGAGCATGTTTGACCAGGAGGCCCTAGCAAAAGCCCGGGGAAAGCGAAAAGCTCAAGAAGGGACCTCCAAGGAGACACAGGCTGAAAAGAGAACTCGACTGAGTGAGGAGGAGGTAAGAAATGAAAAGTGGAGTCCAGTTTCAAAGAATATCATCTTGGACACCTTCTGGCTACAGGAAAAAGGAGAAATCAATCGAAATGAAGTATACAGCCAGTTTGAGTGGGAAACGCACAAGACGTATGAAGCGAAACGAAACATCTTCTTCAGAAACAACACAGATGCAGATAAAGTTCCTCCTCTTAGATATTATCCGAAGCCTAAAGAGTATATGGAGAGGCAAAGGAAGAAGTATTTGGCGCAAAAACTCAAAGATGACATAGCTAAGGAAAAATAGTCAACAATTCATAGCTTGTCATTCTTTCTTAAGAACATTTAACACTCATTGTTATCATATGAACAATTCTGAGATTATATATATATTTATATATATTTGTATATGCAATTGAATTTGTGAATGACTCAAGTCCTGATCTGATTGCTTATATTCTCTTGCGCCGCTGTTTAACTTTTGAATGCTATTTTTTATTATTTGATTGGTGTTATTCATCTTAGCTAGTAGAGTTTTGGCTTCGTCAAATAGGGGGAGATTGTTGGGTATTGTATCCACAATCACCTGGATTTGAGGAAGCCACCTATCAAGCTAAGATGAATTCACAATGTATTTGATGAAACTTCTTAAGTTGTGCTTGCAGTTCTTCCACGCTAAGTGCACACCAATGTCAGGGTGCAGTAGGTCAATATACACGGGTCTGCACGACGTAATCCCTCGTTGAGCAGATCAGTGTGTTGGCCTACGTGCACTCTCTCTATTGGAATGCACTTACTTTCAAGTACAGGGCCGTGTTTATGCAAGGTAAGACAAGGAGCAAGGATGGGTCAAGGGGCAGCTCTTGGGTGGAAAGACGAAAATTCGTCTGAGTAAAAGTCGACGAGAATCACCAAGTGATTCTCGCCGATTCGGCGAGAATCACTAGTGATTCTCGCCGAATCGTCGAGAATCATTAGTGATTCTCGCCGACTCCTTCCGGCTACCTCAAAATGGTGCCAAGTGAGATTCGGCGAGAATCACTAATGATTCTCGCCGAACCCGTCGCTGAGAAGGTCATGAATACCAAGTGAAAATCGTTAAGAATCAATAAGGGAATCGTCGAGAATCACTAGTGATTCTCGACGAATCGTCGAGAATCGTTAACTGATTCTCGCCGATTCGTCGAGAATCACCAATGATTCTCGACGAATTTTACTTGGCGTTTTCTCTGGAGGCTGCTGGACCGGACTCTGCCGCTGGACGATTTTGAACCGGAATTCGGGTGTCTACGTGTGGGACCCACAACGGTCATGTTGTTTGTGTCTACAGTGTATAAATACATGGGTATATTTGAACAGTAGAGAAAGTGAAGAAAATAAGAAATACGCGAGCACGGACAAACCCTAGATCGCCGCTTCCGCTCCGTCGCCGCCGCCACCGCTCGCGAGAAGTGGTCGCCGCTGTTGATCGTGTTTCTTCTCGATCTCCGGCGATAGAAGCTTAGCAAAGCTTTGAGTCTCACGTGTCTATCCAGAGATCTCTTGTCTCTCGATTTGTAGATCGGGAAAGTGTTCCCCATCCGAATCGATCGAGACGATTGATCCTAGTGTGACCGTTGGTAGACCTAGCTAGCTTCGCTACGAAGATTGGATCTCTAAGTTCAGCAGCCGCTCATCATCATAGCCGCCGATCCCGAAGCAAACCGCCGCTCGTCTTGCTGCCGCCGGTTCCGGGGAGATCCTTTCCAAGAGATACCAAGGTTGTAGACTCTTCTTTGACTTCACGAACACGTTGTCGAACGAAGAGGAACACCGTAGTCTCCAAACGAAGTTTGTATCTCGTGTACATTCTATTTTACTTTTTTTGTAAAGGAACGATTGTTCCGTATTGTAAGGGTTGGGTTCAACCCAGTTTGTGGGAGTATTGACTCCTACGTGTGGAAGGGTTCCTTCCGATAGTGCAGGGATTGGATTTCAATCCTGTTGGAGAAGAGACCGAGTCGTCCCTTGTTGGGAGATAGGTCGAAGGGGGAAAGTGGATGTATCCAAGTCGGGGAACCACTATAAATTGCCTGTGTATTCTGTGTGCTGTGCTTTTTATTTTTATTGTGCAGGTACATTCATAAATTCCGCAAAAGCATTGCACGTCACCTATTCCCCCCCCCCCCCATAGGTGAACTTTGTTGACACTAGGTGGACTTTCAGTTGGCAATTGCAATTGCACTGGAGGAGTCGCAGTACATTGGTACTTCCGTGAACTAAAGGTCGTAGTCGGCTAACTGGTTTCTGATCCATAGGAGTTGTGCGCAACAGCTGCCTGCCGAGATGTACTCAGACTCTGGTGTGGAGGTTGCAACACAATTCTGTTTCTTGCTAGTCCATGAAATAAGCCTTCGTCCGAGGAATTGACACGTCCCGGAGGTGCTTTTCCTGTCATCCCTACTCCCTGCAAAATCAGCATCTGAAAAACCTATTAGCTCGACATCATTGTTTCTCGGGTACCACAAGCCAAGATTGGGAGTACCTTTAAGGTATCGTAGAATTCGCTTTGCAGCGATATAGTGAGATTCCTTAGTGTTCACCTGATATCCGGCACAGACACATGTGGAGAACATGATATCCGGTCTACTGGCAGTAAGGTAGAGCAGGGATCCAATGATGCTTCTGTATTTGGTTTCATCGAAAGGTTTACCTTTCTCATCCTTATCCAGAGACATAGTGGATCCCATTGGAGTCCTCATAGAGGTTGCATTCTCCATACCGAATTTCTTGAGGAGTTCATTTGTGAACTTCGTCTGAGAGATGAAGATTCCATCCTCAGACTGTTTCACTTGAAGTCCCAAGAAATACTTTAGCTCTCCCATACTGCTCATTTCAAACTTTCCTTGCATAAGTTTGGAAAACTTTTTGCAAAGATTGTTGTCCGTTGAGCCGAATATTATGTCATCAACATAAATTTGCACCAGTAAAATCTTGTTTTTGACTTCCCTGAGAAATAATGTATTATCTATTTTACCTCTAGAGAACTTGTTCTCAAGAAGAAAACTAGATAAAGTCTCATACCAAGCTCGTGGAGCTTGTTTTAAACCATATAAAGCTTTATTAAGAAAATATACATGATTGGGATAAGTAGGATTGACAAAACCTGGGGGTTGAGCGACGTATACTTCCTCTTTCAGGTCTCCGTTCAAGAATGCTGATTTCACGTCCATTCGATAGACTGTGAATCCTTTGTGCGAAGCATATGCCAGGAACAATCTGATTGCCTCGAGCCTTGCCACTGGTGCGAAGGTCTGGTCGAAGTCAATCCCCTCCTCCTGTCTATAACCTTGAGCCACCAGCCTGCCCTTGTTCTTTATGATGACACCATGTTCATCCAGTTTGTTTCTGAAGATCCACTTGGTACCAATCACATTCTGCTTGTGTGGTCTGGGGACCAGCGTCCAAACGTTGCATCGTTCGAATTGATGTAGTTCATCTTGCATGGCCAAAATCCATGCCGCGTCTTTGTTCGCCTCGTCGAACTTCTTTGGCTCAACCTGTGACAGGAAGCTAAGATGCAAAACTTCGTTAATGGTACCTCTTCGAGTTCTGACACCGACACGAGGATCTCCGATGATCTGATCTCTAGGATGATCCCTCACGTGCCGGAGCTCTAGAAGTCTGGCGTCTGGAGCTTCGACTACTTCTTGGGCTTCTCCTTCTTCTAAGAGATTTGTTCCATTTTGATCTTCAACATTTCCAGATGACGTGGAGGTGGAAACTTTGACGTACTTAGGAGTTTCATCTTTAGCGGTCTCATCGAGATCTAGCTGTTCAAGTCGTGCACCTGCATCTTCAAGAATACCACTGGAAGAATTGCTGTTAAGCAAACTTCCTTTATCAAATACAACATTAATTGATTCTTCTACCACTAGGGTTTTCTTATTGAAGACCCTATATGCCCGACTGTGGGAACTATAGCACATGAATATGCCTTCGAAGCATTTTTCACCAAATTTAGTACGCGGGTACTTCCCATTATTCAGTACATAGCATCGGCAACCAAAGATCCTCAAGTAGGACATGGTTGGTTTCCTGCCTCTCAGTAGCTCATAAGGCGTCTTACGATGATGCTTGCTGATCAATGCTCGGTTTTGTACATGACAAGCTGTATTGACAGCCTCTGCCTAGAAGTATTCTGGGAGAGAAGCGTCTTTCAACATTGTCGTGCAGGCTTCAATGAGAGTTCTATTTCTCCTCTCCGCAACTCCATTTTGCTGAGGAGTGCGCGGGGAGGAAAACTCATGAAAGATACCTTGTTCTTCACAAAACTCTGTCATAGCACCAGATTCGAATTCTTTTCCATGGTCACTTCTGATTTTGACCACTGAGCAGTTAAATTCGTTCTGAACCTGCTTGACAAAACTAGTGAAGATGTCAAACGTATCTGACTTTCGTTTTAAGAAGAACACCCATGTAAACCGAGAATGATCATCAACTATCACTAGCGTATAGGACTTGCCTCCCAAGCTATGAACTTGCATTGGACCAAACAAGTCCATATGTAGAAGGTAAAGACATCGGGAAGAGTTTTTGTCTGCAATGCTCTTCAAGGTAGCCCGAGTCTGTTTGCCCATCTGGCATGCAGGACAGGGGCTATCTTTGATGCACTTGATAACGGGAGCATCCATTACTAAGTTTTTAGAAAACAGCATACTAATTGTTTTGAAATTAATATGTGTCAATCTCTTGTGCCATTGTTCACAAAGAGATGCACTGCCTGTTGCCCCAAGGCATACGGGGGTAGATGAATCTAAACTGAGAAAATCTAAGCAGAAGATATTTCTGCTCCTAATGCCTGATAATGCCGTCTTAGAAGAGGTACGTGAAATTATCAGACATTTATCCTTGCAGAACTTAACGTCATAACCTTTGTCACATAACTGACTTACACTGATCAGGTTATGGTTTAACCCTTCAACATAAGCCACGTCGGTAATAGAGATTATACCGTTGGAAATCATACCGTAACCTCTGGTGACTCCTCGATCTGACCCTCCAAAGATGACTTTGGGTCCATTCTCGACTGGAGTGTAATCACGCAGCAGGCTTCTTATCCCAGTCATGTGCCGGGAGCATCCACTATCCAAGTACCAGATTGGCGTTTTGGTGGCCTTTGGACATTCCTGCAAAACAAAATTAATTTCCCTTAGGAACCCAATCGAACTTGGGTCCTAAATTCCTGGTTAGCATACTCCCCCTCGGTTGGTTAACCTTACGAGTGGTCGGCCTCGCAGTGCTAACATAGGGAGTCTCGTTATACCTCGGGTTAAACCAACAATCCACGGCAAAGTGACCGACTTTGCCACAACACCAACAGTCAAATCTGTTGTACCTCTTCCTAGGCTCCTGCCTTACCCTGGGAATGGTGGGTATAGCCGGGGCCTTGGATCTGGAGGTGGAGGCCTCATGGTGATAGCAGTCACATGACTTCTTCACCTTCTGTTCCTTCAGTATAACAGGCTTGACTCTTGGTGCCTGCTTTCCATTATGGCCGCTAGAGAATTGACCATAATTTCCCATGTGGATTTCCTCATAAGGTGCCTTGAAGGCACTCTCACCGAAGTTCCGGGGAAAGGTCCAACCATCATATCGGCTCTTTGGCTTTGCAACCGAGGGCCAGAAATGATGACCAAAGGTTGATTCAAAGACATGTTGGTTGCAAGGAAAGCTAGGCTTTCTGAACGCAACAGGACTGAGCGGAGCCTTTCTCTTTTCATCAGCAGAGGCCTTCTTGGCGGTCTTATTCTTTCTCTGGTTCCTGTTTCTCCTGGATGAGGAACCAGATACCCCTACATGCCCCAAGCCAGCTCCTTTGGCCTGAGCAGAGAAGGTATCAACTACTGGAAGAACAGTTTTTGGCATAGAGAAGCTCTTGACGATCTTCCTTTCTGCCGCAAGTTGTTCTTCCAACTTGTCGACTTCCTCCTGCTTAAGATCAAGGAGTTTAAGAGACTCTGAATGCTTAGAAGTCAGGTCAAGGTGCTCCTGTCGGAGAGAAATCAAACTGGTGACCTCTTCCCTTAGGGAGACACACTCACCCTTAAGGAATTTCATTTCCTTTTTCTCAGCCTTCAATCTCTTACGACACTCCTCGAAAGTGTTGAGCAGAAGCTCATACTTCTCGAGGAGCTCCGCTTCACGGGCCAAGAGGCTATCCTTAGGGTCATCATCCTGAGACTCAGGATCAGAGTCGGAGTCGGAGAGAGGGGTGTGAGCTTTTACCTTCCCAGTAAATGGGGGGCATTCTCCTTCTGAGTCGGAGCGACCCACCAGCCCGAAGTAGGCTTCCTCATCATCACTGGAGTCTGAGGAATCAGACTCACTCAGTGTCTTTGGCCTTTTGGCGATGTAGCTCCGCTCTTTCTTCTTATCTCTAGAGGATTTGTGCTCCTCTCCTTTCCCTTTTTCTCTCTTCCCTTGGTAGCAGTCGGCCACGACGTGTCCTGGCTTATTGCATCCAAAACAAATAATGTCAGAGGAGCGATGTTTGTTCGGTTTAGAAGCATACCTGTCAGAAGAATAATTTTTCTTCTGATGCCTGGAGGAGGAGCCGTCTTTCTTTCTTTGATTCCTCATCTTGAGGAACTTCTTGAATTCTCGGGTGATGAGGGAGAAATCCTCCTAAGACAGCTCTGAGCTGGAGGAGCATGGCTCGGAGTCCTCCTCCTCATCCTTTTTCCTGGCACGGTATGAAACCGCACCCTTGCCTTTTCTGGAGTGAATGGCTTTTAGAGCCACAGTCTTTTCTTTGGCTGCAGCCTTCTCTGCCTCTTCTTCTGCTTTCCTGGTATTCAGTTGAAGCTCATAGGACATCAGCTTCCCAAACAGGATTTGCGGGTCTGTTTCAGTTAGTCTGCCAAACTCTCGGATGGCGTAGATCTTTGTGTCCCATTCCTTAGTAAGGGACCTAAGGAATTTATCATTGAGTTCACCATTAGTGAACACCCTTCTGTATCCTTTGAGGGCATTGACAATCTTGAGGAAGTTCTCGAAGGTGACTCCGATCTCTTCCTTAGGCCCTTGTCTGAAGGCCTCATATTTCTGGTTCAGGAGGGATCTACGATCATCCCTCACTTCATCAGTGCCCTCCAATAGGATGATCAGACAATGCTAGATCTCCTTTGCTGTCCTGCAGTTGCAGAAGTTCTGCATCATTGAGTCATCAATCGCGCTGACCAGAATGTTCTGCCCCTTCTTGTCAAGTCCCACTAGCACCATCTCGTCCTTGTCCATTTCAGAAAGTTTCTTCGGCACTTTCTTGGTAGGATCAATGGTGGAGACCTTAGTGGGGACATAAGATCCCTCCTCCACGATCATGAAGAGTCTAGGATCAACTGCTTCCATGTAGAATCTGATCCTTTCCTTCCAGATAGGAAAGTTGAGCCTGGTGCACACGGGGATCTTGCCTGTGAACTTGAGCCCGTCCATAGTAGATGTTTGCCTTCTTCTTGACACTAGCGGCAGGATTCAACTCAAGGTGTTACCCTTTTTGATGAGCAACCTCCCTCTGATACCACTTGAAAGTCCACCTAGTGTCAACAATCTTCACCTATGGGGGGGGGGGGGGAATAGGTGACGTGCAGCGTTTTTGCGGAATTTAAAATTGTACCTGCACAATAAAACACAACAGCACAGCACAGAAAGTATACAAGCAATTTATAGTAGTTCCTCGATTTGGGTACATCCACTTTCCCCCTTCGACCTATCTCCCAACAAGGGACGACTCGGTCTCTTCACCAACAGGATTGAAATCCAATCCTTGCACTATCGGAAGGAACCCTTCCACACGTAGGAGTCAACACTCCCACAACACGGGTTGCACCCAACTCTTACAACTAGGAACCAACGTTCCTTTACAACAAAAGTAAAACTAGAATGTACAAGAGATACAAACTACGTTTGGAGACTAAGGTGTCCCTCTTCGTTGGCGACGTATTTTTGAAGTCCACGAAAAGTCCACAACCCTAGATCTCTCTTAGAGAGAATCTCCCCGGAACCGGCGGCGGCAAGATGGGCGGCGGCTTGGTTCACGGGATCGGCGGCGACAAAGGTGTGCGGCTGCGGTACTTTGGAGATCCAAACTTCGTAGCAAAGCTAGCTAGGTCTTCCAATGGTCACACTAGGATCGATCGTCTCGATCGATTCGGACGGGGATGGTTTTCCTGATCAACGAATCAAGAGACAAGGGATCTCTGGTTAGACACGTGAGACACTACGCTTAGCTAATCTTCTGTCGCCGGAAGATCAGGAAGAATCACGATCAAAAGCAGAGACCAACTAGCGCGAGCGGCGACGGCGGCGACGAAGCAGTTTCGCGATTTTAGGTCAAGATCGTCGCTCGGCTTCTTTCTGTGTTTTTCTCTGTGTATCTTTACTGTTCAAAAATACCCGTATATATATACACAAGTAAACACCTTAATGACCGTTGTGGGTCCCACAAGAAGAAACCCTAAATCCGGTTCAAAATAGTGCCAGCGGCAGAATCCGGTCCAGCTTTTTCCCGAAAATTGCCCAAGTAAAAATCGGCGAGAATCACCTGTGATTCTCGTCGAATCGTCGAGAATCAAGGGTGATTCTCAACGATTCGGCGAGAATCACTTTGTGATTCTCGTCGAATTTGACTTGATTGCACTCTGATTTTGCCGGCGAGAATCAGCCAGTGATTCTCGACGATTCGGCGAGAATCTAGTGATTCTCGCCGAATCGGCGAGAATCACTTGGTGATTCTCGTCGATTCTTACTTAGATGATTTTTCGTCTTACGCCTCTGAGCTACTCTTTGACTCATCCTTGCTCCTTGTCTGCTCTTGCCTTAACACAGCCCTGTACTTGAAAATAAGTACACTCCAATAGAGAGAGTACACGTAGGCCAACACACTGATCTGCTCAACGAGGGATTACGTCGTGCAGACCCGTGTATATTGACCTACTGCACCCTGACATTGGTGTGCACTTAACGTGGAATAACTGCAAGCACAACTTGAAATATTTTATCAAATACATTGTCTATTTACCTCAGCTTGTTCAGGGGCTTCTTCAAATCAGGTACGTTGTGGATACAATACCCAACAACACCTTTGTGGAAACAATCAATCATTTCCTTTTTATGCTGATTTACTTCAAATCTTATAGATTTAATATCTGTAGCCAAGGAAAGTTGCAGATCTTTATGGGTCTCATCCATATATTTCTCCATGACAATCCTTTGTTCATCTAACTTGACCTGCAATGAGACTAATAAGGAGCTATAATCATTTACTGGGGCAGGTTATGGAGCAGTTTGTAGTGCCCTCTTATAGATTTGGCTCCTTATTTTGAAAACCATCAACTTCCACTTTTTGTCTTGAATTTCTGCTTCATCTTCTGAAGCTGAGGTACTGGCAATATCAACTCTTTCTTTGGGACTAGCAGGCAATTCCTGTGCAGTCCTAGGTAGCTCCCCCTGAGTTTCTTGCTCCTCCTTCTCAGGACTTACTTGCTCCCCCTCAATGTTAACTTGCTCCCCCTCAAAGTCTGCTTTCTCCCCCTCAAATTTAGTTTGTACTAAATCAGGAAACAAATCTTCAAGGGTAAACTCTTGTTGAGTTGGGACTGGATATACTCTTATCTCAGGAGCATCAGTAGCTGCAAATGTATCCTCCATGATAACATCTTGTGCTTGACTGTTTAGTTGATTTGGCTGGTCAACATCAATCAAAGATTCAGTTAGTGTTTCATCCTTATTATTAAGAATTGATTGATTAATTTCTTGGATTACCTCAAGTATTGTTTGTGAAGCCATTTCACTTTCCAAGTGGGTTGACTCTTCCTCAAGATGAGGCTCCCCCTGTACTTGAGCACTATCTGCAATATCTTGTGCAGGAGATTTTTCAGGAATCTCTTACCTCTCTTCATCAGGCATATCCTTAGTGAGGACCATATCGCATCTGGATATTATCCCGATATCCATTCACCTCATATCGTTAATCTTTGAACCAGTAGATTGTTCCATGACTTCAGGAATTATTCTAGCCAAGTACAGACTCATAATTATTCCCAGATTTGGCTTCTTAATACTGTCCTTAATCTTTTCAAAAATTACTGCTGACCAATCTATGTTTAGGCTGAAAATAATCCTGATCATCAGGCTGAACATATAGGCTGAAATCCTATCATGCCCCCTGGCTTGCAGAGAATGACTTTTCCCACTACTTCTGAAAGGAATTTGCCTTGCACATTCATCCCTTTTCTGTTTATTGCTGATCCAATCTTCAAGGTGGGATCCAATCTACACCGTTGAAGTGCTTCCCTAGTCTTTGATGAAGGTACTTCTACTTCTTCTTGAGTTCTTGGAAGTTGAAGAGTTTTCCTCAAGCTCTTCAAAGTAAGTTTAACCTTAGTTCCTTGAACTGTAGATTTAATCTTAAGTCCAGTTGAATCTATAGTAGCTGCGCCATAGAATTCTCGTATTTCTTTCTTCCAAATCTTTGTAAGTTCAGAAACCAGAAATTCCAACCCATTTTCTGCAACTAGGGTTACTACTGCTTTAATGTCGGGTTCCGTATTATCAAAGGCATTGGGTACCAGCTCATAGCGTTCATTGACATTATCTTCTAGCTTTGGCGCCATTGGGGTTGAGTGAAGGCTTGGATTGAGAAGAGAGAAGTTGTCGACACAGGGCTTTGGTCTCGAAATGGAGAGTGTGTCAACAGACTATGTTGTTGACCTATTTATACCCTTTTAAACAATGAAGGTGAAAAGGCACGTCATAATTCTCTTAATGTGTCGACACTGTTGAAAAGTGTCGACACATACATCTAATGTCTTGACATCAATTCTATTTGTCTTAGTCGAGTTCGTCGATCTGAGGTCAACGAATTGAGGTCGACGAATCTGTGCTCGACGATATGTGTCGATTCTGCGCTCGACGAAATCTGCGTGTTTACTCTAAGTGTCGACACCACTTGTGGATGTGTCGACACTACTTCTCTGAAGAGTCAACACCTATTCTCTAGATGTGTCGAAACCAATTCTCTGGAGTGTCGACACCAATTTTCTAGATGTGTCGACACCACTTTCCTGGAATGTCGACACCAACTACTATGTGTCGACACAGACAACTTCTTGTGTTGACATAATTTTACTTAGCCAAATTTGCTAAACTAATTTATGTTCAACATTCCTAATTCAATTTTGAAATTGTTGAATTTAGTTTCATCTAAAGGCTTAGTAAACATGTCAGCTAGTTGTAAATCAGTACTAACAAATTCTAAAGAGATATCTTCTTTCTCTACATGATCTCTAAGAAAATGGTATCTTATTTCTATATGCTTTGTTCTACTATGAGAAACAGGATTATGAGCAATAGAAATAGCACTAGTAGAATCACATAATAAGAGAGTTCTACTTACCTGAATACTATAATCTTCTAACTGATGTTGTATCTACAACAGTTGTGCACAACAACTTCCAGCAGCAACATACTCAGACTCAGTTATGGATATTGTCACACTAGTCTGCTTCTTACAGCTCCAAGACACCAGTCTTCCTCCTAGAAATTGACAGGTGTCTGTTGTACTTTTCCTATCTACTTTGCAACCTGCAAAGTCTGCATCTGAACAGCCCATTAGTAGAAAATCTCTATCCCTAGGATACCAAAGGCCTAGATTAGGGGTGCCATTAAGATATCTCAAAATCCTTTTGACAGCAGTAAGATGAGATTCTTTAGGGCAGGATTGGTACCTAACACAAACACATGTAGCATACATGATATCTGGTGTACTAGCAGTCAAATATAGGAGGGAGCCAACTATTCCTCTATACAAAGTTTCATCTACAGGTTTCCCTGCATCATATTTGCTAAGAGATACACTTGTCCCCATAGGAGTTCTCATGGTAGTGGATGATTCCATACCATACTTCTTAATTAACTCTAGGGTGAACTTAGACTGAGATATGGACAAGCCATCATTAGTCTGTCTTACTTGGAGACCCAAGAAGAACTTAAGTTCTCCCATACTGCTCATTTCAAATTTCCCTTGCATAAGTTTTGCAAACTTTCTACAAAGGTTACTTTTAGTAGAACCAAATATTATGTCATCAACATATATTTGGACTAGGATAATCTTTCCTTTGGATTCCCTAAGGAATAGAGTCTTATCTATTTTACCCCTTGAGAATTTGTTCTCAATGAGAAAAGTAGACATGGTTTCATACCAAGCCCTTGGGGCTTATTTTAACCAATACAAAGCTTTCCTAAGTCTATAGACATAAGTAGGATTGAGTGGATCAACAAAACCTGAGGGCTGCTCTACATAGACCTCCTCTTTTAAGTCTCCATTTAAGAAGGCAGACTTAACGTCCATCTGGAACACTTTGAAGCCTTGATATGCTGCATAGGCTAGAAATAGCATGATAGCTTCCAGTCTTGCCACAGGGGCAAAAGTCTGATCAAAGTCTATGCTCTTCTCCTGTCTGTATCCTTTGGCAACTAGTCTTGTCTTATTTTTTACTATGATCCCACTCTCATCAAGCTTGTTTCTATAAATCCACTTTATACCTATGACATTGTGGCCCTTTGGTTTTGGAACCAAATCCCAGACCTTGCACCTTCTGAATTGATTTAACTCCTCCTGCATAGCATCAATCCAGTGAGTGTCTTGTATTGCTTCTTCAAATCTCTTGGGTTCCACTTGAGATAAGAAGCTAGAGCAAAGAACTGTATTCAAGTTCCTGCTCCTTGTTTGTACTCCTTGTCTTGGATCACCAATGATCTGGTGTGCAGGATGATCCTTCAACTGTCTAACTGCTGGAGGTAATCTATCGGCAGTTTGATCTTCTCCAATCTCTTCATTATGCTGCACCTCATGGCCTTCTTCAGCATCTTGAGTGTCTTATACTCCCCCTGGACAGCAACTACCATTTTCCACATCCTGCTTTGTAGTTGGATCTTCTCTGATAGTAAGCTGGTCCATCTTCTGCTGTATACCTATGGAGCTACAAGAACTACTTGGCAACTTACTGTTAATAAGTCTAGTTTCATCAAAAATGACATGAACTGACTCTTCTACAACTTGAGTAGCCAAATTGTAGATCCTATAAGCCTTACTATTGTTGTTGTACCCAACAAATATCCCATCTTGGGATTTGGCAGCAAACTTAGATAGGTGAGATTTGCCATTGTTAAGTACATAGCACTTGCAACCAAAGATCCTAAAATAGGATAAGTTTGGTTTTCTGCCCTTCATAACCTCATAGGGTGTCTTTTTGTGGCTTTTGGTGATGGAAGCCCTATTGAGCACATGACATGCAGTGTTTACTGCCTTAGCCCAGAAATATTCTGGGAGAGAAGTATCACTCAATAGTGTTCTTCCAGCCTCAATCAATGTCCTATTCTTTCTCTCAGCAATGCCATTTTGCTGAGGTGTTATAGGTGAGGAGAATTCCTGAAGAATCCCAAATTCTTCATACAGCATTGTCATACTTTCAGATTGGAATTCAGTTCCATGGTCACTTCTGATTTTGACCACTGAACTATCTAATTCAGTCTGAATTTGTTTGACAAAATTGTAGAAGATCTTTGGGGTTTCAGATTTTTGTCTCAGAAAGAATACCCAAGAGAATCTAGAATAGTCATCTACAACCACAAAAGTATAGACCTTCCTACCTAGGCTCTGAACTGTCATAGGACCAAATAAATTCATATGCAAGAAGTATAAGTACCTCACTGAATCTTTGGATTCAAGGCTATGAAAGGAGGATCTAGTCTACTTGCCTTTTTGACAAGCTGAGCATATCCCATCCTTATAGCACTTAACTTGAGGACTATTGCTCAGTAACTCTTTACTAAAGAGTTGGCCAATAGTCTTGTAATTCAGATGAGCTAGTCTCTTGTGCCATTTGACACAATGAGAGATTTTCTCATCAGCCACAAGACAGATAGGAGAATTCCTATTCTCACACATAAAATCTAGGCAATACATATTTCTTTTTCTATAGCCAGTCAATATGACTTTTTGATCACTTGACCTCTTGATATGACACCCATTCTTGACAAATGAAATGTAATATCCTAGATCACTCAGCTGGCTTATGCTTATCAGGTTATGTTTCAAACCCTTTACATAGGCCATTTGAGTGATTGTAATTGAGTTGTTAGAAATGTTGTCAAAACCTTTGATGACTCCCTTTTCAGAACCACCAAAGATTACTTTAGGGTCATTCAACATTGGTGAGTAGTCCTTCAGCAATCCCCTTGTTCCAGTCATGTGCCTGGAACATCCACTGTCCAAGTACCACATAGGGGCATGGAAACTTGGACTCACCTGCAACACAGATTACTTAACCTTAGAACCCAAATAACTTTTGGGTCCTTGGTTCAAGTTAGTCTGAAACCTAACAAATCTGCCTGCAGCTCTTCTAACAGGCAGACTGCTATTCTCCTTGACACTGGTATTGTGCCAACAGTCTAAGGCATAATAGCCTATCTTGCCACAACACCATCACTCAAACTTATTATACCTCTTTTTAGGTATAATCTTAGCTGTATTGTTTATAGAAGGTCTTTTGTTTTGTGCTGGTTCATTACCTTTCTTATTGGACTGTGCAGCCCATACAGTTCTCTTATAGCCTATTCCTGCCTTACCCTTTTGTGACACAAAGTCATCTATTAAGGGTAGGATAGATTTTGGCTTAGAGAAACTAGCCACAATCTCCTTCTCTTTCTGAAGTCTGTTTTCCAGACTTTTAATCTGATCATTTTTGAATGTGATTGTTCCCATTTGAATAACAGTTATGTTCTTCAATTTGGCAATCTCATTCATATTTTGATCCAGCAGCTTCTCTGAATCAGATGCAGCCAACTTAAGAGCTGCAATTTCCTTAGCCTGATGTTTGGCCAGGTTTTTGCTTCTCTTAAGTGCCTACAGCAAATCCCCATATTCATCTATCAGCTGATGAATATCTCCTTCAGAATCAGACCCATCTTCATCTCTTGATGGAGATGCATCTGATTCTGACCCAGTGAAGTAATTAGAATCTATAGATACACTTTTTTACCTTACTGGGGTCAGGCTGATCCTGGCACTTGTCTTCTTCAGACACAACCATCAGTCCTTTGCACTAATGGTCTTCCTGCTCATAGATAGAGTCCAGTAATAGCATGAACTCATCCTCTTCTTCTGCAAACAGACAAATATATGCCTCAGCCTCAGATTTAGACTCTAAAGTTGATGGATCTGTCAAACTTTTCTCTTTCTCAGTAATCAAGGATTTCTCCTTCTTGCTCTTGTGCTGAGACTTCTTTCTATTAGCAGACTCCTTCCTATTGTCTGGACAGTCAGCCACAACATGTCCAGCTTTGTTGCAGCAATAGTATAAAATCTTAGATGTAATTGACTTACTAGGCTTTGTCCCATTCCTGTCCTTCCTTGATGATTTCCTCTTCTGATAATAGTCATCCTTGGACTGAGATGTGGAAGGCTTAGATTTCGACTGCTTCTTCTTTAAGAACCTCTGGAACTGCCTTGTGAATGCTGCAAAGTCTTCATCAGAATTACTGCTATCAGTACTGTGATTATCAGAATTTTCTGAAAACACTTCTAAATCTTTCTTAGGAGAAGATGGAGACATTCTCTTATTCTTCCTTGTGGCTTCTACCTTGAAGGCCACCGACTTTTCTCTATAGTCACCCTTTGTATTTTTTTCTTCCTCCTTTCTGGCTAACAGCTGCATCTCATAAGACAACAATTTTCCAAACAGTGTTGGAGGAGAAATCTCACCCAATCTGGCCACTTCCCTTATGACACAGATCTTTGTATCCCAATCCTTTGTCAAAGACCTAAGAAATTTATCATTCAGCTCATAAGTACTGAATATTCTTCCATAAGATATGAGTTCATTGACAATCATATAGAACTTCTTATAACATTCAGTTATACTTTCAGACTTAGCTTGTCTGAAACTCTCATATTCTTGGTTAAGCATAGACTTTCTATCTTGCCTAACCTCTTCAAAACCCTCCATGTAGACAATCAATGTGTCCCACAACTCCTTGCAGGTTTTATAGTGAATTAGATTCTGGAATGTTGAATCATCAATGACACTTACTATAATATTTTGTGCTCTTTTATCCATTGTTGCTAAGATGATCTCATCTTTAGTCATCTCAAAAAAATCCTTTGGAATTCTTTGATTGGCATCAAGAACAGAAATCTTCATGGGAACATATGGTCCTTCCTTAACTGTTATATAGATTCTAGGATCAGATGCCTCCATAAATAATCTGACCCTTTCCTTCCATATTCCAAATATCTCCTTCCTGCAAATAGGTAATTTCATTGCACCAAGTTCTTTATGATTTTTCTCCTGAACCTATTTTCTTGAACTTATTTCTGCCTTATAGATCTCACTCAGACTGTTAAGTCTATCTTTTGAGGAACCTCCCTCTGATAACTTGAAAGAATTAGTTCTTAAATACCTAGCGGGGGGGGGGTGAATAGGTGTAATTCCTTTTTCTTTTTAAGGCAGAATATCTATTCAGTTAATTACTCAAAAACAGTTAATTCTACAACTAACACAGTACAGAATTCACAGAATTACACAATCACAGATTGCATACAGTTTTTATAGTGGTTCCCCAAGGTCTGGGTACATCCACTTTCCCCCTTCGCCTATCTAGCAGTGTGCTAGATTCGGGCTAACTTCTTCTCTTCACCTCAGATCCTCAGATCTTACAGCTCAGAACCCAAACAAGGCTCATACAACTCAGAGTGAGTCCACACTCCTACAGCTCAGGCAATCTGCCCTACCTCAGCCTTCAACAAGGCCTACAACTCAGAGATAAAAATCTCCTACAGCTCAGGCTCACAACCCTACCTCAGCCTTCAATAAGGACCACCACTCAGAGATCTAAATCTCCTACAACTCAGCCTTTATAAACATAGGCTTACAACTCAGATCTTATAAAGATCCTACAAAAACTTGATTTAAGTTTATAATATACCACCACCCTGGTAGAGAGAGAAAGGATGGATGGCTTCTTGATCAGTTCTTGGAAGAATCTGATGGCAGAGAACAACCACTCTTAGCTTTCTTCAAAGCTTCTTGAATCTGAACTCAGTAGGGTTGAACTCCTTTGAAGTTGATCTTCAATCAGCTTATTTCTTGAAATTCAGATCACAATCTGAATCCTTCTTAGCAGACTGGTTCAGAATCTACACTTGAGGAACTTGTTGATTTAAGTCCATTTCTTCACTTCAATAAATGAAGCTCTCTCTCTCCAACTTCTTCTTAGATCTTCTGACGAAAATCTTCTTCTATTTTTGTGTAACTATATGTGTATATTCTTTTCTGTATATCAGTTACTTCTTCATTCATTAGTTAGTCGTATCAGTAGTCACTTTCTGTTGATGAAGAATGTCTTTATATAGGCTTCCTCCATGGTAACCGGCTGATCCAGTTTCTAACAAACTTCTGACAGCTCTGACAGTTGCAGTACACCGGTTGGTAATGGCAGCTGTCAAGTCATCCAGTCACTTCTTGAAACTCTAACACTGTCAGCAAAGTGTCGAGACTGAACTTCATCAAGTGTCGACACAAGTAGACTAAGTGTCGACACAAGCCTTGATGGTGTCGACACAGCTCCTTTGGTGTTGACACTACTTCTCGACACAGCTTCTGTAGAATGTGTCGATACTAATTCTGTGTGTCGACACAATCACTTCTTCTCTTTAACTTTGTTGAAACTCTGATGTGTGTCGACACAAGTCTTGTGTGTTGACACAGTTGATGTCGACAAAATCTTCTGTGTATCGACACTGCCTCTGTGTGTCGACACAGTTGATGTCGACTAAGCTTTTCTATGTTTCGACACTGCCTCTGTGTGTCAACACAGTTGATGTCGACTAAGTTTCCTCTATGAGTCGACACTGCCTCTGTGTGTCGACACAGTTTCTTCTGGTGTCGACACAGCCTTTCCAAGTGTCGACACAATTAACTCCAAGTGTCGACACAGCTTTTCTCCAGTGTCGACACAAGCCTTCATAAGTGTCGACACAGCTTCTTCTGGTGTCGACACATGAACTTGGAAACTTTTTCCTGCATTCTTGCATTTGCTTAACCTGCACATATAAACTCAAAACAACATCAAATACACATTGGTGCATATCATTGAGTAAGGTGAGACTTTTTCAAATCTGGTACACATTTTCCAATGTACCCAACAATCACTTCTTGAGTCAACCTTTCATTTTCTCTGACTGTGTGCGCACTCGACCGCTCCGCAAGATAATACAGTTCAATTGAATCCGATCCGACCGGAGCATCGAGTTAGCCCGCAACAATTGACACTTTTATTTATCAAGCATGCTAAAGTTTATTCTGTATCGAACCAATTTCAAAGAACTTTCATTATGAATAAAGAGTATTTTTGGGGATTTGGATCCCCTGGAGTTCGTACGGACAACTCCAGGGTGGAGTTCGTACGAACAACTCTAGGGTGGAGTTCGATCCATCTCGCGCGTTGGATTGAATTCCAACGGTCGAAATTTCCTGTTTTTTAATTACTTTTTACAGTTCATTTTTTGTCTTTTAGCGCATGGATTCATCTCGCTGTAGGATTGACGCGATGAATCGCTCTCGCGCGTTGGATCAAACTCCACCCTGAAGTTCTCCGTACAAACTCTAGGCGATCCGGATCCGTATTTTGGCATCCACATGGTGCTTTTATTTAGGATTATAACTTAAAATCTGTGCGGGGGTCACATCATGCCAACCAATAGATTCTTGCGACAATTTGGCTCTAGCTTTGTTGGTTATGTGGGATAAAAAATGGCAACAACCCAAATATCATACAAAAAATCCTCTCGAAAATCTTATTCCACACCACCAGTTAATGCGGGTGCGTGCACAAGCACAAAATTTGTTGAACAAAGTGCCTAATCCTCACAACCACTCAAATAGGTCAAAACAGGAGGGGTTGAATATCTTAAAAAATTTTTTGGGAAAATTCATTTTCATTTGATGGGGCAAAACAAAGTCAATATTTGTATGTATGATCCGAAAGCAATCACTTATCTCAATGTATATGAAAGTGCCTATATCACTTTGTTTGTTGGGCGAACATATATATATATATATATATATATATATATATATATATATATATATATATATATATATATATATATATATATATATATATATATATAGCAGTCTAAAACACCACATCGTTGTCAAGATAATTGGGCAATCTAAAAAAAACATTGGACTAACTTCAATTGTCCGATCAAACCCTTAATCGTCGGATCGCTATTCTAAAACACACCATCGTTGTCTTCTTTATTTCCTGGTCGTGATGCTCTCACAATGCTCTCCGCCACTTCTGCAATAGCAGTCTCCCGCGAGGAGCCTCCACACACTAATCTCCTCTTCAACGATAATATCAGGAAAGACCAAGGGCCCTTTCCATAGCCCGCACTCTCCAACATTCTTTTGTGCATTTCCATGAGGGCTTTTTTGTGTTCACGAATGCACTAGAGGGGGGAAGAAAAAATAATCCAACGACTTTAATGGCAGTTAGGGCTCTCTAATTATCTCACGGGCTTTAAACCTACCTTCATATTACCCCAATTGGCTTTGTCAATCACGGTAAATAACTACTTCAAGCATCTTATGTCCTTTTCATTCTCTCACTGGCGGGCGTGCTTTCATCGATCGGTCATGGGAGCACCGACGATGGCAATTCCATGCAGGTAAGTGCTCAGAATTTCTCAGGTAGGTGTTCTTGTTCAGTTATACGAAATCATAGTTCTTTTTCTGCTGCCCTAGATTCGATCTTCCATCCACAGCGGTTCTCTAGCATTTATATAGCTCTTATTGTTTTATGCACTATTCTCTATGATTTACCGATGTCTAACTATTGTTATTATTACTTCAATTACGATTCCCGGTAGATTTAATTCTTCTATAGGAATTTTTACAGGTTAACTGCAATTGTTTTCTCAAATACTAAAATGATTATTATTGTCAATGTGTGGCATTGTCAATATGTGGCATTGCCCCAATCTCAGAAATAAGAGGGTATCAGGTTCAAATTACAGTAATAGTGGTTATATCTATCTATATAACTATTTAGAAAGATTTATTATGGCAACATAATTGAGTTAAGTGAGACATCATATCAGACAAAAAAAGCAGAAGAAGTGTGAGAGAATAGAGAGAAAAATAGATATCCCGGTGTTCCCTAACAACAACTATATTATTGCGGGGTTCTACTAAAAGTTGCACTCACATAGGACAGGATATGCTTTCCTTGAATGTGTATTTGTGTAAAATGTGGTTGTCCCATTTTCTTATTAAGTTGATTTGTGAATTCTTATAGGTTGAAATTGAAATTAATAGGAGAAACACAATCAATCTAGGCATTATTTGGAATTTGTTGACTGCGTTTTTACGTGGCACCACGACAAATGTCGCCCTCCACGATAATTGTCGGTCTCAACAACAAATGTCAACCCCCACAAAAAACACCGCCCCTCACGATAAATGTTATCCACATGACAAATGTCTCGCACCGGGACAAATGTCGCTTCCACGACAAATGCCACCCCCAACAAATGTCGCCCCTATGACAAATGTCGCACCCACTACAAATGTCACATCCACGACAAATGTTGCCTTCCACGAAACATGTCGCCCATACAAAAAATGTATCCCCCTCTGAATGCCCCTGCGACAAATGACTCCTTTCACGACAAACGTCTATCCCACGACAAACGTATCTGTTGGATCCCTAGTTTGGATTTGGGCTAGGTTCACTAATTAGGATGTCTGACCCGCATTGTATAGCCAGGGTCAAGTCCTTGAGTCCTAGAGTTTAGGCTAAGTATTTAGGTTCAACCTTCATGGACCAGTCAGCAGATGACCTCAGGTGACTAAAGACTTAGAAGATTTCATGTTCAAAAATTATCTGTTCGAAATTCTTCGAACTCAGCTCGACGATCGTCGATCGCAGGTCGACGAACTCCAGAATATTTCTCCGAGCTAAGCTCGACGATAATCGAGCTCAGGTCGACAAAGTCTGGAATTCAACTTCAACAGTTTATGTTCTCTGAACTCAGCTCGACGAAGATAGATTCTCTACTAGACGAACTTGGATGGCAGAATTTGCAAGATATTCGCAGAACGCATTTCACTGAGCTCAGGTCGACAAACAAGATTTCTCAGCTCGACGAACTTGGATCTCCGGTCGTCAAAATCTGTTCAGAGCTCGACTATTTCTGTCCAAGCCTGACTTAGAGTTTTTCCTTACTTTCTGTCCTTATTTCCTATATTATTTAGCAGTGATTTTTTGAGTAATTAATGCATATATTCTCCTAAATATATCCGTTATTGGCAGCATTAATTATGGTCTTCATCAGAGTTAATTACTTGCTTAATTTATTGGGATAGTTGGGAAACTCATTAAAGTCAATATTCTCCAGTCGTATTTCATTCTCCAGGCAATCAGCAATCAATGCAAGAAATTAAAAATTCATAGGAGAATTCGACAAAGAATATAAAAGAGATTTTTTTCTTTTCAGTCTATAGAAGAAGAAAAATATAAAGAGATAACAACGAGAGAATATTTATATAAACATACACAAGATCATCTGCTTCTTCTCTGTGCAGAAAACATCCATTTTTTCCATGTGCTTACTGAAGACTGAAGAAGAACAACAAATATACATCAAGAGTTTTCTTCAACTTCTCTCCAGGGACATTCAAGGACAACAATCACTTAATCAGTCAGAAGTTCCTGGACATCATTTCAACACAAGGCTGAAGACCTAGACCCTGAGCAAGACTCCAAGTGATTTTGAAAGGAGTCTTTGACAACAACAATCCACTAGTCTTCTCTGTTGATTAGAGAAAGAGAAGTCACCATCAAATCTCTCTCACCTACTGTATAAAGGGTTTATTAACTCCCTTCAAAAGTTTATTCTTGGTTTTTTGGCACCTGATCAAAAGCTGAAAGGGTTGTGAGATATACCTGGAAATAGATCTTGTGGTGGCAGTTACCTGATCAAAAACCTGCTAGTGGATTCCTACCAGGGTGGTAGAATAGTGGATGTACCCAGTTTGGGGAACCACTATAAAATTCTTGTGTCGTCTGGTTGATCATTTTCTGTGTTGCTTTTGCTTTGCTGTGATAGTTTAGTTTGTTGTGATAGTTTAGTTTATATTTTTCTGTTTATATTACTATCATAGTATCACCTATTTTAATACTCTGATAGAATTAAAAGCAACCAGAAATTTTAATTACTCTATTCACCCCCCTCTAGAGTAAATCAGATCTATCCTCTATATTCGTATCTGTGGCATACCATATCTTTCAATTGGTATCAGAGGGGTGTTCCTTTGGTTGGACAAGCTAACTCTTGAACCAAAAGATCCTTGATAGATCTGATTTTTGTTTCCTTAGTACTTTTGTTTAGTTCACAACATGACACAAAATAAGGATTATGCAAGCACCAGACCTCCAGTTTGCAACTTGAATAAGTTTACCATCTGGAAGGCAAGAATCATGCTTTACATGAATTCTATTGATGAAGACATATATAATTCTATTTTAACAGGTCCCCCTCAACCTACAGCTGCTACTACATCTTCAAGTACACATGTTATTCCACCACCTGAGTGGACAGATGCTCAAAAGAAGGCCAAAATAACAGATGCAAAGGCCATGAACATCCTAGCACAGACTATGTCAGATGACATATTTCAAAAAGTGGTTGAGTGCACTTCTGCCAAGGCTATCTGGGACTCTCTCAACTAGATGGTTGCTGGATCAGCAGATGAGAGGAAGGACAGGAGATCAACCCTCATCTCCCAGTACGAAAATTTCAGGAAGGATGAATCAGAGTCTGTCAGTGATATGTACAACAGACTGAGCTCAATCATCAATGAGCTAAAGACTCTGGATAAGGATATCACTCTTACTGAGGTGAATGTCAAAATCCTCATGTGCTTCCTAAGCTCATGGGATTCCAGAATATGACAATCAAGGAGGCCAGAAGCTTGAATGAGGTTTCCACTAAATCTTTTATGGGAAAGCTTAAGTCATATGAGCAGCTAAAAAGTCAAGAGAAGCTGCAGAGCAGAAGACACCTCCAGCAAGAAAGCAGCAGAACATAGCCTTCAAATCTACAGAAGAAACAAAAGCTCCAACAGCAAGTGAAGAACTCCTGAGTCTCTTAGCCAAGAGATTCTACAAGATGGCAAAGAAAGACTTCAGAAGAAAGTCATCTAGACAAGATGACAAACCCAGGTATGACAAGACACTCACTAAAGAGATTGTTTGCTTTGGGTGCAGGAAACCAGGACACTTATTTTCAGAATGTCCAGAAAATCAAAAGAAGGAAAAAGAAGAGAAAAGGACTCCAGAAAACATCACTATAGCAAGCCTTCTTCCAGCAAGCATAAGAGAAAAGAGAAAGGCTTTGTGGCTGAGACCTGGAGTGATATTGAAGAAGAATCCTCATCTTGCAGCTCCAGTGAAGATGAAGAAGAAACAAAGGTAATGGAAGTTTGCCTTATGGCTATCAATGCCTCATGCAGTAAAACAAAAGCTAAGAAGTCAGATAATGAAGACTCATCAGAATCTGAGGCAGATCAGGTATTATCATCTTTTGATTATAATTCAGATAATTTTAAAACTGAATTTAAATCTTTATGTATAGAATTAATTAATTTTGAAAAAGAAATTAAAGCTCTTAGAGAAAAATTAACTGATCAAGTAAACCTTATTTCTAAAAACATTAAGTTAAATGATGAACTAACTTTAGCCAATGAACAAATCACATCATTAAAATCTGAATTAGCTGAGGCAAGGAAACTTGAAGAATCCCTAAATGAGAGAAACATCAAGTTGATAGACATCACAAGCACAGTGAATGCCAGACTAAATGACAAGCTGGGCTTAGGTGCTTCATCATGCCAACCCCCACTGATCCAGAAAAATATATTCTCAACACCAATAAAATTTGTTTTAGAAAAAGGAAAAGAAAAGATAGATAATAATAATAATGTTAAACAAAATCAGTTAAAACAAAAGAATAAGAAAAAGAATAAGAAAAAGAAAAATCTTAATTATAACAATATTCAACAGATTTCGTCGAACTCTGATCGATGAAATATGTACATATCGTCGAACTCCAGTCGACGAACTCCAAACGCAAATTTTCACTATAATTACTCATTGAACTACGATCGACGAAACCAGTATGGTTTGTCGAACCGAGATCGATGATTTTGGGGCCCAGAGAATGAATACTTCCATTCTCTGAGTGGAGTTCAACGAACTCATCCCTATTCGTCAAACTCAGATCGAGGAACTTACTTGAATTAGTCGACCCAGTTCACTTTAACAGAAACTTTAATTTTGCTAAAACTCATAATCAACCAAGATCTTCCATTAATCAATTTAATCAATGGATTATTCCACCTAGAAGATACCATCCTTTAGGTTATAAATGTCAACCTGAATACTCTTATATCTCCAGTTTTAATTATGTGAAGAAAGAAGGACCCAAGGTAACCTGGGTCAAGAATAGCTAATCTATTTCATTGCAGGTGAAAGACTATCCGACCATAGAGCAACAGTGGTATCTGGATAGTGGCTGTTCAAAACACATGACTAGAAATAAGGACAACCTAATCAACTACAAGTCAAAGTTAGGACCTAAAGTAATATTTGGTGATTCCAATTCTGGCCAGACTAAAGGATATGGAAAGGTCAAGATTGGAGTAGTCACCTTCAAGAAGGTAGCATATGTAAATGGACTAAAGCATAACCTCATCTCCATAAGTCAGTTATGTGATGAAAGGTTTCAAGTATCATTTAATAAAACTTTCTACATTATTACTTCTTTAGATAACCATATAGTATTGACTGACACTAGAGTAGGAAACATTTATATAGTTAACTTTATGTCTGCAAAATCTGAAATATGCCTATTTAATCAAACCAGTAATAATAATGACCTTTGGCAGAGGAGATTAGGACATGTTAACTTGAAAAATATTGCTAAACTCTCTAGGGACAACCTTATTAGAGGATTGCCTTCTTGCCCCTACAAAAAGAAAAACCTTTGGGGGGCTTGTCAGTTAGGCAAGCAAACAAAAAGTAGTTTTAAATCTGTAAATAAAAGTGACTCGCCTAGAATATTGTACTTGCTACATATGGATCTTTTTGGTTGTATTGCTATACAAAGTGTAGGAGGGAAATCTTATACTTTAGTGATTGTAGATGACTTCTCAAGATTCACTTGGGTATTCTTTCTGAGATTTAAGTCAGATAACTTCAAGGTTCTTACAGATTTTCTCAAGAACATACAGATCGAGTACTCTACTCTAGTTGCATTGATCAGAAGTGATCATGATACTAAGTTTAAGTCTCTTCTTATGCAAGAGTTCTATAAGAAGGAAAGTATCATGCACTACTTCTCAGCTCCTAGAATACCTCAACAAAATGGGGTTGCTGAAAAGAAAAATAGAACCCTAATTGAATCTGCAGGCACATTACTTGCAGATGCTCATTTTCCCCTATATTTTTGGGCAGAGGCTGTGAGCATAACAAATTATGTACTGAATAGAAGTTTGATACACAAGCTTAAGAATAAGACTCCTTATGAGCTACTTAAAGGGAAGAAACCTAAAGTAGACTATTTTAAAAATTTTGGTTGCATTTGTTATATTCACAACAATAATAAGAAACACATTAGAAAGTTTAAAGCCAAAGCTTATAGGGTTTATAATAAATCAACCATGAAAATAGAAGAATCCATTCATGTTTCATTTGATGAGACTAACATGTTTTACAAGGAGAAGATTCCTTCTATCAATGAGACTTTGCAGGTACCTCACTTGTGTGTGAGATTGGATGATTTATACCTCACCCAAGAGGCTCCATCACATCCTTCTCCACAAGTTGAAGAAGAGAGTGAAGAAGAAAGCCTGAAAGTGGCTGAACTTCCTCCAACAGCTATAATTGCACAAGAGGAATTAATTCCCCAAGCTATTGCTCAACCAACTCATCCTACTGAATTTGTCACAGTTAGAGATCACCCTATATCTCAAGTGATTGGAGACATTTCAATTGGTGTGCAGACAAGACATCAACTCCACCAGGACATGATGCATGCCTGCTTCATATCTCAAATTGAGCCCCAATCCATTAAAGATGCTGAGCAAGATCCACACTGGATTATTGTAATATAAGAGGAGCTTAACCAGTTTGAGAGATGCAGAGTTTGGGATTTAGTTCCAAGACCAAAAGACTACCCAGTCATTAGAACTAAATGGGTATTTAGAAACAAACTTGATGCTCAAGGTCTTATCATAAGGAATAAGGCCAGACTAGTTGCTCAAGGATACAGACAAGAGGAAGGCATAGACTATGACCAGACATTTGCACCAGTTACAAGGATTGAAGCAATTAGAATTTTTCTAGCCTATGCAGCCTACAAGAAGTTCATAGTATATTAAATGGATATCAAAAGTGCATTCCTTAATGGTGAACTTAAAGAAGAGGTTTATGTAGAACAACCACCAGGTTTTATTTCTCCTACTCATCCCTCTTATGTTTTCAAATTGCATAAAGCTCTCTATGGTCTAAAGCAAGCTCCAAGAGCTTGGTATAAAACCTTGGCTAGCTTTCTCTTAGAACTTAAATTTTCTAGAGGCATAGTAGATAGGAATTTATTTTTTAAGCATCATCATGATAAAATCTTATTAGTACAAATATATGTAGATGATATTATATTTAGTTCTACTGATTCCAAACTATGCAAAAGGTTCTCCAACCTTATGCATTCAAAGTTTGAAATGAGTAGCATGTGTGAGCTCTCCTACTTCCTTGGTCTCCAAGTGAAGCAGACACATGATGACATCTTCTTATCCCAATCTAAATATGCTAAAGAGCTGATTAAAAGGTTTGTGATGGCTGATGCTTCAGCAAAGAAAACACCTATGACTACCAATGTTGTAATTGATTCTGATGAACATGAGAAACCTGTAGATCAGAAATTATATAGGGTCATTGTTGGGTCCCTATTATATTTTACAGCAAGTAGACCAGATATTATATTTGCTACATGTCTTTGTGCAAGGTTCTAGGTGAACCCTAAAGAATCTCACCTTATTTTCCTAAAAAGAATTTTAAGATATATAAAAAGTTGCCCTAATTTAGGACTCCGGTATCCAACTGAATCAGAATTTGAGTTAACTGGATACTCTGATGCTGACTTTGCTGGATGTAGAGTAGATAGAAAGAGAACATCAGGGACATGCCAGTTCCTTGGTGATAAGATAGTGTCATGGTTTTGTAAGAAACAAACATCTGTGTCTACCTCAATAGTAGAAGCTGAGTATATAACAACTGACAGTTGTTGTTCACAGATGATGTGGATTCAAAACCAACTCCTAGACTATGGTGTCAACTTAAATAATTCAACTCTACTGTGTGATAATACAAGTGCAATTTCTATTGCACAGAATCCAGTGCATCATAGTAGGACTAAGCATATATATGTAAGACATTATTTCATTAGGGAGTGTGTAGACAAAAAGAAAAATAATCTCACCTTTGTCTCTACTAATTTACAAAAGGCAGATATCTTCACCAAACCCTTGGATGAGAAGAAACATCTGTTCTTTATGAATCAGCTAAGTATGATCAATGGTGATGCATTAATTTAATTTTCTGTCTGTGATAGAAGAATTTGCCACAATTCGTCGAATGGAGATCGACAAATTGAGAAAAGTTCTTGAGAAATTCATCGACCTGAGATCGACGAACTCTCTGTGTGTGAAGTTCTATTCGTCGAACGAAGATCGAAGATATTTGCTTCAGAAAATGTTTCATCGACCTGAGATCGACGAATTGTTTTCGCTTCTTCTGGCTGAGATCGACGAACTCTTTGTCAATAAAATATTTCACCGAACGTAGATCGAAGAATTATTATTTTTTGGCGGACGGAGTTTGCCGCTTCATTTTCTGAAAACCATATATCTAGGTTTTCTTTGAGCTCCGTCCCACGCTTTCTGTTCCCTTTGCACTTGATCTTTATGTTTTCCTTTACTAGCGAACAATGGCGAATCCAACAAGCTCTCTAGCAGCGATGAAGTTCGATATGGGCTTTGATATCGATTTCGATTCATTCCAACATTTAGACCAGATCTTTTTGGAGATACTGAAACTCTTTGAGGAACAAATCTGAAAAATTCATGACCAACAGAATCAAGATAACAACGACAGAGATAAGATAATGAGTGTTCATTTCCACCACTCCAGATGCAGCTACAATGACCAGGACTATATCTGGTAATCAGATTTCTTTAACCCCCATCGTATTATCTGAGATTTTCGGTTTGCTGAATGGTAATGAAGATATTGAGATGGACAATACTGAAAAAAAACCCAAATAAATTACTTAAGAAAAATTTATCTTCTAAGTATAAATTCTTAGCTGATGTAGTGGGCATGGTGTTTCTTGGCAAGCACACAGCCCATGACTACATTACCAGACACCAGTTCTTGATGATGTGTGCCTTGGTAAATAAGAAAGCTGTCAACTAGGGAAAACATTTTTTGACTTAATAAAAAAGAAAAACAATAAGAAGAAAGTATGTTTTGGAAGAGTTCTGGGAATATTCCTACAGGAAAAGGCATCTTAATCCCTGGTCTCCCAAACCATATT
Source organism: Platanthera guangdongensis (assembly GCA_039583875.1). NCBI lineage: Eukaryota > Viridiplantae > Streptophyta > Magnoliopsida > Asparagales > Orchidaceae > Platanthera > Platanthera guangdongensis. Next base: position 111,756,538 of record CM077148.1, on the reverse strand, counting down.
CATCAATGCCTCCAAAAGGCTGACATGTGCCTTGTTTGGAAGGTGGGAAAAGACCATTTCTAAGCCATCGAGGTGTAAGACACCCCTCCCCCTTACCAAGGAGGCTACCCGGTCTTAAGCCCAGAACCGCCATCTTACGGTGACACTAACGCACGGGTTAGTCGACACCGCAACACGCCGATTCTGCCGGCTAGTACGATCATAAATCTGTAGGCCAATATGAGAAAAGAGGTAATACATAGCAGAGTACAACACAACTAGTCTATAGTCACAGCATATATGTATAATATATGAAAGGAAAACATCAGTCCAAATGAGTACATAAATAATATGAAAGTAATAAGGGCTTATGCCCAGTACATCATTTCAAAAGCTCTCTCTCTCAACTTTAAACAGCGGAAGATATCTATCATCACCAAGTCATCCCACCTGAGGCAACTCTGCAGTAGTAGTAGTAGGTGGTGGTGGTATCAGCTCCTCACGTCCTGCCATCTCGTCCTACTGGTTGTACCGGTGCTCCATCTCCTCGAGCTCATAAAAATAGTTTGGTCACCGACCATTAGTCAAAAAGACTAAGTCGTTTCCTTCACACCTCGCCCCCGCAACTCCTAAGCACCGTGCGAGAGGACGAAGCAGAGGACAACAAGGGGTATCAAGTATAAACAGGTGTCAGTGGCACTATACTAACAAGTATATGAGGAGTAATAGTAGTTGTACTCTAGCAGTTCTACGTAAGAAGTACAAGTGCAGTAAGTGAAGTATAAAACTGACGTAAGTAAGACAAGTGCAGTACGGTAAAGTAAGTAAAGAACTGAAAGTAAGAGCAGGAAAGTAAAACTATACTACCACTACTCTACCATCACAAATCGTACCTTAACTTATAAAAATGCCCATACAAATTTATAAGTTAAGATTTCTAGGAAATTTAACTTATCATATAAAAGAGCCCATACTAATTTATATGATAAGGATCTATGAAGCGTGCGACCTAATATGAATGAATGTTTATGATGCAATTTATGCACAGGCAAGTGCAACTCACACACAATGACTCTGTGATCACAGACCTTTAGTTCCCACTTTTCGAGAGCTAGCTTCACTCTCGGGTACCACCGCTGTGGCTACGGCAGTAGCGGAGTGGGCATCTCCACTTCTAGGCCGATATGCACACTACCAAACCTTAGACCCCTCTCATACGCCTCTGTAAAACAACCCACTAGCCCCTCAAACCCTCACACCCGCCTGGTTCACCGTACTGCCGTCGGTGTGACGATCGGCCAGTACCGTATGACCCGCCACTATATTTATGCACATGTAAGTATTTCATCCCGAGCCTTCAGCTCGCAGGACCGACCTGTCCTGAATCCCTCAAACCCTACACAGGTGAGCATTTATCACAATCCCTCCAACCCTACACGGGTGAGCATTTATCACAATGTCTTAACCTATTAGACTACTCTTGTCTACGGGTTATTATACTTAGTGATTTAAGATTAATCCCAGGACTGCCCAGGGTATACCCGGTGAAGGGCTCTCGGGGGCACTAGGAACTACGATGGGATTATGCCCAAAGCTCCATTTCTCAAGGATATTTACTTTAGTTGATGGCTACCAAAAATTCACCCCCAGCTCTCATTATTACTCTTGAGTGATCCTAATGACTTAAGACGTTCTAAGAAGGGCGACGGTCTTCCGCCGGCCTCCACTCCAGTTGCTATCCAAGGGCTTGCACTTTACTCTCATCACTAAGACAACTCTACCCACCAAGGTCATATTCCAATTGAAGTCTTTAGCTTTTTTTTGATATATCCCCCGGCGGTCCTTATAACATGACCTACTTACACTATGCGCAACCCATGACCTAATACCACCTCGAAATGTAACTTCCAATTCTTTGGGCCACCTGCCCCTAATTATTTATCTTAGGATGGTATGGACTAATGAAGTGAGCCTATTGATTTTCATAATTTTCTTAAGTCATTAAGGCCTCTAATTAAATCATTTAATTAATCCCCTAGGTCATTTAATACATGAAGTATCACAAATTATTATCCACGGACCTAAAGAATTTTTCCTGAGTTATATCTTGGTAAAATATTGTTTTCAACCAAAATTCAAAATTTCCCTTTAAATATTTCTATTTATCCCTTAATTAATACAAAACTCACATAATTGTCATTTTCCTAATGAAGTATAAGGAATGCATTACTAAAAATTCTAGGAAAGTTGCAGAACATATATATCATGAATTGAAGGCTAATGACAGAGTTTCATCAATCTCTATAATGAAATGGCCTACTAATTTCAATTTTTAATAATTTACCAAAATGCCATTATAAGGTTTTAAAATTACTGATTCTTCCAAAAATGTTGAGAAAATTATACAAGATTATTCATACTCAGATATATCATCAAGAAATTTTCCAAAAGTTTTTACTAAGTATTTTCACCAATTTGCTAATTAAGTAAAATGAGGGTAAAAAGGTAATTTCCACATAACTCCTGTCAAAATTCTTCAAACAGAGACATAAAAATTTTCAGGATTTAAATCTAACATAATATTGACCTTGACAAAAATTGGGGATTTTATCTCAATGATAAGCCTATTTTTACATTTATTTTTCAAAACTTCTATTATTCCAAAAATTCCAAATAATGGGATTTTTGCTTTCAAAAATCCCATTATTACAATGTGGTGTATAATTCACCCTATTGAGCCTCTGAAATCAATAGCATGTCTTTTGGATGTTCCAAATAGGCTTAATACACAATATTTCAAAATTGGCTATTTGCACCCCAAGCCTATATATAATCAACACATGCAAGTGAGTTTACCCAACATGCATTGGTCCAAATGTGCTACAACTTTTACCATGAACATTTATATTTCCCCAAGGATATGCGACCAAAATTTGGGGCCATTTGGAGCCATAACCCTCCAAATATTTCATTTATTTAATTTTGGGTATTATGAATAAAAATATAGAAATAGTTTCCCTAAAAATTCTCAAATTTTGGCAGGGGCTATCTATGACCTAGTTATTCATGCACCCAAAATCTTGGGTCATTGTGATGTTTGGTTTGGCATGGGCATTGGTTTTAGTTTCTGTCCTAGCCTAGGAACAGTCCTAGAAAAATAACCCTACAGGGCAATATACTGCTCCAAATTACAAGATTAAGTTGGCAAATTAAAGTTAAGAGGTTAAGCTACAAATTCCATTTAAGGTGCATGTCCTGGAAATGCCTCTAAGAGGCCTAAAATAGCCATGCAAAATTACTGAATAAGTGTGACAAAATGTATATTTATATACTATAGTTTATTTGATTTAATTTTAATGATTGAGCACGAATCTTAACGTAGAAGGGACGGGATCTGGTCATCGTACCCAAAAAGCCAACGACCCAGATTGATTCTTGCTGGGCCACCTTTGCTGGATATTTCCGGCCAGTTGAGCCACCACCACCGCCGGCGGATGTCGCCACCACCTTCATTGAGGTGGCGGCTAGCGATTTTCGGCGATGAGGCCGCCAGAATTGGCTCCTCCAGGGAACCAAAGCAAGAAGTAAAACTCGGAAAATTCTCATTTTCCTCACATGGTATGTTGGATCCCTAGTGGATTTGGGCTAGGTTCACTAGCTTAGGTTGTGACCCAACATGTATAGCTAGGGTCAAGCTTGTGTCCTAGAGTTTAAGTCAAGTCCTTAGAGTCAACTTCAGATGGAACAGCTATCAACAAGACCTTCAGAGACTTCAGACTTGGAAGATTTCAAGATTAAGTAAAATGAGTTCGACGTTCGTCGAACTCAGTTCGACGAAAGGCCTTCTGAGATCGACGATCTTGAGACATTTCTCTATGCTGAGCTCGACGATCTTTGTTCTCTGTTCGACAAAGACTGAGATACTTCAAAAAACTAAAGTCAGGATAACTTCAAAATTTTCTAAGTCCAACTTCAGGCTTTGGTCGATGAATGGGATTCTGAGCTCGACGAACTTGGACCTCAAGTTCACAATTTCTCAGGTCGACGTATTCAGTACTCTACTCGATGAATTCTGGTCAATGATTTGGAATACTTCTCAGTCAGTGACTTCTCAGATTCTAAGTCCACAATCATTCTTTGCTCGACGAATTTGATCTAAGCTCGACGAATGAAGATTGTCAGTTCGTCGAATATTGTAGCAAAATTGACAAGTTTCCCTTAAAGACTAAATGCTATTATCTGGTCGACGAACTCATCAGCTCAGCTCGACGAACTGTGAACTCAGCTCGACGATTCCTGTTCTTAGTTCGACGATTCCAGATTAGGTCTTCTCCAGTTTTCTGTCCCTTTTCTTGGCGATGAATCCTGAGTAATTAATGCCCAATCTTCTCGGAATGTTACCGTTGGAACGAGCATTGATCATGGATTATTACATGCCGTTTTTCCATAGGACAGTTAGGGAAATCATTGATTTCCGCTTCCTTCCCAGGCCGACTGCAATTACTGCTCAAGGATTCCCATTTTGAATGTGTTCTTTAGTCAGAAAAGAAAAGAACAAGCAGTGAGACAGACAGACAGACAGACAGACAGTGATAGCATTGAAGAACAATCTTACAGAAATCAAAAGCTTTCATACTGCAATCAGCCTAAGCCAGAGAACTTCATCAAGAAGAACAAGAACATTCAATCACTATCAAGAATCTTCTTCCTTGAATCCTACAGGACAACTTTAGAAGGACAACAAAAACTCTATATATCAAAGAAGTTCCTAAAGCAATCTCTGGTCAAGGCAATCAAGTCTTTGAAGACCTATCACCCTGAAGCAGTGCTCCAGATTTCCTGATCCATTCAAGATCTCAGGGGGAGCAATCTGCTGAAATCAATCCACAAGTCTTCTCAGTTGTTATTGAGAAATAGAAGACTCCATCACCCTTTTTCCATCCTCTGTACAGGGTTTTAATTCCCTTCAAAATTATTCCTGGTTGCAAGTCTCCTTTAAAAAGACTTGAGGTTTTAGTTTTTGAGCACCTGAACAAAAGCTCATTGGTGTCAGGCACCTGATCAAAAACCTGAGTGGATTCCTACCAGGGTGGTAGAAGAGTGGATGTACCCAGGTTGGGGAACCACTATAAATTTCTTGTGTCGTCTGGTTGCCCCTTTTCTTTTGTTTTGGCTGTGCTCTGTGATTTATTAGGTTGCTTTGCTTATTTCTTTATTTGCTAATTTGTTCACTTAGGATTACAGCAAAAGTTGTAAAAAGTTGTTAGTAAGCACAATACTCTATTCACCCCCCCTCTAGAGTAATTCAGATCTAACCTGTACTTTCAATTGGTATCAAAGCGAGGTTGGTTAAAACTACCACACCTTAAGAGGTTAATTGGTTGTACAAGCTAACATCTGAACCATAAAGATCCCTCTTATTAGATCTGATTGTTTTGTTTCCCTTATTAGATTTATTTCTTCACAGAAATGGCTCAAAACAAAGATTATGCAAGCATCAGACCTCCAGTATGAAATCTTAACAGATTTGCCATATGGAAGGCAAGAATAAATTATATATGAATTCTATTGATGAGGATATTTTTGCTTCTATCTTGACAGGAGTACCTCCAGCACCTGCAGCTTCTACAAGCACCTCTACCAACATGACTGTAGTACCTCCTCCAGAGAATAATGATGCCTACAAGAAAGCCAAAATTGCAGATGCAAAGGCAATGAACATCTTGGCTCAGACTATGTTAGATGACATATTTTAGAAGGTGGCTGAGTGCATCTCAGCCAAGGCCATTTGGGATTCCCTCAACCAAATGGTAGCTGGTTCAGCAGATGAAAGGAAAGACAGGAGATCAAATCTCATATCCCTGTATGAGAATTTTAAGAAGGATGAGACAGAATCAGTTGCTGAAATGTACAACAGGTTGAGCTCAATCATCAATGAGCTTAAAACCTTGGATAAAGACACACCCTTACAGAGGTGAATGAAAAAATCTTGATGTGCTTCCCTAGCTCTTGGGATTCAAAAATCTGGCCTATCAAAGAAGCCAGAAGCCTAAATGAGATATCAACTGAATCTCTGCTAGGAAAATTAAAGTCTTATGAGCAGTTGATAAAATCAAGAGAAGCAGCTGAACAGAAGTCAACAACTCCAGTGAGAAAGGATCACAGCATAACCTTTAAGGCATCTGAGGAAAGTGAGACCTCAACATCCAATGAAGAACTCATGAGCCTCTTTGCAAAAAATTTTATAAGATGGCTAGGAAGGACTTCAGAAGGAAATCATCCAGGCAGGATGATAAGCCCAGATTTGACAAGACACCAACTAAGGAGGTTGTGTGCTTTGGATGCAGAAAGCCTGGACATTACATCTCAGAATGTCCAGAAAACCAGAAGAAGGAGAAAAGCAAAGAAAAGGACTCCAGAAGAAAACACAGCAGCAGACCATCCTCAAGCAAGTACAAAAAGAAAGACAAGGGCTTTGTTGCTGAAACTTGGAGTGATACTGAGGAAGAATCATCCTCTTCCAGCTCAAGTGAAGAAGAGAAAGAAGCAAGATCTAAGGAGGTTTGCCTTATGGCAATTGATGCCTGCAGGAGCTGTTCAGGATCAGAAGGAGAATCTGAAGATGAGACAGCCTCAGACTCAGAGGCAGATCAGGTTCTTTCAAGTTTTAATTTTAATTCAGATTCCTTTAAAATTGAATTCAAAAATATGTGTTTAGACTTAATTAGTTCAGAAAAAGAAATAAAAACCCTTAAAGAAAGACTAGGAAATCTTGAATCTGTTAACTCAGAAAATATTAAACTAAAAGATCAACTAACTTTAGCAAATGAACAGATAATTAAATTAAAATCTGATTTATGTGAGGCTAAACAACTTGAGCAATCTCTCAATAGGAGAAATCTCAAGCTGATGGACATAACAAGCACAGTAAATGCCAGATTAAATGGCAAGCTGGGCTTGGGTGCATCATCAGGTTTGCCCCCCATAATTAAGAAAAATATTCTTAGCACACCCATTAAGTTTGTTTCTGCCAAGGGAAAAGAAAAATAATAAACAAACTAATGTCTGAAAACAATCCAAAACCTATAGACAAGAGCAATAGAAATCAGAAAACAGCTAATAAAAACAAAGTTCAGCAGCATTAGTCCACAGTTTAAAAACAATACTTATACGCAGCGAAAAATACTTTATTTATTTTAGACATCCTATGAGAGTGCATAAGTGACCCCGGGGGTCAACTTATATTATGCAAGACTGTAGATTTATTTTATATTATAAGTAAGAAAATGATCTTTTTTACGTTGCTTGTAAAGTAGTGTATGAGTTTTATAAACATGCTGATCATGAGATATACTTATAATAGTGTTTTTAGGTTTAAAAGTAACTAGCAACCTAGCATAAAACTTCCCAAGAGCAAATAGACTATCTCCAGAAAGGTAGCAGTAAAAGAAACATATCTAGTATCATAAGCAAAAAACCGCCAGCGGGCGTCAACAACCTGACACGAACCCATTGGCGAACATGTAAGTCTGTAAGAAAAATAGAAAACTACCTCACAAGACCACGAAACTGATCTCTACAGTACAATAGATCACCAACAACAACACAAAAAAACTAGCAACCCACTCGGCCACTAATCAGAACCTGATGCATTCAGAAAAGAAAAGAATACCTCAGCAAGTAAAACAAATAAGCTGCATGGAAGGGTTATATAAAAAATGGGTATGCAAGAGAAGAAAGATAGACAGTAACAAACAAACACTGTCCAAGACAAGACGCACTTGCACCATGTGCGAGAAAACAACCACAACCCTGTCATAAGACCTGCAGAGTCTACAAGGCAAACATGTACCAAACAAATTGCAATCTACAAAGGAAGAAACATCTAACAATCATAAAATGTGAGTAATGGTAGTAGTAAAACATCATGCACTTGAGTTGGTGACCAAAAACAATCCCCCAAACAAAACAGGTCCAACTAAAAATACACCATGTCAGCACAAGGCCACCACATACCCAGCCCGTACCTGGGATTAAAAGGTGGCGACCACGGCTTTGCCCAGCCCGTACCTGGGACTAAAAGGTGGCGGCCACAGATCGCACACAAAACATCCCACTCCTTTAGAACGTCAAAAATACCACTACCTGCCATAACCGACGATTCGGCCTTCAAACAAAATAAAGGAAGAAACGATTGGCCGACAAGACATCCCCACCTAGGAGGTAATCACTCGGGAAGGAAAGAAATTGCACGAAAAATTCGGTTACGGCAAAAGAAATAAACGTCGATCACAGCTTATTGGAAATCGTCAATCTCCTGCCACATGAAATCGTCGAACCCCGTTCGACGATTTTCGTCGAACACAGGTCACGGGAAATCATGGAACTCCGTTCGCGATTTTCGTCGAACACAGGTCACGGGAACTCGTCGAACTCCATTCGACGATTTTCTTTTATCGAACACAGGTCACAGGAAATCGTCGAACTCCATTCGACGATTTTCTTTTGTCGAACACAGGTCACAGGAAATCGTCGAACTCCATTCGACGATTTTCTGTTGAATATTAGGCCACAGGAATCGTCGAACTCAGTTCGATGATTATCATCGAACTCAGATCACACGAAAAATCGTCGAGCTCAGTTCGACGATTATCGTCGAACTCAGACCGACGACCTTCGTCGATCACAAGCGATTGGAGATCGTCGATCTCAGTTTGACGATGTTCGTCGAACTCAGATCGACGACCTATCAGCATTGACTGCACAAAACGCTGGACAGCGCTTTAATCCTACATCAAACACTTCTATGTTCCACCTATCAAACCAGACCACTTCTACTAGCCCAGAAACACTCTAATCCACAATACTATGGAAAGGAAAAAGGAAATTGCTACTACTGTCACAACCCGCATTTTTCTCCGAATTAAAGAAGTATCAGAGTATGAGAAAAACACGAGTCGTGATGTCACGTCGAGCAGGGGATAACTGTCGACGCTCAGGCGAACACCATCTAACTAGACTATGAAAATTTCTTAAGTTTAATGATTAGAAAATCAGATATAATTTTAAGGGCTCTATCCCTCGGCTCGGTGGATCATCTAGTCCACAGTTTAAAACAATATTTATATGCAGCGGAAAATACTTTATTTATATTTGACATCCTATGAGGGTGCATAAGTGACACCCGAGGTCAACATATACTATGCAAGACTCTAGATTTATAGTATATTATAAGAAGGAAAACGATCTTTTTACGTTGCTTGGAAAGTAGTGTATGAGTTTTTATAAAGCATGCTGATCATGAGATTTACATATTATAGTGTTTTTAAGTTTAAAAGTAACTAGCAACCTAGCATAAATCTTCCCAAGAGCAAGTAGACTATCTCTAGAAAAGGTAGCAGTAAAATAAACATATCTAGCATCAAAAGGTAAAACTACCAGTGGGTGCCAACAAACTGACATGAACCGACTGGCAAGCATGTATGTCTGTAAGAAAATCAGAAAAAAACTACCTCACAACAACCAAGAGAAAGATCCCTACAACTCAAGGGATCACCAGCAACACCACAGCAAAACTAGCTATCAACTCGGCTACTAGTCAGAACCTGAGGCATTCAGAAAAGAAAAGAACACCTCAGCAAGTAAAAGAGGAAAAAAATCAGAATTAGAGCATTAAATCATAATGGAACAGGAGTGTAAGAAGACAAGACAGTAAAAGCAAATACTGTCCAAAGTGAACAAAAGTACACCAAGTACCAAGCAGCAACACCAAGCACTGCTCAAATCCTGCAGAGGCTACAAGGCAAAAGACAAGAAAAACTTGGCACTATAAGTTGCATTAAACCAGGAAGAAACACCTAACAATCCTAATTTGTGAGTAATGGCAGTAGTAAATCATCATGGACCTGAGTTGGTGACCAAAAATAGTCCCCCAAACAAATAGTTCCAACAAAAAATAAAATTTCACTGTCAGCACAAAACCACCACAAACTCAGCCTGTACCTAGGATAAAAAGGGTGGCGGCCACAGCAAATGCCCAGCCCGTACCTGGGACTAAAAAGTGGCGGCCACGGCTGACACACAAAACATCCCGCTCCTTTAGAGCGTCAACATACCACTACGTGCCATAACCCCCGATTCGGCCCTCAAAATAAAGGAATAACGAAAGGCCGACAGGACATTTCCCCTAGGAGATAATCACTCGGGAAGAAAAGTAATTGAAAAGAAATAATTTTCTGCCTACAGGAAACGCCGAACGCAGCTCGACGATTTTCGTCGAGCGCTGGAACAAAATCGTCGAACGTAGGAAAATCGTCGAACGCAGCTCGATGATTTTGGTCGAATCACAGGAAACGGGCAATCGTCGAACTCCGTTCGACGATTTGCCTTTCGTCGATCACAGGCCACGGGGAATCGTCGAACTCCGTTCGACAATTTGCCATTAAACGCAGACCACAGGAAAACTTAGAATACAGGCCACGGGAATAATATCGTCGAACGGCGTTCGACGATTTCCCTTTCGTCGAACAAAGGCCACGGGAAAAATCGTCGAATGCCGTTCGACGATATTCCGCTAAACGCAGGCCAAGGGAAAATGTTGCATTCCGCTCGACTATTTGTTTTGTGATAAACGCAGGCCACAGAAAAATCGTCAAACTCAGGCAACAGAGATCATCGATCTCAGTTCGACGATTATCGTCGAACTCAGGTCGACGATCTTCGTCGATCTCAAGAGCCAGGGATCGCCGATCTCAGGCAGCCAGAGGTCGTCGAACTGGCTGCATGAAGAGTACAACATTCCTGTCCCTCCAACTTCGTTTCCGACCAAACTTCTTAGCCTAATCCAAACCTATTACTGGCAATATAACTATGAAATCTAATTGTTATTAAATTCTAGGGTTGAAAGGCTAATTTATACCCAAACCGAGATTAACAGGGAACAATTTGAATGATTAATAGGGAACAATTTGATAAAACAGACCCAATTACAACACTCCATCCGAAGTTTTGAGTTTCAGAACTTGAGAGAATGCAAACCGAAACATAAAAGGGCATAATGGTTTAAGATTAACATGCTTTTGACGGAAAATCATAGTAAAGTATTAATCTCGGGAAAGAGGGAAAATTATAGTAAATATGACCATGAAAAGGGGAAGAAAGCTTGGCAAGGGTTGGAGCACCACTTGCCTCAAATCCAGAAATTAACTTGCACAGCCCTTCCTCTCTCTCTCGGCTCCAGCCGCAACAGCACCTAAACAGGATCTAAGGTTTTAATGGCGGAAAAGTTTCACACCAAAAAATTCTTAGTCCTCTAGAAACACCACTAAAATTGAATCTCTTACCGTAGGAATGAAGGTCTAGGTGAGAGCACTCCAAATCCGTTTTTGGAATCGAATTCCGTCCACTAACGCTCCCAAAATCGGCGTCTGAAGGGTACAGGGTTGGCGGTTTTTTTCTCTTCCTCTCGAACAGGCAGCAGTTATAACTACAAGGAGGGAGACGATGAAAAGTCTGGATTTTGTCTTGAGGCTATATATATATATATATATATATATATATATATATATATATATATATATATATATATATATATATATATATATATATATATATATATATATATATATGCATGGACACGTCTAATCAGCCCTAACAGACACCTAAAAAACCCTGGAAATCGTTTCAAGCTTTAATAATTTATTATTTATATCCAAAAATATTAACATACCAAAACGACCCGAAACCGAACCACCTCGGAATCCGACGAAATTCGCACCATAGCTAAACACCCACGCTACGAACGCAACGGCGAAGTCTAAATAACCTTTTAACGATCAAAACTCGGGTTATCACTACCCGAAGCCAAAACACAAGCATCCCCCGAGAGGCCTCACCGGTCACAAAAACAGAACTGGCTTGCTAGGGGATCTTGCCAAAAAGGGTACCAATAACCACACAAGGAACCAAAAGAGCTAAGACCACACTCTAACAAACGACACATGCCAGAAACGTGTCAACATAACGCCAAACGAGAATTAAATAATCACAGAAAAATCAGGGGCGTTACAACTACTGCTACCATAACTACCAAGCCAATTTACGCAAAAACCCAGCCTTCCCATGAAGAACTCAGCATTATAACACTACAACAAACTGACAGTAGGCCAAAAATTGCAGTAATAGTGAGATCTGATAATGCTAAGCAGCATTCCTAGGTTATAAGAGTAGAAATTTAGACAATATCTCAACTGGATGATAAATAAAATAACTGGACAGGAAGTAAATTCAGTAGGCTTAAGAATTTCTTGTCATGATTAAGGAAAAAAACTAGACAATTGAAGGATCTGAAATTAATACTTGACAACAAGGAACAAAATGAAGAAGCCACTACTTGGCAAGGGCGAAGAGTACCACTTTCCTCAATTTCCAGCGATTTGTGTTGCACAACCCTTCCTCTCTCTCTCTCGGCTCCAGGCGCAACAGCACCTAAACAAGGATTCTAGAGTTTTAATGACGTACAAGGATCAAACCAACAATTTCGAGAGACCCCTATAAACACCACAAAAATTGAATCTCTTACAATAGGAATGAAGGTCTAGGCGAGAGCAATCCAAATCCGCCTTCGAAATCGAATTCCGTCCACAAACGATCCCGGAATCGTCGTCCAAAGCCAGCGGGATTGGCGGTTTTCTTTCTCTCAAACAGGCGGCGGTTTCTCCCGAAAATAGACAATGAACAGTCCTAAATTCTAGCTTAAGGCTATTTATTAGCATGTGTTTTTAAGAAATTTAATAATATATTATTAATTACTTACACGAAATATCAAAACGACGCGAAAACCGATCCATCTCGGAAATTGACAAATTTCACACCGTAGCTAAATACCCACGCTACGAACGCAACAGCGACGTCAAAATCAACTTTCGACGAACAAAACTGGGTTATCACTAGCCGAAGCCAAAACACATGCATCCCCCGAGAGGCCTCACCGGTCACCAAAACAGACTCGGCTTGCTAGGGAATCTTGCCAAAAAGGCTACCCAACAACCACACTAGGAACCTAAAGAGCTAAGACCACGCTGTAACAACGGCACATGCCAGAAATGCATCAACGTAATGCCAAAAGAGAATTAAATAATCGCAGAAAAATCGGGGGCGTTACAGTCACTACCCCTAAAAGAAAGTTTCGTCACGAAACTTTACGTACACAACTACTACTATAGAAGGAAAGTAACAAAACAAGAGCTACTAGAAAGAAAACGTACCAATCAAATCAAGGGAACAGATGATGGTGAGCCTCCCTCATAGCCGACTCTAGCTCCCAAGTTGCGCTTTCCAAATCCTGATTCTTAAATAGAACTTTCACCATCAGGATATACTTTGTCCGCAACACCCGTTCTTGAGTATCCAAGATGCGGACCAGCACCTCAACATATGAAAGATTATGCTCCAACTCGGGCACATCATCCAAGACTTGCCCACTGCTTCACAGACACTTCCGTAATTGGATTACATGAAACACATTATGAACATCTGGGAAATTTGCTGACAAATCCAATCTATATGCTAACACGCCAATCCGCTCAACAATCTTAAACGGGCCCACATACCTCTGATACCAACTGTCACAACCCGCATTTTCTCCGAATTTAAGAAGCATTAGAGTATGAGAAAACACGCGTCGTGATGCCACGTCGAACACGGGATAACTGTCGACGCTCAGGCAAACACCATCTAACTAGACTATGAAAATTCATAAGTTTAATGATTAGAAAATCAATTATATTTTAAAGGCCGTATCCCTCGGCTCAGTGGATCATCTAGTCCACAGTTTAAAAACTATACTTATACGCAGCGGAAAATACTTTATTTATTTTTGACATTCTATGAGAGTGCATAAGTGACCCCCGTGGTCAACTTATACTATGCAAGACTCTAGATTTATTTTATATTATAAGTAAGAAAATGATCTTTTTTACGTTGTTTGGAAAGTAGTGTATGAGTTTTATAAACATGCTGATCATGAGATATACTTATAATAGTGTTTTTAGGTTTAAAAGTAACTAGCAACCTAGCATAAAACTTCCCAATAGTAAATAGACTATCTTCAGAAAGGTAGCAGTAAAAGAAACATATCTAATATCATAAGCAAAAACCACCAGCGGGCGTCAACAACCTGACACGAACCCACTGGCGAGCTTGTATGTCTGTAAGAAAAACAGAAAACTACCTCACAAGACCAAGAAACTCATCTCTACTATACAAGAGATCACCAACAACAGCACAACAAAACTAGCCACCCACTCAACCACTAATCAGAACCTAAGGCATTCAGAAAAGAAAAGAATACCTCAGCAAGTAAAACAAATAAGCTGCATGGAAGGGTTTTATAAAAAAGGGGTATGCAAGAGAACAAAGATAGACAGTAACAAACAAACACTGTCCAAGACAAGACTCACTTGCACCATGTACGAGAAAACAACCACAACCCTGTCATAAAACCTGCAGAGTCTACAAGGGAAACATGTACCAAACAAATTGCAATCTACAAAGGAAGAAAGATCTAACAATCCTAAAATGTGAGTAATGGCAGTAGTAAAACATCATGGACCTGAGTTGGTGACCAAAAACAGTCCCCCAAACAAAACATGTCCAACTGAGAATACATTGTGTCAGCACAACGCCACCACATACCCAGCCCGTACATGGGATTAAAAGGTGGCGACCACGGCTATGCCCAGCCCGTACCTGGGACTAAAAGGTGGCGGCCACAGCTCGCACACAAAACATCCCACTCCTTTAGAGCGTCAAAAATACCACTACCTGCCATAACCCATGATTCAGCCTTCAAACAAAATAAATGAAGAAACGATTGGCTTGACAAGACATCCCCACCTAGGAGGTAATCACTCGGGAAGGAAAGAAATTGCACGAAAAATTAGGTTAAGGCAAAAGAAATAAACGTCGATCACAGCTTATTGGAAATCGTCGATATCCAGCCACAGGAAATCGTCGAACCCCGTTCGACGATTTTCGTCGAACACAGGTCACGGGAAATCGTCGAAATCTGTTCGACGATTTTCGTCGAACACAGGTCACGGGAAATCGTCGAACTCCGTTCGACGATTTTATTTTATCGAACACAGGTCATGGGAAATCGTCGAACTCCGTTCGACGATTTTCTTTTGTCGAACACAGGTCATGGGAAATCATCGAACTCTGTTCGACGATTTTCAGTCGAATCTCAGGCCACAAGAAATCGTCGAACTCAGTTCGATGATTATCGTCGAACTCAGATCACAGGAAAAATCGTCGAGCTCAGTTCGACGATTATCGTCGAACTCAGACCGACGACCTTCGTCGATCACATGCGACCGGAGATCGTCGATCTCAGTTCGATGATGTTCATCGAACTCAGATCCACGACCTATCAGCATTGAGTGCACAAAATGTTGGACAATGCTTTAATCCTATAGCAAACACTTCTATGTTCCACCTATCAAACCAGATCACTTCTACTAGCCCAGAAACACTCTAATCCACAAGACTATGGAAAGGAAAAAGGAAATTGTTGCTACTGCTACCACAACTGCCAAGCCAATTTACGCTAAAACCAAGCCTACCCATGAAGAACTCAGCATTATAACACTACAACAAACTGACAGTAGGCCAAAAATTGCAGTAATAGTGAGATCTGACAAGGCTAAGCAACATTCCTAGGTTCTAAGAGTAGAAATTTAGACAATATCTCAACTGGATGATAAATCAAATAACTGGACAGGAAGTAAATTCAGTAGACTTAACAATTTCTTGTCATGATTAAGGAAAAAAACTAGACAAATGAAGGATCTGAAATTAATACTTGACAACAAGGAACAAAATGAAGAAGCAACTACTTGGCAAGGGCGAAGAGCACCACTTGCCTCAATTTCAAATGATTTGTCTTGCACAGCCCTTCCTCTCTCTCTCGGCTCCAGCCGCAACAGCACTTAAACCAGGATTCTAGAGTTTTAATGGCGGACAAGGATCAAACCAACAATTCTGAGACCCCTAGAAACACCACAAAAATTGAATCTCTTACCGTAGGAATGAAGGTCTAGGCAAGAGCATCCAAATCCGCCTTCAAAATCTAATTCCATCCACAAACGATCCCGGAATCGTCGTCCGAAGACAACGGGATTGGCGGTTTTCTTTCTCTCAAACAGGTGGCATTTTCTCCCGAAAAGAGACAATGAACAATCCTAAATTCTAGCCTAAGGCTATTTATAAGCATGTGTTTTTAAGAAATTTAATAATATATTATTAATTACTTACACTAAATATCAAATCGACGCGAAAACTGAACCATCTCGGAAATTGACGAATTTCACACCGTAGCTAAATACCCACTCTACGAACGCAATGGCGAAGTCGAAATCAACTTTCGACGAACAAAACTCGGGTTATCACTACCCGAAGCCAAAACACAAGCATCCCCCGAGAGGCCTCACCGGTCACCAAAACAGACCCGTCTTGCTAGGGAATCTTGCCAAAGAGGCTACCAACAACCACACAAGGAACCTAAAGAGGTAAGACACGCTCTAAAAAATGGCACATGCCGGAAATGCGTCAACGTAATGCCAAACGAGAATTAAATAATCACAGAAAAATCGAGGGCGTTACATACGTCATCGCTGTGAACTCTATCTCCGGGAAGGAATGGGCCGAGTAGAGGGAGCGAAGAATTGAGGAGGCAAAACATGAGGCAGGAGGGGAGGAGATGGAGGTGGAGAGCTGTATCGAGGTAGAGGTGGCTGGAGGAGACCAGGAGGAGTTGGCCGTGGTGATTGCCAAGGAAGAAGCAGCAGCTGAGGAAGTTCTTGTCCTAGAGGAGAGGGATGTCAGAGAATGGGAGGAGCAGTCCAGGCTGGAGGATGCGGAAGATGTGGTGGAGATGGAGGTTCTCACCCTTGGAGGCAGGGTGGAGAAGATTCGCATCAGCGGGGGGCTGACCTCGAAGGCTCAGGGTATGATGCTGGCATAAATCCAAAAGAATGTGGACATCTTCGCATGAAGCGCAGCGGTGGTGCCGGGGATTGACGCAGACGTGGCCTATCATCGCCTCAACCTGAACCTGAGAGCTTGCCCCATCCAGCAGAAGCAGAGGTCAATGCTGGAAAAGCTGGCCGAGCCCATCATGGAATAGGTGGCCAAACAACTCAAGGCCAGCTTTGTATTCAAAATACAATACCCCGGCTGGGTCTCCAATGTTTTAATGGTTAAAAAGGATTTGGCCGATGGCATATGTGTGTTAATTCTCCTTTGCTTAATAAATCATGCCCTAAGGACTATTATCCCTTGCCTCGTATCGATGCGCTGGTTGAAACAACCGTCGGTTTTCTTGTAATGAGTTTCTTAGATGCATTTTCAAGTTATCACAAGATTAGGATGCACCCCCCAGATATCAAAGATGACTCATTCATCATGGGGGATCGGTGCTACTGCTACAAAATGACGTCCTTTGGGCTAAAGAATGCAGTTGCGACTTACCAAAAGATGATGGATAGGCTCTTTCGGGAACAAAGGGGGAGGAACTTGGAGGTGTACGTAGATGACCTCATGATCACGAGTCAAGATGTGTACTCTCACTTCCGGGACCTAGAGGAAACCTTCACCACCCTATGCAAATATAAGATGCGGTTGAATCCACTGAAGTGCATTTTCATGGCCAGCAGGGGGAAGTTCTTGGGGCATCTCCTCACCCCCATAGGTGTCGAGCCAAATCCTGACAAGGTTAAAGCCATCATGGAGCTGGGATCGCCGCGAAATGCTAAAGAGGTACAGCGATTGACAGGAAAGCTAGTCGGATTGAGCAGGTTCCTCTCCTAAACTGGGGAGAAATGCTCCCTCTTCTTCAAGGCATTATGAGTTAGAAGTTCGAGAGGACAAAGTAGTGCGAGGAGGCGTTCCAGGCCCTGAAGAGGCAGTTGACCCAGGCTCCGCTGCTCTAAGGGCCGAAGGAAGGGGAAGACCTGTATTTGTATCTCGAGGTCAGAGCGGAGGCCTTGAGCTCCGTCTTGGTTCCTGAAGAGGGGAAGAGATAGCTCCCCATATACTATATGAGTCGGGTTCTGAGGAATGAAGAGCTTCGATACCCCATCTTGGAAAAATTGGCCTTTGCCCAGGTCATTTCGGCCCGGAGGCTCCGACCCTACTTCCAGGCACAGTACATCTGAGTGGTGACTGACTATCCCCTCCGCAACATCTTTGAGGAGGTGGAGCATTCAGGCCGTCTAGCTAAGTCGTCGGTGGAACTAAGTGAGTTTGACATCTCCTTCGTCCCACGCCTCTCGATTAAGGCCCAAGCTATGGCCGACTCTTTGGCTGACTACCTGGTCGAGTATTCGGAGTAGAACATCACTCAGCCGACTACGTGGAAGGTGAAGGTAGACGGTACTTCGGGGAGACATTCCCTGGGGGTAGGAGTAGTCTTGGAATGCCCACAAGGATGAGAATTGAGCAAATGGTGGTGGTGCACTTTCCCATCACTAACAACCAGGACGAGTATGAGGCCGTAATAGCTGGGTTTCCAGGGAGCTAGGGTGCTCGACGTGGAGGTCCTCACTGACTCCATGATGGTATATTCCCAGATCAATGGGGAGTTCTAGGAGAGAGAGCCTAACCTCCGGCTATACTTAGTAAAATTGAAAGGGGTCATCAGCACATTTCAGACCTTCTTTATCCGACACGTGCCTGGAGAGGAGAATGACCAGATCGATCAGCTGGTAAAACACGGCCCGCAGGTGGGGGGTACGATCACTGATCTCTTTCGCCCTTCCATCAAAGAGGGGGAGCTGATGGAAGTGGATCAACACCCCTCGTGGATGGACCCGTTCACTACTTTCCTCTCCACAGGGGAGTATCCGGAGGGGATGGACAAGAAGAAGTTTAGGTACAAGTCGACATACTATCTCCTCCAGGTCGGGCAGTTGTATTTGAAGACTCTCTTAGGGATGCTGGTCCGTTGCGTGGCCGAAAGGGAAGTGTAGTGGATCTAGGAAGAAGTCCACTCTGGGGAGTATCGGAGCAACTCCGGGAGCTGGACCCTAGAAGGGAGGATTTTCAGACAGGGATACTTTTGACCTTCACTAGGCCACGACCCTACTGAATTCACAAAGTGGTGCCACAAATGCCAGTTATTCGCCCCCCTCCAACTACAACCGGCACAGGGCCTCAAGAGCATCAAGGCCCCCCTGGCCCTTTACGATTTGGGGAATGGATTTTGTCGGACCGTAACACCAGACCAGCGGGCAGAGGAGGTTCCTGTTGGTGATGATAGATTATTTTTCCAAATGGCTAGAGGTGAAGGCGCTGGGCAAGGTGACCTCCCAAGTGATCAAGAATTTTGTTTGGGGGGAGATCATCTACCGCTATGGCCTCCCCCAGGATTTTATCACGGATAACAGGTCTTAGTTCGCCAGCATAGAATTCATCAACTTCTGCAAACAGCTCAGAATTGACCTTAAATTTTCCTCGGTCCACCACCCCAGAAGCAACGGATAGGTGGAGGTGACAAACAAGATTATTGTGAACCACCTGAAGAAGAAGGTTGAAAACCTGAATGGGAGCTGGGTGGAGTAGCTCCCCTCGGTCCTCTCAAACCTGAGGACCACCCCCAACACAGCCACAAGGGAGGAATGGTCGGCTGAAAATGGGGAGGTACTACGGCTCTCCCTTGACATGGTGGAGGAGCAATGTGAGCTCTGTGCCATCCGACAGGAGGATGTGAAGAGGAGGATGACCAAGTACTTTGACAAGCATGTCAGAATCAAGCAATTGGCGGAAGGAGACTTGGTCTTGAAGAAGTTAGATGCCGCAGGAAGATCAGCAACCGTAGGAAAGCTCAACACCAACTGGGAGGGTCCATTCATTGTAAAAGAGGCCTTGAAATCAGGAGGGTATCGCCTCCGGAATGTGGAGGGAAAGGCCCTCAGTCTCACCTGGAGTGGTGATGACTTGAAGCACTTTTATCCGTAAAATGTTTAAGAGGTACCCTTTTTCTTAATAAAGCTTTCTCATATGCCGAGTCTTGCAATGATCCACATGAGTTGGTAAAGATCCCACTCAGCAGACCATGAGAAAATCCGCTACCAGTCTTTCACCTAGATGACAGGGCTGGAAGTCACTCAATGGCATCTACCCAGACCCTGAGTAGATCCTGCTGTCAGGCTCTCACCTAGCTGACAGGGTTGGTTGTCACTCGATGGTGTCTACCCAGACCCCGACCAGATCGTGTCGCCAGGCTCTCACCAAGCTGGCAGGGCTGGATTTCACTCGATGGTGTCTACCCAGACCCCGAGCAGATCCCGCTACCAGGCTCTCACTTAGCTGGCAGGGCTGGATATCACTCGTGTGTGTCAACCCGATTCCCGAGCAGATCCCGCTGCCAGGCTCTCACCTAGCTGGCATGGCTGGATGTCACTCGTTTATGTCGACCCAGACCACGAGTATATCCAGCTGTGAGACTCTCACCTAGCTGGCAGGGCTGGATGTCACTCGTGTGTGTCAACCCAGACCCCGACCAGATCCCGCTGCCAGGCACTCACCTAGCTGGCAGGGCTGGATGGCACTCATTTGTGTCGACCCGAACCCTGAGCAGATCCCGCTTCCAGTCTCTCACCTAGCTGGCAGGGCTGGATATCACTCATGTGTGTCAACCCGATTCCCGAGCAGATCCCGCTTCCAGGCTCTCACCTAGCTGGCATGGCTGGATGTCACTCGTGTGTGTCGACCCAGACCCCGAGTATATCCCGCTGTCAGACTCTCACCTAGCTGGCAGGGCTGTATGTCACTCGTGTGTGTCAACCCAGACCCCGACCAGATCCCGCTGCTAGGCACTCACCTAGCTGGCAGGGCTGGATGTCTCTCGTGTATATCAACCCGGACGCTGAGCAGATCCCGCAGCCAGGCTCTCGCCTAGCTGGCAGGGCTGGATGTCACTCTTGTATGTCAACCTTGACCCTGAGCAGATCCCACTGTCAGGTTCTCACCTAGCTGACAGGGCTGGATGTCACTCGATATCGTCTACCCAGACCCTGAGTAGATCTCGATGTCAGGCTCTCACCTAGCTGACAGGGCTGGATGTCACTCTTGTGTGTCGACCCATACCCCGAGCAGATCCCACTGTCAAGATCTCACCAAGATGGAAGGGATGGATGTCACTTGTGTGTGTCAACCCGGACCCGAGTAGATCCCGCTGCCAGGCTCTCACCTAGCTGGCAAGGCTGGATGTCACTCCTGTGTGTCGACCCGGATCCCGAGCAGATCACGCTGTCAGGCTCTCACCTAGCTGGCAGGGTTGGATGTCACTCATGTGTATTGACTCGGACCCCGAGAAGATCTCGCTGTCAGGCTCTCACCTAGCTTGCAGGGTTGGATGTCACTCGTGTGTGTCAACCCAGACCCCGAGAAGATCCTACTGTCAGGCTCTCACCTAGATGGTAGGGCTGGATGTCACTCGTGTGTGTAAACTCAGACTGCGAGCATCTCCCGTTGTAAGGCTCTCACCTAGCTGGCGGGGCTAGATGTCACTCATAGGAGTCTACTCCGCCCCCCCCACTGGTCGTAGGGCGGATCTTGATGAACAAAGCATGATAGAAGTTTGGGGCCCAAGGATCCGAATGGACGAGGAAAAAGTTGCAAAATTAACAAAATGAGTCCAGCATAATCGACCAGCACACAAGATGACAGGTAAGGAGGCGAGAACTGAGGCAGCGTCGCATGAGGGTAAGCTCACACAGATCTCGGCGGCCCTGGTGCGAGCCGAGCAAGCCCGCCCCTTCTAGCGAGCAGGGAAAATGGAAGATCTAGACCAAGGAGACGCGTCTCCACTCGCTGGTCGTTTAACAAAACGCGGAATGAGGAACCACGAGCGGGAGAATAGTAACAAGCCGTGATTGCGAAAAATAAAAGAATCTGTATTATAGAGAAGCATTACATGCAGTGGTAACATATAAATATGAAAGAAGCGAGTAAAAAATGTTTCGTTGATGAACAAAATACATGATCGGGACTCATCCCGTGTTTACATTTGTAACAGAGGCAAACACAAGAGGCGTGGCGCGGGAATTCGGCGAGGCGAGCTCCCGGGTGTAACACCCCCTATCCGTCTCATAGCATATAGTAGTAGGTCCGGCCGGGGCCCGACGCCATATACTACAGACAGACCGGGTGGTTACTCATGGAAACCATCCAACCAATCATAACGTCCTACACAGAGCATTCTAGCGGAAGCAGATTAATAAGTTGTAACAAAGAACCCAGCACTAAAGCATGAATGTCCACTAATACCAAAGTAGGAATGTTATACATACCCCAGTACAAGCCTTAAGGCCTTACAAAATAGTTCACTTGATATTACATGTTTTACAAACCTCGGCATGCAGGCTGGTCATACATGAATAAAAACAGTAAACACTTCCAATTAGGCCTTCGAGGGCCGGCTTCGCAAATTGGGCTTTAGCCCGCTATTGACCGCTTGGTCCAGCAGCTCCTGCAAGCAACAAACCACCGCACGGTGGCAAAACAAGGCAACGGTCAGCAATGCTGACCAAATTATAACGATCCCGCCCCTAACTCGGGGCGGCGATGCTCCTTCCCTGCATTTCATTAGCATAAGCGAGCAATATATATATAGCCATTTCATCACAAACGTTGGCTCGCACGGCCACACGCCCCGTGCTCTTAGGGCACATTCTCGTTGAACCGGTCGATGTCACGTCAATTAAAGCCATAGACATTCCGGACTCACCACCGCCACTTTGACGACCAAACCTATGAGCAATTTGTCTTCCCGGCATGGGTCACGACAGTTTAAGCCATAGACCGCCGAAGACTCTCATCTATGCCAACGACAAGTGCCACGTAACTTTAGGTCTCTTTAGCCCGAACGACATAGAAGTGGGTACGGTTCCATCTAACCCGTGCTCACGTCGCAACGACAATTTAAGCCATTTGCGCGGGTCAAACTTCTCCCGAGTCCCATTTTCGTCACACAATTTCACATAACCCGGTTATGTTCAAGTTGACTCTCAGGCCTCCAATTTGGCAAGATCACGCATCCGCCCAGTTTTCCGGGTGCACCTTTGGGTTAATCCCCAAGGATCCCTGTTGCAATCTACCGTGTAGAAAACCCGAAAAACAACCAATAGCACGGAGTCTTCTCCGGCATTATGCAATGCAACATCACCGATCCAGACCAACATGTCCGGATAGGCTTCACACATCATGCCTATGTCCGTTCTCGCTTACGGACTCTAAACAAAGGGGACTTCACATATCTACCCGAAGGAACACCTCCAACTCTCCGCAAACTCACGAGAGCAGGCTTCCTATGCAAAGAAGGAGAGCTACTCATACTCAAGAAGAGAATCGTTACCCTTGAGTTCCTCTTTGGCGCCATGGAAAAGTAAGCGGATAAAAAGCACCGCACTAGCTTTGCCTCCGTGGATCCGGAGTCGGCTCGCGATTTGGAGCTTCGAAGCTCCTCTAATGGCCGGATCTAGCTTCTTCTTCCTTCCTTGGCTCTCCTCTCTCTCTCTAAGATTTAGAAAGACAACCACTCATGAAAAGTGAGGGTTTCTAAGGCCCAATCCCGGGTATATCCCTTCAGGAACAACCCCCAGCCGTTGGATCATCAATTAAAGAAATGAACGGCTTTGATTCGGGACTGAAATGCCCAATCTGGACCGCACACGGCCTGGCACAACACACGGGCATCGAACACGCCCGTGTTCGATCTGACACGGCTGTGTGGCCGGCCGTGTACACCCATCGTTTTTCCCCGAAAACAACCAGAGCACTGCACGGGTTCTAGGACACGCCCGTGTCCTTGCCCGTGTCACCTCAACACGCCTGGGCTCCAGTCCGTGTACACGGTCTCGACACTCGACACTTCGTCGAGCGAACATCGTCGACCTGATGACACGGCCTTGGACACGCCCGTGTCCTAGGCCGTGTGCCTTGTCTCGACACATCGTCGAGCAAAATGTCGACTCCCCGGGATGAGTGTCGACACAGGTCGACACGCCCTGCGACACGCCCGTGTCGCAGGCCGTGTGCCATGTCTCGACACTTCGTCGAACGCAGTGTGTCGACTTCGCGGGCTAAGTGTCGACACGGGTCGACACGCCCTGCGACACGCCCGTGTCGCAGGCCATGTGCCCAGTCTCGACACAATGTCGAGCTCAAAATGTCGACTTCCCGGCTGAGTGGCGACACAAGCTTGACACGCCCTGGGACACGGCCGTGTCCCATGCCGTGTGCCTGCAGCCAGAACCCAAAACTGGCCCAAAACGTCCCCCGTCGCTCTTTTGAGTTTCGGGGCGTTACAACTCTCCCCATCTTAAAAGAATTTTTTCCACGAAATTATATAAAGGAAAGACATGTACAAAACCAAAATTTGTACCTGAGCGGAACAACTCTGTATACTCGTCAAGCATAGTCTGCTCTCGTTCCCAAGAGAGCTCCTCGCGACCGCAATTATCCCATCGGACCTTGACCATCCTGATCTCTTTATTGCGTAGCCTCTTGACCTCCGAGTCCTCAATCCGCACGGGCTTGACCTTTGTTGTCAGCCCACTATCCACCGGCACTTGATCGACCGCGATCACTTGCGTAGGCTCTTGCACTGCCTTCCGAAGCACCGAAAAATGGAATACATCATGTAAACTACTAAGCTCCACTGAAAGCTTCAACCGATAGGATGCTTCACCAACTCGCTCCAGAACCTCAAACGGCCCAAGGTACCTCGGGCTTAGCTTTTTCAATCGCCGCACCCGCGAGACACCCTTGAACGGCTTGATCTTTAAGTATACATAGTCGCCCATAGCGAACTCCACGTTCCTGTGCTTGGCATTATAGTACTTCGCTTGTCGGTCCTGAGCGATAAGCAACCTCTCCCAAATGGTTCTGACCAAAGAAGTAGCATCCTCCACTTCTAATCGCTTATACAACTTTGACTCACTCGTTTCTAACCAAGACAACGGCGTGCAACATTTTCAACCATATAGGGCCTCGAAGGGCGCCATTTGAATACTCGCTTGGTAGCTATTGTTGTATGCGAACTCTACCAAATAAAGGTGGTCTTCCCACTGCTTTCCAAAATCCAAGACACACATGCGGAGAATGTCTTCCATGGTTCTATTGACCCTCTCGGTCTGCCCATCCATTTGCGAATGGAAGGCTGTGCTAAATTTCAACTTTGTTCCCAACATTTGCTGCACTAGCCTCCAATCATTAGACGTGAACCGCCCATCTCGGTCACTCACGATGCTGCGGGGCACACCGTGAAGCCGTACAATGTTATCCACATAAAGTTTTGCCAACTTCTCCACCGGATCATCCTTCCTATGCGGAATAAAATGCGACACCTTCGTTAACCGATCCACAACCACCCAAATGTCTTCGTTCCCCTTTTGCGACCTTGGCAAACCGTGCACAAAGTCCATAGAGATGTCGTCAAATTTCCACTCCGGAATAGGCAAGGACTTAAGAAATCCTCCCGGCTTTTGACATTCCGCCTTCACCAAGGCGCAAGTTTGGCACTTCGCTACGTAGAGCGCCACATCTTTCTTCAAACTCGGCCACCAAAACAGTTTCTTGACATCGCGGTACATCTTCGTGCTCCCCGAGTGAATCGAGTACTTGGTATGGTGTGCCTCGTACAACAACTCCACCCGCAAATTACCCACACATGGGACGCACAGACGACCGTCTTTCCAAAGCAATCCGTCCTCCACGACGAATTGGGAATTTGACCCATCCAGAGCCTCTATCATGAACTGCTTCATATGAGCATCCATATCCAAAGCCTGCCGAATACGATCAGCCAGGTCATATTGGACTTCAGTCCAATTCAGAACTGCTTCAACACTTGATTGCCTATCCACACAAACAATCTCCAACGACTCCAACTCCCGCACCAACCGCTCATCCTGCACCGATAGCCAATTGGCTTGAGCTGGGGCTTGGCGACTCAACGCGTCCGCAAACGCATTCCCTTTACCAGGCACGTAGTGGATCTTGAATGTATAGTCCACCAGGAACTCCATCCATCTACGCTGCCGCATATTCAGATCCTTCTGATCAATCAGATATTTCAGGCTCTTATGATCGGTCTAGATATCAATCTTCACACCGTACAAATAGTGTCTCCACAGCTTCAAGGCAAAAATCACGGCCGCTAACTCCAATTCATGGACCGGATAATTCCTCTCGTGCACTTTTATCTGTCTCGAGCCATAAGCTATTACACTTCCGTGTTGCAGTAGCATGCAACCCAAACCGCTGCCCGAAGCATCACTATAAATCTCATAGCCTTCGGTCCCACATGGCGAACTCAGCACAGGGGCCGTGGTCAACCGACACTTCAACTCCTCAAAAGCTCGCGCGCACTCCGGCGTCCAAACGAACTTATGCTCCTTCCTCGTCAAAGTAGTGAGAGGTAACGCTATCCGCGAGAAGTTCTCTACGAAGCGCCTATAATTGCCGGCAAGCCCCAGAAAGCTCCTGACTTCCGCTACCGTAACAAGCTCAGGCCACTCCCGTATCGCAATGATCTTCGCCGGATCCACAACAATACCCTCTCCACTCACTATATGACCGAGGAACGCCACTGAGGATAACCAAAACTCGCACTTCGAGAACTTATCATACAACTGATTTCTCCTTAGCGTCTCCAGAACCAAATGAAGATTCTTGAAGTGATCTTCCTCACTTTGCGAGTACACCAAAATATCGTCGATGAAGATGATCACGAAGTGGTCCAAGTACTCCCTGAAAGTCCTGTTCATCAAATCCAAGAACACTGACGGCGCATTAGTCAGCCCAAACGGCATGACCTTAAACTCATAATGCCCGTATCTCGTACTAAACGCTATCTTCGGGATATCACTCTCCCTTATTCGCAGCTGATAGTACCCAGCCTTGAGATCCAACTTCGAGTACACCGTCGACCCGACTAACTGATCAAAAAGATCATCAATCCGGGGGATCGGGTACTTGTTCTTCTCCGTCAACTTGTTGAGCTCCCGATAATCAATACATAGCCTCAAGCTTCCGTCCTTCTTCTTAACAAAGAGGACCGGTGCGCTCCAAGGCGAAGAACTCGGGCGCACATTCACTTGCTCCAATAGTTCTTGTAGTTGAACTTTCAGCTCCGCCATTTCCTTAGGCGCTACCCGGTAAGGTGATCGTGACACAGGCTTTGCACCTAGCACTAGATCAATCGTAAAATCTATCTCCCGCTGAGGCGGGGCTCCAGGAAGATCTGCGGGGAACACATCAGGGTATTCCGATACCACTGAAATACAATCCAACGCGGGCTTCGGCTTTGCAACCTCCACTAGTGTAAAGAACAGTTCTGCACCGGCACGAACCGCCTTCACCACCTGAAGAGCAGACATCAACGTCTTGCTCGACCCCTTTAAGCCCGTAAAAGTCATCTCACGACTTGCTCCCATCTTGACTTCCTTACTACCGCAATCTATATGGGCCTGCTGCTCCGAGAGCCAGTCCATGCTAAATATGACGTCGAACTCCACCAACGGAAGTAACGACGCCTGCAGATCGAACTCCTGATTCCCAATACGAATCTTAACATCACAGATCCTATCCGCTCGCATCGAACACTCATTGGGCAACAACACATCCAACTTATGCTTCGCCATCGAAGAAGGGACTCCGATGCGTGATATAAATCCTTCGGACAAGAAGGAGTGTGAAGCTCCCGTATCGAAGAGTGCTCGTGCCGGATTTTCACAAATCAATACAAATCCTAAACAAGCAGTGGCAAGGTAACATGTGTATAACAAGTATTTAAAGAAATTGACTTGCTATAAATTAAACCGTACCTGTCACCACATCGGTCAGTTTGATGGCCTCCTGTTGGCAAAGATTATACACCCTTGGTTGGGCCGGAGCATAGTGGGACGCGGTCGACTCCACCGCCTTACCCTTATCTTCATAAGTCGCTCCCGGCCTTCTCTCGGACTTAGGACGTCCGCTCCAACAGTCACGGGCAAAGTGCCCCGTCTTTCCACAAGTAAAACACGCGCCCGGGGTCCGACTCGTAGTCGCCCCAGAAGCACCAGAAGGAGCTGGATCCGAAGTCCTATGCTTCTTGAAATACCTCCGATAGCTGGACTTTGAAGTAGTCGGCACTTTGAATTCAGATTTCTTGTCACCCAAGCTTTTCTTTGCTTGTACATTCTTCATGTCCTTCTCCAAGGACCGGGCAGTATTGACCAAGGTTAAGAAACCCTGCGTCATCGGCCCCGAGAGTAGTAATCTCAACTCATCTCTCAAGCCTTCGTAGAATCGATTCATTTTGCGCTCCTCATCTGCGATGGTGGAGCTAGCATATCGACTCAAACGAGTAAACTCGTGGAGATATTCATCCACGCTCCTCTCACACTGAACCAACTTCAGAAACTCATTCTCCAACGCTATCTTCTGCGTCGAAGGGAGGTATCTAGCCAAGAACAATCTCGAGAACTCCTCCATCGAGACATCAAAAAGTTGTCTACCTCTCAATAAGTGCAGCTCCAAACCTTCCCACCACATTCTCGCTTCACCGTCCAGAAGGAATGTAGCGATGGTGGTCATTTGCCACTCCTCAGTCTCCGTTGCTGTCATGAATCTCTTCACCCTGGAGAGCCAGTCTTCAGCTTGAGATGGGGTTCCCAACCCCGAGAATACCGGAGGGTTAAAGCTCATTACATGCTTAAGCTGTCTCTCGACTGCCCTCCTTGGCACCACCGGCTCAACTGCCACCTGTTCCACTCTCCTCGGCTCAGCCTCTTGCAGCGGTACCTGCTTCATCGCAGGAGCGGGCTGCTGTGTTTGCCTTGCAGGCTGCGCATTTGTCACGGCCAACACTTCTTCGGCCACCAATCGTATGTTATCAACCGATAAAGGTGTTGTAGGAGCAACATCTAGTGCACTGCTAGCCTCAGAAACTCGACGTTTCGACGGCCCAACACCACTTCTGGTCACCTATAGTGGTACAAAACACCGTTAAGCGACCAAATAAAATTGCAAACAACAATTATAGGAACACGCAGGTTCCTCAAACACGTGTATTTTCATTCCTAAGTGGACATTCATGGGTTCTTTTACTGTTATAACGATGACGCACGCAATGTGCTCACCACCCCTTAAAAAGAATTCGCCCACGAATTCATTTTAAGCCCGACCAAAACCAGTAGTCTGATACCAAATTATAACACCCCCTATCCGTCGCATGGCATATAGCAGTAGGTCCGGCCTAGGCCCGACGCCATATACTACAGACAGACCGGGTGGTTACTCATGGAAACCATCCAACCAATCATAACGTCCTATACAGAGCATTCTAGCGGAAGTAGACTAATAAGTTGTAATAAAGAACCCAGCACTAAAGCATGAATGTCCACTAATACCAAAATAGGAATGTTATACATACCCCAGTACAAGCCTTAAGGCCTTACAAAATAGTTCACTTGATATTACATGCTTTACAAACCTCGGCACGCAGGCCGGTCATACATGAATAAAAACAGTAAACACTTCCAATTAGGCCTTCGAGGGCCGGCTTCACAAATTGGGCTTTAGCCCGCTATTGACCTCTTGGTCCAGCAGCACCTGCAAGCAACAAACCACCACACGGTTGCAAAACAAGACAACGGTCAGCAATGTTGACCAAATTATAACGATCCCGCCCGCAACTCGGGGTGGCGATGCTCCTTCCCTACATTTCATTAGCATAAGCGAGCAATATATATATATATATATATATAACCATTTCATCACAGACGTTGGCTCGCACGGCCACACACCCCGTGTCTCAGGGCACATTCTCGGTGAACCGGTCGATGTCACGTCAATTAAAGCCATAGTCATTCCGGACTCACCACCGCCACTTTGACGGCCAAACCTATGAGCAATTTGTCTTCCCGGCATGGGTCACGATAGTTTAAGCCATAGACCGCCGAAGACTCTCATCTATGCCAACGGCAAGTGCCACGTAACTTTAGGTCTCTTTAGACCGAACAATATAGAAGTGAGTACGGTTCCATCTAACCCGTGCTCACGTCGCGACGACAATTTAAGCCATTTGCGCGGGTCAAACTTCTCCCGAGTCTCATTTTCGTCACACAATTTCACATAACCTGGTTATGTTCAAGTTGGCTCCCAGGCCTCCAAGTTGGCAAGATCACGCATCCGCCCAGTTTTGCGGGTGCACCTTTGGGTTAATCCCCAAGGCTCCCTGTTGCAATCTACCGTGTAGAAAACCCGAAAACAACCAATAGCACAGAGTTTTCTCCGGCATTATGCAATGTAACATCACCGATCCAGACCAATATGTCCGGATAGGCTTCACACATCATGCCTATGTCCGTTCTCGCTTACGGACTCTAAACAACGGGGACTTCACATATCTACCCGAAGGAACGCCTCCAACTCTCCGCAAACTCGCGAGAGCGGGCTTCCTATGCAAAGAAGGAGAGCTACTCATGCTCAAGAAGAGAATCGTTACCCTTGCGTTCCTCTTTGGCGCCATGGAAAAGTAAGCGGATGAAAAGCACCGCACTAGCTTTACCTCCATGGATCCGGAGTCAGCTCGCGATTTGGAGCTTCGAAGCTCCTCCAATGGCCGGATCTAGCTTCTTCTTCCTTCCCTGGCTCTCCTCTCTCTCTAAGATTTAGAAAGACAACCACTCATGAAAAGTGAGGGTTTCTAAGGCCCAATCCCGGGTATATCCCTTCAGGAACAACCCCCAGCCATTGGATCATCAATTAAAGAAATGAACAGCTTTGATTCGGGACTAAAATGCCCAATCTGGACCGCACACAGCCTGGCACAACACACGGGCATCGAACATGTCCGTGTTCGATCTGACACTCCCGTGTTCCACCTGACACGGCCGTGTGGCCGGACGTGTACACCCATCGTTTTTCCCCGAAAACAACCCGAGCACTGCACGGGTTCTAGGACACGCCCGTGTCCTTGCCCGTGTCACCTCAACACGCCCGGGCTCCAGGCCGTGTACACGGTCTCGACACTCGACACTTCGTCGAGCGAAGATCGTCGACCTGACGACACGGCCTTGGACACGCCCGTGTCCTAGGCCGTGTGCCTTATCTCGACACATCGTCGAGCAAAATGTCGACTCCCTGGGACGAGTGTCGACACGGGTCGACACGCCCTGCGACACGCCCGTGTCGCAGGCCGTGTGCCATATCTCGACACTTCATCGAATGCGGAGTGTCGACTTCGCGGGCTAAGTGTCGACACGGGTCGACACGCCATGCGACACTCCCGTGTCGCAGGCCGTGTGCCCAGTCTCGACACAATGTCGAGCTCAAAATGTCGACTTCCCGGCTGAGTGTCGACACAAGCTTGACACGCCCTGAGACACGCCCTGGGACACGCCCGTGTCCCAGGCCGTTTGCCTGCAGCCAGAACCCAAAATTGGCCCAAAACGTCCCCCGTCGCTCTTTTGAGTTTCGGGGCGTTACACCGGGTGACGCCATAGAGAGGCTGATAGGACTTCTCTCCCGGCTTAGGTACCAGAAAGAACAAAGCCGGTACCATGTCGCTCGCGGAAAGGCCTGCGCCCTCGCTCTTGATGAGATCGGCCCTACGTAGAGTTTGGAGGGTATACTTTGTCGCACATGCAACATTCTTCTGCTTCAATTCCTCTAGCTCATACTCCGTATAGTGCACGAGCTGGCAGTCGATGCTAGATGGTGGCGGGAGAGCCGCTGTGGCTTCCACCTCTTGCACCCACACCTGTAGCGCTTCCTTCTCTTCCTACAAGACAGCGACGGTGACATAAGCTGCTTCCGTTCTCTCTCTCTCTCTGTCGCTCCGCCTCCTCCTGAGCGAGGCGGCTAGCCACCTCCTTCTCTTCCACCAGCCTCTTGAGAGAGGGGGAATTCTTGTCCATTTGAGTGCACCACTAGCCGACCATGTGGCTAGCTCTAGGCTGCGGAGCTGGGCCCGCACTCTTCGTGGACCAGCACCCACGTAGCCTCCTCGTCATAGATGGAGGCATCCTCACACGAGTAGAGGTCGAAGAAGAAGTTGTAGGCCTCCCCGCTGATGTTTTACTGCTCCAGCCATCTCGGCAGCACAGTGGAGATGATCGCCCAGTTCGACTCCTTGTCCCATAGCAGGAGGGGAATGCCGAGCTTGTCTAGGCACCTCTCTCCAAGGCCAAAGTTTCGGTGTCCCCGTGGTACCGGCTTCAGGGCAGGTGGTTCTTCGCCCAGCGGCTTGGAGGTGTTGACCGCCTTGCTAGGGGTGCCACTGGCCATAACAGTCGCGGGGGCGGGGCTCTTGGTCGGCTGGGCCGCGGGGGCCTTGCCTTTTCTTTGGGGAGCGGTAGACGCATCGCCCGTAGCATTCAACTTCTTGGGCTGCGGCAGTGGAGGTTGTTCGTGGCTGGGCCGCTTCTAGATGGCAGATGTCCGGATCTCGCGTCGAGTGGCGTCTGTGGATGCGGCTTCGGTGCGAGCAAGCTCTCCTAGGGCGACCCGCTCGCTCTCGTAAGG
This sequence comes from Platanthera guangdongensis, assembly GCA_039583875.1. NCBI lineage: Eukaryota > Viridiplantae > Streptophyta > Magnoliopsida > Asparagales > Orchidaceae > Platanthera > Platanthera guangdongensis. The sequence continues at coordinate 111,723,982 of CM077148.1, read as the reverse complement.
GGGCTGCAGGGGGATGTCCCGCTCGCCTACAAGGAAGGAAAAGTTAAAACTGAAAATATCAAAGTAGAAAGGAGAAGCACGAGTATCTTACCTCCCCCGAGTGTGACGGGGGGAGGTTGTCCAGATTCCGACATAGGAAGGAGACCTCAAAGTTCTTCCTGGTGAAGAACCCGCACAGCTCCACTTCATGGCCCCCAGGCTAGGTGTTGGTAGCTCACCTCGTTGAGCTGTAACAACGAGAAGGGGACGTTGTCGAAGTCCCCCTTGACGAACACGAATTTCTTGAGCCAGTTATGGTTCTTATTGATGGTCTCCCGCACCTTGACGTGGCCGCTGGAGAAATAGGTGGTCCTGTCGTTGTTTTCACGGAAAGAGAACAGCTTTAGGAAGACCGTGAGGCTGAACTCAACCCGTTCTTCCCTCCGAAAGCAGCAAAATCCGACCATGACAGCTATGGGATTTATGGTCATCTGGCTTGGGACAACCCCAAAGTATTTCATTATCTGGCGAACCTCCGGCCATAGGGGAAGCTGAAGGCCCTCCTCAACGTGCGCCAAGGGGATGGCGAGATCCCCTCCAGAGAGGTCGTTTATCTTTTCCCCCTCCCAGGTCACCTCGCCACGAAACCTTCCGGGACATAGTCGCCTATGGCGTCGAAGAGTTCGTCTTCAGAAATGGCGGTGGGAGGAAAGTCTTGCTAGGAGATGGTCCAAGCACACTTAGCTCTCCCTTCCGCATCGCCGCTCCCACCTCCCATTTCGCAGAGTTTGCTAAGAGAAGTGAGAAAGTTCTCGCAGGAGGAGGGCATGTCGTGGGTCGCATAAAGCAAGGGAGAAGGAGAAATTTTAAATGCGGTCGTTGAGAAAGAGCCGGCAGGGACTATTTATAGAAAGAAATAGGGTGGGAAAACATCCGCTGGCGGGAAAAGTGCGGATAGCAAAAAGTCTCTTGACGTTTTGACCTCCCGGCTTGCAACCAAGCTATGAAGACCGTTCGACAGCGGGTCTCGCCCAACCCTTGCCAGCCTAAGAGGCGGGTGGGCTGCGGCTCACACTTGCCTGAAGAAATAGGCAAATCACACGTGTTCGTAATCGGTGGGCTCCTGGCCCGCTCCTGCCGATATCAAATGGGAGGATTATGCGAGCCAACTCAACGACCTCGAACCTTCTTAAAAAAACGAACAGCGAGCAGGAGCGCCTCATTAACATTCAAGCAGAAAAATAACGGCAAAAAAAATAAAAGAAACATGCAACAAGTGTTGAGCCCATTGGCGGGCGAGAGAGTCAAATTATTACAGACATCAAAGGTGCTTTAGGATGAATAACCCTCATAAGCAAATCAGTTTAGAGTGAGGGTACATCCTAGCCCAGCAACCAATCGTGGGGAGGGGGGAGGTGGATCAGTATCGGATCCATTTCCACCTGCCTCGCCCTCGAGTCCAAGATCGGGGGGGGGGGGGGGGGGGGGCACGCGAGGATAGTGATACTCGCAAACCGCCACCAACTCCTGCTAGGCCAGGACGACTTGTTACATGGCATGCCTGAGCCGCTCCTCGGCCCGCGTTAGGGGCACACCGAGAGATGTAACCATGTCACCGTCAACTGGGCGCCTCGTTCCATCCAGGACTGTAAGCCGCTCCTCCGTTTCGGCCTTGTCTTTGTCGACCCTGTTGAACACCTCAGCAGCAGCAGTGTGTGGTTCCAGAATAGCCGCATCACCTGTCTCTTCATCCCCTCCGCATCCTCCGGATCGCCCAAATGCTCGGAGATGTGATCCGTGTTAGTGGGAGGGGAATATCCCTCGCTCATCTCTGCTTCAGAGCAGGAAATCGTGTTATAACCTATGAAGGGATAGGTCAGAAAGAGCGGACGGAAACATAGGCTCGAGTATGAGCTCACCAGGGAGTTGGTATGTCACCCGTACTAGCTGGTGGCCAAGAAGAGCCCGACCGGCCCTGGAAGAGTCCTTCCTTAAGAACTGCGAAGGATTTTCCCTACCTAGGAGGAATTGGTTTCCGGGAAGTCTCCGGAGGGGGATATCCCAGGCCTGAGGGGCTGGCAACCTACACTGTTTACAGTGGGAGGGAATGATCCCCTTCCCCACCACCTCCATCCTTATAAGGATGCACCTGCAAAAAGAGAAGTCAGAAGCAAAGCGACGAGTCAGCAGGGAGCTGTGTATACCTCGTGGGCCACCTCGGTGCACGCCGCCGAGATTGAGCCCGGGAGGCCATTTGTTGGGGACCGCCTGACGATTTTCCCTTTTACCGGCCTGAAGAGGGGGCCGGGAGATCCACGCACCAACCATGGAGCGTCCTCGAGAGCCTCCTCCCTAGTCTTTTCCCTCGTGGCCAAAAGGCGAGCTCGCATCTCCTCAGACACTGACATTGTACAGCTGCAGCTCACTGAGAAAGCTAAAGAAGGCAGAATTTTTCCAAGGGTACGATGGCATATTTATAGTGTGAGGATGGGACCCACCAAGAGATTCCTTGACAGCTCAACAAAGCACTCACCGAACACTTGGATTGGATGATTCTTTCCGAGCTTGGTCAAGCTCAAAAAGAGTCGGGATTGTGTACAACCCCGTGATCTCCGAGTGGGTCCACCAGGAAAGACAAGTGGACCAAGGCGACCTGTCCAGGCCAAAAATATATGCGGGCGGGTTCATAACAGCCAGCTCGCCCTTACCGAAGCTAGGGAAGCATGCAGCAAGAGCCAGCCCAACCAGCCCGCATATGCCTGGGGTTTGACGATCCGGATCGGGTTTTCGCCGGACCGAGCTCGGCGCCCTCCTGGCTTTGGCGTTGAGTCACGTAGCTCCACTCAACACTCTTGGCGCCATCCTAGCTTTGGCATTGAGTGACGTCGCTCCACTCAATGCTCTTGGGGACCTCCTGCTTTGGCATTGAGTGACGTCGCTCCACTCAATGCTCTCAGAACCCTCCTGGCATTTGCTTTGAGTAACGTTGCTCCACTAATCACTCTCGGCGCCCTCCTGGCTTTGGCGTTGAGTGACGTTGCTCCTGTAACATCCCAATTCGCACTAGGCCCCTCGTGCTCACTTTTAAGTCTGGAGAGTTGACTTGGGCTCAGGGAGTGCTGGAAGTTAGGCTTGCACTCGAGTAAGGGAGGTGAAGTTGGTCCAGAGTAGGACATGGGTAGTGATACGGGCGTGTCCCAACCCATGTGGTTCTCTGGTGTCTCTGCGTCTTCTTTATGAAATCTCGAGAGAAGGACACAGGTAGTGACAGGGGCGTGTCCCTACCCGTGTTTATGTATTCATCGAGCAGAGCTCAACTAATACTGTCTATCATGTTCCTCTTGAGAAGGACACAGATGGTGACATAGGCGTGTCCCTACCCGTGTGTGTCCAAACAGCAGCTCGACGAATCGTCGACCGTGTTCCTCCCGAGCAGGACATGGGTAGTGACACGGGTATGTCCCTACCCGTGTGTGTCCAAGAAGCAGCTCAACAATTCATCGAGCAGAGCTCGACAAATCGTCGACCACATTATTCCTGAGCAGGACACGGGTAGTGATACAGGCATGTCCCTACCCGTGTAGTTCAATTTTGGGTTTGGCGAATTTTTCGTCCACGTCGTTTTGAAGGTACTCATTTACTGGGTTGATTGGCGATCCAATGATAGGCGGACACCGACCAATGAGAAGAAGATGTCGCCGAGAAGAGTGACAAGATCCATGGATAGAAATGCTAGAAATGCCAGAAACGAGGTGTGCTTCCTACCCTCTCCCTTGGTGTTAGATCTTTAGTTATTCTAGGAGTGATATCGACTCAAAAGGGTCTTGATTTGTGAGAAGAAGGTTCCTAGGAAAAGGCCTTGCTAGGACTTGTGTCTTAGGATTTAGAGTCTTCAACCTTTCCCTCACTTTGATTATAGTTTGTGGATTGGTTTCGTGAAGAGAACTGGCCTTATGAGGGTGAATAAGGGAGGTGGAATTCTGGACGTTATTTGAAAGTTTGGTTGAAGGAAGAAGACGAAACGATGTCATTCGACCTGCTTTAAGATGCGTGCAGAAATCTATCTCCTCCGCGCAGCAACTTTCGAGGCCATTTTCAGACATGATGCGGCCAGATCTGGGCTTTCGACTAAACACAAAAGTCATAGCTCTTGGAAACACCTTTCCAATAGGTGGTTAAACGCCTTCACCGGATTATTGTAGCCTTAGGAATTCCCGTTTGAAATTGTTGTACAGTTTTCATTCCTGCGCATGTAATTTTCGTGTTTGTATTGTATCGGCTTTGGATTTTGTAGAAAGATAGTAGTACATTATCCTTAACGTTTTGTTGAAATGTAGTCCAAAGGTGGTTATGTTAATAACATTTGTTGGATAGATCCCAAATGAACAAATGATGTGGAAAATGTACTTGATCGAGGTGATATGGTGGAGATAGAGAACGAATGGATTGACGAGTTGGAATGGTGGGAATGATTTAAATATGTGAAATAATGAGGACATATTTGACAGTGGAAATGAGTTGAATAATGACAGTTTTAGCTTGAATATGCTGTATATAATTGGTATTGACTGTTACGAGCAAATGGTTATGGACTTAGATGATGGATGTGTGAGGTATCCTTACACAGATAATGAACCCTTAAGTACCTTGGGGCACGAGGTTGAGAAAGGGTGTAAGTGCGGGTGTTTGACCGCACTGGTTTGGAAATGCTGAGAAGAGTCAAAGGTGGACGGTTGGGCTTGGTCCTCGGTGCTCATTCCCGGGGCTCCTTTCGTGCCAAATGGACAGTTGGGCTTGGTCCTCGTGCTTCTCCGAGACTTCTTCTGTATCGCGATGATGTGAAATAGAATGCTGTGTGAGTCGACACGCGGTGTCGTAATCCTGGGTTAAGGACATTGTAGCAGGTATATGGGCTCGCTAGTCGTCACACCGTCGGAGCTGACAGATAGACTTTGGGCGGTTGGGCTTGGTCCTCAGTGCTCATTCCTGGGGCTCTTTCCGTGCCAAAGGGATGGTTGTGCTTGGTCTGCATGCTTTTTCCGAGGCTCCTTCCGTGTCACAATGTAGGCCATTTCGGTGGTTGGTTTTCGATGCACATCTACCCGAGACTACCACTCAGCCATAGTACACATGGGAGCTCCGTTGTTGTGTTCTTAGCGTTGAGGCATACAGAGGCCTAGGCTTAGTAGTGTGGTTGCCCTCCTAGTAGTGGAGAAGCCCGCTCCTCTGTCACCGCTTAGCCACGACAGCTGACGCCTGAGAGGTTAGCTACCTGCTCAAAAAGTGGGAACTACAAGTCTGTGTTGACATAGCAATTGCATGTGCGTGATCATGGTGATTCATTGCATTGCATTCATATCATTACATTACATTGCATAAACCTTATCGTACATGTTTGTATGGGCACTCTTATACGATGAGTTACTATTCTGCTTAGCTGATCCTCAACTTATATGTCTATATGAGCATTCATATAAGTTGAGTTACTTTCTATTGTACCCCTATATTATTATACTGCTGTAGATGGTAGAACTGTTAGAGTAGATGGTTTACTCATTTATTGTGCTGCTTATGTACATTGATATTAATCACTTTATACAACCTGTTTGTACATCCGTTCTACTTATATATATTATACCCTTGTTCCTTTCTCCGCCTGGTGCCGAGGAGTCGCCGGGGGAGCGGATGTGATAGCCACATAGTATTTATGACTAACGGTTGCTACTTCTTCCTTTTAGTAGGAAACCCCGCAGTCAGAGCAGCCGCAGATTTTGCAGCAGGACATCCAGGCCAGGATGAAAGGGCCTGAAGGGACGGTGCCGTCGCTACCGTCAGTCACTTAAGTGAGTTTGAGAGTTTTTTAATGTTGCCCTTGTGGGCAAGTTGTACTCGTACTGTGATACTTTAGAAGCTTGTTGTAGCTTCTTATTCTTGATGTACTTTTGGACTATTTTACTTATGTGTGAATTGACTTCTATTTTATATTCTTAGTTGGGCTGACATTGGATGATATTGTTTATGTCCGGCAGAATAGGTGGCTTGTGGTGCAGACCAACACATGCGTTGGTTTCACTGCAAGGCGGCGGTTCTGGGCGTAAGACTCCCCTCGTGCTGTGTTTGTGCTACGGGAGGGGGATCTTACAAATGGTATCAGCTTGCTACGATCCTGAACTAAAGAAACCATTCAACAATGTTGCCACCCCCGTTCGATTAGTTAGTTTGGGGACAAACTGACTTAGCGGTAGCAGTGGTGTACCCATATGTAATTCACACTAAGTATGTCCAACTTTGACCTTAAGATTAGCCAACCTGACCTTATGTTTGTACTCTACGTATAGATCCCAGTGTACGTTGACCCAGTGGGGGGCAACCCCACCCTGTCTGTACCCACACAATTTCAGCAATTGGAGCTAGGGTAGACGCTCGCAGCTATCTTGGATGCCTTTAGATCCTAACAAGCCCCTGTACAACAACAAGTTCCGGGCTCCAATTGGTTGAGCACTTTCCGTGCTCTTTCCCCTCCTGCCTACCTTGGGACAAAGTCGACAGTGCGTACGAAGGAATGGTTCGACACTGCGCGAGAACTGCTGACGGGAATTAGGTGTCCGAATAATATGGCTGTGACCCTGGTAGTGATACTCCTATAACTGCACTCTAAGAGGTGGTTGAAGTCCCTCATGGGCTTCACCTTTCAATGACGAGTTTATACATATATTAGCTGGAGTGAGTTCTTAGGAGTCTTCTTAGAGCACTTCATTCCCTCGTCGGCTCGAGATGAACTCGAAGAGAGATTCCTATAGGTGAAGCAAGCATCGAAGTCGGTTACGGAGTATCAACGAGAGTTCCAACACCTCGCGAGATTTGCTGACTCATATGAATTGGATGACAGAGGATACACTAAGCACTTCTACAAAGGGCTGCGAGACCCCCTGAGGCTGGCCCTTTTATTTATAGCGAACTCCAGCCTGGCGAAAATAATTGACATGGCGAAGAGGCTAGAAGCAGACCACTTGGGAAGTGGTAAGAGACCAACTGAGGGTGTGATGGAAGCTGGCCCTAGCAACAGAAGGAGACATGACTATAGAGGAGGAAGAGGACATCAGAGGGGCGGCGACAGTTTCCACCGGAGTTTTAAAATGGAGCACCTGGCTCCACAGCCGCCAGCATTGCCTCCACCTCCACAACTTCAACAGTTTCAGCAACCTGAGGGGCACTATGAGAGAGTGTGCTTCCAATGCAACAAACCGGGCCACATCCGAAGTTAATGCCCGCAGCTCTTTTGGAATGCTTCTCCTGCCCTCCCTCCGGCAGCTCCACGAGGGCAGGGACATATGCGTGCTCAATGACGAGGACCACGAGGAGGAAACCCCGAACCTGCTCGAATCAGGTGTTCGTGTTGGACATGACACATGAGCGGAACCATCAGGAGGTGATTGCATGTATGTTACAGTTAGTTATCACATCTTCATTGTTAACCTGAAGTTACTTAATATGTACTAGAGATCTAGCTTTGAGTATTGTTATTGGTACTTAGGCACCGTGGTGGTCGACAGGAAACCGGCTATTACGTTATTCGATACCGGTGCCTCGCACTTGTTTGTGTCTGCGGGCTTCATTAAAGACCTAGAAGGAGTGCAATACTTCACTGGTATTGCTCGACGAGTACGCCTCGCAGACGGCTCCGAGATGACCGCAACCGCCAAGTGCGAGTTCGAGATACTCATTGGGGGAAAGACCTTTAACACCCCCGCCACAGTTTTGAGACTCCCAGAATTCGATCTCATTCTAGGCATGGCATGGTTGGATAGGCACTACGCAAGAATTGACTGCGTGGAGAAGCAAATTTACTTGTGACATGGGGACACTGAGGTCATCTTTCAAGGTATAAAATTCACACCTCATTTATTATTATCTTCAATTCAGGCCTTGAAAGCTCACATGAGGGGGGAAGAAGTCTGCATGATATGTTTTGAACTAAAGAAGATGAAAATAGATATGAAGGATGTGCGAGTAGTGCGGGACCTTTTCGAGGTATTTCCTGAGAAATTTCCAGCATTACCCCCGCATAGAGAAATGGATTTTCAAATTAAGCAAGTACCGGGTGCCAAGCCCGTCTCTAGGACCCCTTACCGAATGGCCCCGAAGGAACTCGCAGAGTTTAGAATTTAGTTGAAAGAACTGGTGGAATCAGGGTTTGTTCGCCCCATATCATCACCTTGGGGCCCCCTATTTTGTTCGTTAAGAAGAAGGATGGAACCTTGCGATCATGCATAGACTATCAGGAGCTCAATCGACTAACGGTGCGGAACACTTATCGGCTACCCTGGATCGACGAGTTATTCGATCAATTCATAGGAGCACATTGGTTTTCCAAGTTGGATATGCGCTCCGGGTATTATCAGTTGATGATACAAGAGGAGGACATTCAAAAAATAGCTTTCAACTCAAGGTATGGCTTGTATGAGTTCACTGTGATGCTGTTTGGGCTCACAAATGCCCCTTCAACTTTCATGAGTTTGATGAACGAAGTGTTCGACCCTTATCTAGATATCTTCGTCATCGTTTTCATCGATGACATTTTGGTCTACTCGAAGACAGAGGAAGAGCATGTCAAACATTTGACCTTGGTACTGAGGAAGCTAAAAGAGCACGCCTTGTTTACCAAGTTCATCAAGTGCGAATTCTTGATCCAAGAAGTTGCCTTCTTGGGCCATGTGATCACTGGGGCTGGACTAGCTGTGGATCCGGCCAAAATACGTGTCGTGAAGAAATGGTCTTCCTTGCAGTTAGCAGTCGATGTGTGGAGTTTCCTTAGACTTAAAGGGTATTATCGCAAGTTCGTAAAAGGGTTCTCAAAGATTGCCTGTCCTCTTACTACCATGACGAAGAAAGGTGTGCCATACGAGTGGACACCCCCGTGTGAAGTTACGTTCCAAGAACTGAAAGATAGACATACCTCGGCCCCCATCCTAGCAATTCCATCCGGGAAGGAAGGATTTCAAATTTTCTCAGATGCATCTTATCAAGGGATGGGAGCGGTACTGATACAATATGGTCATGTAATTGCTTATGCCTCAAGGAAACTAAAGAAGGATGAACACAACTATCCAGTTCACGATTTAGAATTGGGGGCAGTGGTGTTCACCGTGAAAGTTTGGAGACACTACCTATATGGAGTCCATTGCGAGATATTTTTGGACCACAAAAATCTAAAGTATGTTCACACTCAGAAGGAACTGAATTTGAGGCAGCGACGCTGGTTGGAGTTTTTGTGCGATTATGAACTCACCTTTACCACCCCGAAAATGCAAACTCGGTGGATGATGCATTGAGTAGAAAAGTACTGGACTCGAGCCCTGAGTCTCTGTTGATGAGGATGGAATTAGCTCGAATGCTCGAAGAAATGGAGATCACGTTGGTATATAAAGTTCCTTCGGAAAAATATACGGAGTATTTGACGACAATGTGTATAGTCTGTAATATTCGGGACCAAATCCGGGTAGAGCAAGGAAAATACACTGCTCTAGCCCTCGTGATTAAGTCATTCGAGGGTGGATCCACCGAAGAGTATATACTAAAAGATCGCTGATGAGTCTGGTTTATATAGAGTTTTTCGGACTCATCTGTGCTTGTTTTCTCACTCGTGCACTGCATTTCGATTGGATATCGGTTATATTTGCATCGCTTGGTCATTGACCGCTTTGTGCACTTTTCTGGCCCAAGGGAGTGCAATTGCGTATTCTGTTGGTGGGGGTAAGTACATGGTGTTCCCCAAAGGCTCTTTCCAGATTTGTTTCATGGCATTTTTGTGATGCTGGAGGGCTCTCTTTAGTTTTATTAGTTTGTATGTAGGTGGTGCGTTTTTCCCCAAGTCTAGGAATGCAGGTTTGAAAAAAACGCACAGTCGTGCGTTTTCTTAGCACATGGTCCTTTGTGATAGTGCGTTTCGTTTGTGTGGGAGAAACGTCGAGCCGAGCTCGACGATCTCAACGCACGGTTTCTTCGAACCGTGCGTGTAGCAAACACATGGTTTTCTAGTAGATTCTTGTTATTGTATTCTATGGTTAATCGAGCGATTTGTTCACGCACTGGCGGAAGCGCCCATGCGCAAGTAAAATGCACTGTTCCGTTGTTTTCTCCTGCATTCCTGCACTCTGTGTTTACCCGTGCAATTTCCTTCATGCACGTGCAGAATCGCCCGTGCGCAAGTAAAATGCATGTGTCAACGCTTCTTCTTCAGTGATCCAGATCTGGAAGTTAATAACGCACGGTTAGCGCACGGTCGTGCGCGTGACCATGCGTGACCATTTTTCTGATCTTTTTCTATTTAAGCAGAGGTTTTCAGCCAGTTTGAGGAGATCCGTATACTGGACATTCCAGCAATCTTTTAGGGCAAAGTTCCGCCCTTCCACCTCCGCCCTTCATCTTACACCAAGGGGAGAAGCTCCGACCATGCTCGCGAAGCCTATACCTTGCCGGTGCTTGCTCTCGGCATTCTCCTTCATCTTCTAAGCTCCATTTCATGGTTTGATGCCATAGCGAACAAGCAAAGGAAAGCTTGCAACTATCTTCTGGATCGTGATACGAAGAAGACGGGTTTATTGGGAGTTAGTGACGGCCTCCTCTACCCCTGACGTACTTGAGGACCGAGCTTGGACACGGATTGACAACCCGATGATTCCTTCCGCGACCCCTTGACGAGCCTTCGGATTCAGTTGATCTCTTGCCTTGTTCTTGTTTTCTTGTTTAATATTGGTGTTTGAACTATTTATATTGATGATTTTCACTTTATATGTAAACTTTATGTGATTCATGTCTATGTGAACTTATATTATTTATGCTTAAGTTGCTTGAGTTGCGCCATCCTTCTATCCATCATCCATCTGTTCTTGTCGTTCTAGCAATTGCTAGAAGCGTGCGCAGCGAAGAGGTGCTTACGACCCTCAAATTCTGATTATTACTCTTGCCTACTCGTCCATCCGCACAGTGATTCGGTGCATAGTGGCCCGTGTAGTCTTCCATCCCGCCTAGCGAAGCATCGCATAGCGACATTGCATAGGAGTAGCCGATAGTTTTTTATTTTCCTTTTCCGCAGCAACCAAAACCCCCCATCGTAAACTCCGACCAAAGGATTTCAATCTCAAGTCCTCCTCGATATTACTTGTGCGACCGGTACACTTTCCATTCAACGCATCAAGTTTTTGGCTTCGTTGCCGGGGAACACAGTCGTGTGAGTTTTTGAAGAGGGAGATAGGAGATATAAGCCCTTTTCCATTTGTATATTTCATGTTTCTTCTTTGCTTTAGTTTTTAGAATCTGTTTCTTGTTTTTATTTGTTCCTCTTCTAGTTTTAATTTTTCTGTAGCAGGTTTTCCTATTCTTTTATCTGTAGTGTGTAGTTTATTGTTACATAGAAACTTTCTGTTGGTGAATTCTTCTTGTTGCACCATGTATTCTTATACGAATATCCGTTGCCGATGGTACGGGGATTATAGGCATGGTAGTGATGAGTGCGCCACTGCAGATTGGGAGCATAATTCTCGTGGTTCTGTGTATGGAGCACCGTCTTCCTATGGTACTTCATACACCCAACCTAGGTCTTATGGTCACTCCTCTTCTACGCATTCATCTTTTTCTTATTCCTCTCCGGTCCCACCTGGACCGAGGAGTAATGGAAAATGATGTTTGTGTTGTCGTAGCACCGACCATGTGTTGAAAGATTGCGCAGAATTTCAGCGCCAGTTGGAGGAGGATGAAGAACCGGGTATCCGATTCACTCTATCACCCTCTCAAATGGCCCCCCTTCTGATTCTGATGATATATTCACAGTGCCACCTTGTCTATGGGGGACTGCTGCGGATATACCCATCAGACTTTCTGCTGATCGGTGTGATGACATTGTGGCACTGTATCTCCCCATGCACTCTTCCCCTCTTGTTGATTCACCCCTAAGGAACCTATACATATTTTCTCTAATGCTGTTGTTTCTCCGCCTTCTTTGCAAGAATTATCTATCCCTTTTTTTAGTGAGTCGGTTGATGATGTTAGGCCAGATTGTGATTCTGAGCATGAGAATGTGCCCATGTATGACGAGGATGTTATTCTCATCAATGGAGAGTATTACATCTTGGAACATGTGGATGCACCGAGGTGTGTTGATGAGGAGATCCTCTCTGATGAGGAAGTTCCCACTTCCTTGTTGGATGAGGAGGTCCAAACCACCACCGAGGACCTCCTGTTCTCAGATTCCCCTCGTCATGACTCATATGACAGCGACAGTGATCAATGTCTTGATCCTGCTGGGAGTGAGACCGGCACCACTCCCCCTATTTCTGATAATTTTAGTTCTTCTTCTGCTTTATTTTTGGATCCCCCTTCTTTATCTGAGCCTGTGCAGGCTGAGTCTCCACCGGTATGTTGGGATGATGATGAACCTGTTGTTCTTGCCATTGCCATCACTGCCTACACATCTGTGGTTGACGACGCCTTGTTAGGCGAGGATATGTTTTGTCATAAGATGAGCGCGGACCATCGCTCCTCCTATTCTTATTTTCTATTTCCTCTACCTGTGTTAGGCATGTATTATTATGTAGGTAGAGGGGTAACTACTCTATCACCGTATCGGTACCCGTTTTCGAAACGGAAAATGGAACTGTTGCATGTGCATTTTTCTTTTCATAGGCCCATTAGCTAGAACTTTATAGAATTTAATAAGTCGTGCTGGGATGACAGTAACCCCAGTACTTATCTTTCATTTTCTGTGCTTTTATTTTCATGTCTATTTTAGTTTTAGCATTTATTTTTGTATATTTTTCTTTTATTTTTACGGAGCTCACCCCTGCAGGTATTCTTGGCTACTTTGTATTGGCGGGGTTGTGATTCTTCATATGGCGGAGCTGCTTCTGTGTTTTTCACCCGTCTTCTGGTATGCTCACTACCCGAGCATTAGGTAACCTCTTCCATTGTCTCTATTTGATTCAAATTTATATATCATATGTTGTGTAGCTTAGCTTAAGTCTGGGGTTGAGCCATTATTTGTTACGTTTTGCACGCTCACATTTCATGTGCATACTAGAAGCTTCTATATTTTATTTTAATTAGTTCATTGCATGGCACATCACTACACCCACATGAGTGCGTGCTTAGCTTTTTGCGTGCTGCGACTTAAACTCGTTTCTTTTTTAGATTCGGGAAATTATGGTGTTGGCTTAGTATCGTGAGATGGAGTAAAATGTTGACCTTGCTGTGCTCCTGGTCAATTGGCCTCGTCTCGTGTAGAAATTTGAGTGGATTTAATTTTTCTGTATGCTTATAGTTTTATATTTTTCTAATTGCATGAATACTTTTTATTCTACTCAAAGATTGGTGAATCTGGTGTGAATCAAACAGTAGTGTAGGGATGTGTGTAGATGGCTGTTAGGTTCATATTGCTCGAGTCGGGAGGATGGATAGTCTTTCTCGTTCGCTAAGAACTTGCCTCAAGCTATTCTTGAAGCATGGGTATAGGTTAGTCATGCATGAGTGTAATGTAGGCCATCATTTTGGCCCGGTTGAGCTTTGTACCATTCCTAGCATCTTATCCTCGCTAGCCCCATTGTGCCACCCTTCTTTTGATTCAGCTCCACCTTTATTTCACCGAATTCTCATAGCCGATCCTAGTCACACACCCAAGTCGATGCTTTAGTGTTTTACATTTTCATTTGGGGTGTTGATGTGGTGATATTACTTGTGAATTTGTGGATGTGCTCAAAAGTTTTCATTTGCTGAGTTTGTTAAAGTAAAAAAAAAAGATTCAAAAAAATATATAAAAAGTAATTGTGAAAAAGAAAAGAAAAAGTATAATTGAAAATCCTATTTGAGATGTGATTATTTTTGGAGTAGGCGGTACACACACCCATATCGCAAAAATTTAGTCTGGGGGTGTGGTGTACCCGCACGCATTTTGGTTAGTGGATAGATTTTTTTATACTAGCTCATTTGGGTTTGGTGAATAGCCATTCTTATTTATCTTTGTTTACCTCACCGAAACGAAAGCCCCATCTCTTCACCTAAAGTCCTACTGATTCGTGTGTGAACCAAACCAATGTCGTGGAGAGAGTGCGATAGGGCAAGCATATGGTCACCAATATTGGTGGATTCCTTTGGAGGTTATCCTGTGCCCCAATCTTTGGTAATGCTCGTCTAGCGATTAGTTTACTTTCTCCCTACGCGTGACCGGAAGACTCACCGTGATTCCATTTTTGAGTAATAATAAAATTTTGATACGCATTGTGAAAAGTGTAAATTATTTTGCATACTTAGAAATTTCCTCAATTTATATTTTTACGCGTACGAGCATGCGCCTTCGCATGGTACTCTATATCACAATTTCTATGTTAGCTAAGTCATTTTTTCTGTCTAAATATATTTTGTTTGCTCGGGACGTTCAAACAGGTAAGTCTGGGGGTGTGATGAGTTCGGTTTATTTAGATTTTTTCAGACTCATCTGGGCTTGTTTTCATACTCGTGCACTGCATTTCGACCGGATATCGGTTATATTTGCATCGCTTGGTCATTGACCGCTTTGTGCACTTTTCTGGCCCAAGGGTGTGCAATTGCGCATTCTGTTGTTGGGGGTAAGTACATGGTGCTCCCCAAGGTCTCTTTCAAGATGTTTTCATTGAATTTCTGTGATGCTGGAGGGCTCTCTTTAGTTTTATTGGTTTGTATGCAGGTGGTGCGTTTTTACCGAAGTCTGGAATGCAGGTTTGAGGAAAACGCACGGTCGTGCATTATCTTAGCACACAGTCCTTTATGATCGTGTATTTTTTTGTGCAGGAGAAACGTCGAGCTCAGCTCGACGAACTGAGCTCGATGATCTCAACGCATTATTTACGCACGGTTTCTTCGGACCGTGTGTGAAGGAAACACATGGTTTTCCTATAGCTTCTTATTATTGAATTCTGAGGTTAATCGTGCGATTTGTTCACGCACTGGCGGAAGCGCCCGTGTGCGAGTAAAACGCATGGTTCCACTGTTTTCTCCTTACATTCCTTCGCTCTGTGTTTACCCATGCGATTTCCTTCATGCACGGGCAGAATTGCCCGTGCGCGAGTAAAACGCACGGGTCAATGGTTCTTCTTCCACGATCTAGATCTAGATGTTAATAACGCATGGTAAGCGCACGGTCGTGAGCGGGACCGTGCGTGACCATTTTTCTGATCTTTTTCTATTTAAGCGCAGGTTTTCAGCCATTTTGAGGAGATCCGTATTCTGGACATTCCAGCAGTCTTTTAGTGCAAAGTTCCACCCTTCCACCTCCGCCCTTCATCTTCTACCAAGGGGAGAAGCTCTGGCCATGCTCGCGAAGCCTATACCTTGTCGGTTCTTGCTCTCGGCCTTATCCTTCATCTTCTAAGCTCCATTTCATGGTTTGATGACATAGCCAACAAGCAAAGGAAAGCTTACATCTGTCTTCCGGATCGTGACACGAAGAAGACAGGTTCATTGGGAGTTAGTGACAGCCTCCTCTACCCCGGACGTACTTAAGGACTGAGCTTGGACGCGGATTGACAAACCGGTGATTCCTTCCACGACCCCTCGATGAGCCTTTGAATTCGGTTGATCTTTTTCCTTGTTCTTATTTTCTTGTTGAATATTGGTGTTTAAACTATTTATATTGATGATTTGCACTTTAGATGTAAACTTTATGTGATTCATGTCTATGTGAACTTATATTGTTTGTGCTTAAGTTGATTGAGTTGCTCCATACTTCCATCCATCATCCATCCGTTCTGGTCATTCTAGCAATTGCTAGAAGTGTGCGCAGCGAAGAGGTGCTTACGACCCTCAAAATCTGATTCTTACGCTTGCCTACTCGTCCATCCGCACAGTGATTCAGTGCATAGTGTTCTGTGTAGTCTTCCATCCCGCATAGCGAAGCATCACATAGCGGCGTTGCATCAGAGTAGTCGATAGTGTTTTATTTTCCTCTTCAGCAGCAACCAAAACCCCCATCGTAAACTCCGAGCAAAGGACTTCAATCTCAAGTCCTCCTAGATATTAACTCCCCCCTTACTGTGTTCCTTGAAGAGATCGATACTTGGTAAAGCCACCCATTTTATATTACTTGTGCGACCGGTACACTTTCGGTTCAATGCATCAATGACCTCCTTTATTTCCGTGGTCCGGCTCTACATTTCCAAGGGCAGTAAAATTCAGGATGATATCTTGAGAGTGGAACATTGCACTCAGTATTTTGTGCATCCCGGGATTACCAAGATGTTCGCCGACTTGCAAGAGACCATGTGTTGGCCGGGAATGAAGAGAGATGTCAGATATTTTGTTAGGCACTGAAGGCCTGTCAAAGGGTGAAGGAGGAATACAAGAGCCCCAGAGGATTATTACAGTCACTGCCCATCCCCGAGTGGAAGTTCGAGGATATTTCCATGGACTTCGTTCACGGATTGCCTCGCTCACGATCAGGGAATGATTCGGTGTGGGTAATCGTTGACCGCCTGACAAAAGTAGCCTGATTTATTCCTATGAAGATAAAAGCTCATGTGGATGTTTTGGTACGCCTCTTTGTGGAGCAGTTTGTACGGTATCATGGTGTGCCAAAGATGATTTTTTCCGACCGGGATGGTCGGTATATCTCAAAAGAATGGAAGACCGTACAGACGTACTTGGGTTCACGTCTCAACTTTAGCACAACGTTCCACCCCCAGATGGACGGGCAGTCTGAGAGGACCATCAGAATATTGGAGGACCTATTGAGACTATGTGTGTTGGATAGAGGAGAACCGTGGGAAAGACTCTTACCCCTCGTGGAATTCTCCTATAACAACACTCATCTTGCCAACATCGTAATGACACCCCATGAAGCCCTTTACGAAAGAAGGTGTGAACCCCCTTGTCATGGGTACAAGATGAAGACCCGATGATTTTAGGAATTGAGTACATCGATGATACTGATGCGGTTATTAGACTAATACGAGACTGCATGCTTGAGGCTTCAAAGTCGATAGGCTAAATATTTTAATGCAAAACACTAGATGGTAGAATTTCTGGTGGGTGACAAAGCGTTCCTGAAAATCCGGCCAATGCATGGAGTGTCATGGGTACGTGGTGTGAAAAAGCTCAGCCCAAGGTACGTTGGGTCTTACACTATATTGGATAGAATTGTCCCTTTGGCCTACCGGTTGGAGTTACCACCAGAGCTGAAGAACCTTCATGACGTATTCCATGTGTTGTCTCTCCGGAAGGAACTGTTGCTGCCCGATCAACATATTCCCACCATTGATGGAGTAGTAGAAACAGATCGATCTATACGACTAGAGAAGATGCAGATAGTAGACAACGAGACAAGGAGCTTGCGCCACAAGAGTGTTACTTTGGTAAAGGTGCTGTGGTCTAACCATCGGAAGGAGGAGTATACACGGGAGCCGTTGGACTTGATGAAAAAGTGCTACCCGGAGTTGTTTCCTCAAGGTAACTTTAAAAAGCATAATTGAATTTATTTCATGCTTTTCTCTCCCCGTAGCCTTAGCCTGATTTCGGGGACGAAATCTTTTATTTTGTTTATAGGATTTGTAACATCCCAATTCACACTAGGCCCCTCGTGCGCACTTTTAAGTCAGGAGAGTTAACTTGGGCTCAGGGAGTGCTGGCAGTTTGGCTTGCACTCGAGTAAGGGAGGTGAAGTTGGTCTAGAGTAGGACATGGGTAGTGACACAGGTTTATCCCCACCTGTGTGGTCTCTGATGTCTCTGCATCTTCTTTGTTAAATCTCCAGAGAAGGACATAAATAGTGACACAAGTGTGTCCCTACCCGTATGTATGTATTAATCGAGAAGAGCTCGACTAACACCATCGACCGTGTTTGATTGGCCCATGAACAGACTCTTACTGTGGTTGGTTCGGTGAGTTGATCGTCGCGGGCTAGCTAGGGGAGGCAGGTGCACCTATCGCAAGTAGTACTCAATATTCGGGAGAATACCGAGATCGTATTATTCCCGGGAACGGGTTGATTATCCCTACTACTCCAAAAGCACTAATATTTTTCTGAAATATTTAAGTCGATTTTTAATTAAGAAAAAGCTGGAAATAGATTAAAAGTATAGTCGATGAAGAGATAACTCCCGGTATCGAATTACATTAGGATTAAAAATAGAATTGAATAACTAGAGATCTAAAGTTTCAATTTAATTAAAGAGGAAACTTGGTCGTGGAGGTTCAAAATAATGAGCTCACCTATCTCTAGGAATATCGCTCACTTGGACATTAAGGCTATTCGACCGGGCTCTCGTCCGACGAAGGATTCCCCTTAATGCCCGCAGTACGCTAAGAACCCCGCTATTGGGTGGGGAACCCAATCCGGAAGAGTTAGCGCGCCTCCTCTCTCGAGGGTTAGTGCAGAACTCTATTTACCCAGGGGTGATCTGTCCATATGCACGGCCTCTCAGCTAGCTAGCGTATGGATAACGGAAATAGAGCCCACACATCGATATGTGGTTCTACGCATTATTAACCCGAGGTAAACCTTAAGTTTTTTAATTAAATAGAATCATGAGACCTTTAGTTATTTAAAACATTTTTAATCCCAAAGCTCTTCGATACCGAGGGCTAAAAGCAATTAGTCACTCATCGGAATGGGGATAGCTTATGAGTTTGTTTATGCGAGCATTCTAAACTATTCGCTGAAGGGTTATAAAGAAAATAAGAAGAAAAGTAAGATAACCTAATGTTAGAAAAGATACTACAAACAAACACACCCGCATTCATCCAAACACATAATAAAGAGACAGAAATAAACCTAAATAACAAGAAAGAAAATTGCATAATTAAAATTGCAAGTCCCACTCAAACGAGTGGGGCAGTAAATAAAAGCTGAAAATTACAAGTCCTACACAAATGAGTAGGACTGAAATGAAAGTGAGTACCTACTCAAACGAGTAGGAGAAAATAAATGCAACACACGCACACACTCTACTGAAATTAAAACACACACTCAAAATGAAATACAAACACACAGATCCCACTCAAATGAGTAGGTGAAAAATTAAAGCACGTCATTTAACTCTTAACGAGTAGGCGGAAATAAATGCAGATTACAAGGCTTTCTCAAATATTTACATCAAAATAAAGTCTGAGCATTTAACTCCTAGCGAGTAGGCGGAAAATCAATCCTAGCCATTTAACTCAAATGAGTAGGCGATAACATAAAAGCTGAAAATTACAAGATCTACTCAAATGAGTAGGACTGAAAATACAATCCATCCATTTAACTCAAGTGAGTAGGCGGAAAAATAAAGAATGAAAATTACAACTCCTACTCAAACGAGGAGGCGGGAAATGAAGTCCGGCCATTTAACTCAAGTGAGTAGGCGGAAAAATAAAAGCTACACACGCACGCACTTGACATAAGTAAACACACACACACACACACACACACTTGCATAATTAAACTTAGGAGCTGAAAAATATCCCATACACGCACACACTCGTGCTAAAAAAATTGAGAAAAACAAAGTTATTGAAAAACTAAAATGACTGCATTTCTGATGACTACTTTTAGTCATCATTTTTGGTATAGTTTATAAGCCTAAATTCCTAAGTTTTTTTATAATTTTGTTTATTTTATGTCTGTTTTGTTTTATTTCTCGTTTAATGTCTTTTATGTTATGATATTATAATTTCTAACTTTATTATGTGTTTTGTTCTTATTATTTTATGTTTTATTTTTTATGTTTTGTTATGTTTAGTTTAGTTTTAATGTTTAATATGTTTGTTGTTTATTTTTATGTTTTGTTAATTGTCTTATTTAATGTCTTATTATTGTTATGTTTAGTCTTATTAATATATATTATATTATGTGATGTTTAGTTTTATTTATTATAATTATTATGTTCAATGTTAATAAATAATATTATCTGTCTAATGTTTGTTTTGTCTTGTTATTTGTAGGTTCAAGTCCTCTTGACAAATGCAGCCCTTGATGTGTTGGTGTAGCCCCTACCCGAGCTTAAGTCCAATATGCATGCTGCCCTCATAACCAACCCATACAAGTGCAGTCCAGCCGAGCCTCCTTCTCCAAGTCTAAACCGAGCAGCCCTTCACTTGGAGCAGCCCACTTAATGTTGCAACCCGAGCCTTTGAAGTGTATGGCAGGCCCTCCTAGATGGAGCCCTTCCTCTTTGGTGCAGCCCGACCCCACCATGAAGCCTTCAAGTTCTGCCTGAGCCCACTTCAATGATGAAGCAACCCACTTTAGATGCATGCATCCTGGCCCCCTTGAAGTGCAGCCCAAGTCCCATTCATGCATGGCCGACCACCCTTTTTCATCCTCTCTCTCCCTCATCATTTATTGCATTCATGCATTCTCCAACCTCATGGCCGGCCACCCTCCTCTACATTCATCCACTTTCTATTAAATATCTTCCTATTTTCATTCCATGAAATGTCATACAATGCATCCATCATACCCTCTCTCTCTTATTAATTTCTCCATGCATGCACCTTGCCACCAATACATTGAGCCCACCTCCCTTTCTTCCCCCTCATTAAATGAAATGCATTCCCCCACTCCAAGCACATGGCCGGCCACCCCCCTTGCCATTTCATTTATTCCCATCTAGAACCTTCCCCCTCATCTATAAAAGGAGCCCTTGCCTCAAGCTTTAAAAGGTTGAATTGGAGGGAGAGCAAGTGAGATAGCTAGTTCAAGAGAGAGTTCTTCCCTTTTTTACTTGTTGTTTTTCTTTTCTGTTAGTGTAACCATTTTTAGTAGGATAATATTGCATTGTTCTTTTTATTGTGTAATCCTCTTCCTTTTTGCAAGCAATGAAAATATTTTCTCTTCATCTTATTTTGTTTTCTTCCTCCACTATGACTAGCTAATTTCCCTTAGCATTCGATCATGAGGATCCATGAAATGAGATGAAGTTTTCTTTTACTTCTTAGTTTTATTTTTGTATAAATTATTTCTCGATCCTTCTTTGATTTATCTCGTGTCGACTCAGTATTTCCGGTATACGGTAGTAGGAAATTGGTCTCATTTCGTTGAAGTCGAGAGACTCGTTTATTTGAAAGATCACTCAAAGAAGGAAGGAGTTGCACGCAATCCTAGAAATAGGACGACGTAAATCCTCCGGATTGGAGTCAATTCCAATCGTGCGGATCACCTCGAAAATGCAACTTTAGGCCCCTTTGATTTGTAAAGAGATTTCGATCAAAGCGTCTATAAGTTAGTAGACTTAATGCTCTCGCGAGATTTTGTCTTATTTTCGGATCCGTCACGGTCGAGTTTGATTTGCAAGTTTAAAACTATACTTTTTATCTCCCTCATCTCATTTCATGGTGAATCTTCGATCGAATGCTAACTTTTTATTATAAGTTTTCCGTCTAAAAATTATCTTTAGTTTAATTTTAAAATTCTCAAAGTCCCAACAATCTTTCGGTAGTATAATAGTTCAAGAGTGAGTAGCAATACTTGACAACCCCGTGTTTAAATATGACCTTGATACTACAATTCGACAGGTACACTTGCTTGTTTGGGTTTTAGCCCACCAAGTTTTTGGCGCCGTTGCCGTGAAGGTTTTTTTCGTCAATATTAAGAAAGCGCTTACGCTATTACTTCTGCAAAAATTAAATTTTTTTTTACCGTTCTCTATTTTCTTTTTCAAGTTTTTATTTCCCTTCTTCTCTTTTTCTTTCCTCCATTCTGCTTCTAATTTTCTTAGTACATGACCCGCACAAATCCGTCGCTACTTGTTGACTTGGACCCAGAAATCGAATGCTCCTTTCGGAGAAACTTGCGATTCAGAGGTTCCACTTCTCAAACAGCGGTTGAGGATTCCGACGGTGATTGTAATTTTAATTCTGAAATGGGAGACCCCAACCCAGGAATGGCTCAGCAAAGGACCATGTCTGATTATGCTCGACCCAACTTTGAGGGGACTGAAACAAGTATTGTTCGACATGCAATTGCGCACAATAATTTTGAGCTTAAGCCTAGCATCATACAAATGGTGCAGCAATATGTACAGTTCAATGTACTACAAGATGAAGATCCGAACTTGCATATTGCTAGTTTTCTCGAGATCTGTGACACCTTCAAAATAAATGGTGTCTCAGACGATGCTATTAGGCTAAGACTCTTCCCCTTCTCTTTAAGGATAAAAGCCAAACAATGGTTGAGTTCTCTTCCAAGAGGATCAATCACTACCTAGAACATTTTAATGTATAAATTTCTTGCATGATATTTTCCCCCGCCAAAACTGCTAAATTAAGAAACGATATAACTTCATATTATCAAATTACTTTTGAGACCCTCTATGACACATAGGAGAGGTTCAAAGAGCTTTTGAGACGCTGCACCCATCATGCTCTGCCTGTATGGTTACAGGTCCAAACATTTTACAATGGGCTAAACCAAGAGGCTAAGCAAATAATAGATGTCGCTTCCGCTGGTTCTTTGGATCGCAAAAATCTGGAAGCCGCTCTTGAGCTTATAGAGGACATGGCGATGAACACTTTTCAGTGGAACTTGTCTAGGACTCGCCCAAATAAACCTGCAGGTATCTACGAAGTGGATTCGGTTTCGCAACTGGCGCTGCAAGTGGAAATGCTGAACAAGAAGATTTCAGAGATGACTGCTTCCTCCGCCGCTAAGGTATATGAAAATGCGAATATTGCTGCTGCCGAGCAGGTGGATTATCTGGGGAACATACCCAGGCCAGCTCAAAATAACTCTGCAAATTTGACTACTTTTTCTTCTTTTTCTTCTCCTCCTGTTTTAATACTGCTTCGAACTCTTATCATCTTGGATGGCGTAACCATCCTAATTGTTCTTAGAGTAACACTGCTAATGCCGTGCGTCCACCACAAGATTTCACTCCACCACCACCACCATAATATCAACGCCAAAATTTTCAAAAAACTCCATCTTTGGAGGAAATACTTTCTAAATATATAAGCTCGAATGATGCTACCATTAGAAGTCTATCTGGCTCCGTGAAAAATTTAGAGAACCACATCGGGCAACTTGCCAAGGTCATCTCCGAGAGGCCACCCGGGGCTCTTCCTTCAAACACTGAACCTAACCCAAGGGAGCACGTGAATGCGATTTCCCTTCGGAGCGGTAAAGTTATTAACGAACCCACCACAAGGGAAGAGCCAGAGGTGATTGCCTCTCCTACTGCTAAAAATATTATCATTACGGAATGAAATGATTAAATTTTTGAAAAAGAAAAAGAGAAATCTGATTTTGAAAAAGAAAAATCTATTTTTGAAAAAGAGTTTAATGATTTTCAAAATGATGCTCCGGCAATTATAAAGGAATTTCCGCCACCTCATCATCCGGCTAGGCTTAGGAAGGAAAAATTAGATGATCAATATTCGTGCTTTCTTGAAATGTTTAAATAAATTCATATAAATTTGCCATTTCACGAAGACATTAGCCAAATGCCAAAATATGACAAATATCTCAAGGATTTAATAACGAATAAAAAGAAATTGGAAAACCTTTCTCACATAATGTTAAATGAAGAGTGCTCGGCAGTCGTTAAAAATTCTAACTTGCCTAAAAAAATAAATGATCCGGGTAGTTTTTCAATTCCTTGCATTTTTGGTGATCTTTTTATAAAACATGCGGTAGCAGATCTAGGTGCGAGCATCAACTTGATGCCATTGTCATTATTCAAGAAGCTAGGATTGGGCACTCTCAGCCCTACAAGAATGAGTATCCAGTTAGCCGATAGGTCGATCAAATATCCATTAGGTATTGTTGAGGACGTGCTAGTAAAGGTCGACAAATTCATCTTCCCGATGGATTTTGTCATTCTTGATATTGAAGAGGACGTCGAGGTCCCTCTTATCCTTGGTCGTCCCTTCCTAGCCACCGCTCGAGCAATCATAAATGTGAGTGACGGAAGACTTCTCTGCGTGTGGGACATGAAGAGGTTACTTTTGATATTAATCAATCTATGAGAAATTCTTTGCAAAATGATGACGCTTGTTTTTTTATTGATGAATTAAAAGAAGACTCCTATATTTCTCCAAATGATTTTTCGTCTTCTTTTTCTGACCTTTCTACAAATGTTTTTGAAAATACGGTTATGTCCATGCAAAGGAATTTTGAAAATGAAACTATTTTTAGACAAAAGAATCTTGAAAATCTCATTTTTGAAAAAGAAAAAAATCTGACAAATTCATATGATAAACCACCCGACCCTGAAATGAAATTCAATCACGATAAGAACTTGGGCAACCATAAAACTTTTAAACCGGGCGATCAAGTTCTTCTTTTTAATTCACGCTTACGTATTTTCTTTAGAAACTTTAAATCTCGATGGTCTGGACCATTTACGGTCAAGGAAGTTTATTCTGATGGAACTGTGATGCTCTCGCACATGGATAAGGGTGATTTTAAGGTTAAAGGTCATAAACTGAAACTTTATTTTTCTAATGATTTTGTGTCTCCTGCAAAGGAGAATTTCGTGTTGAACTCTTAAATATTTATCCTGATGTGGAACTTTTTTCTTTTTTTTATTTTTTTGGACTTCTTCTTACTATAAGACTTTTATTATTATTCAGACAGTCTTTTTATTATAAAATAAAGAACATTCTTGGGAGTCCTGCCCAAGACTTTTCTTTTTCTATTTTCTTTGTACTTCGCTCTTCCTCGCGATGGCCGCTCAAGTACAAGTTTGTGATCGCCGCTCAAACTTTGATGATATCAAGATGGATCAAGTCAAGTTTGTTGATGATCAAGTGATGTAAAGCGCAAGCATGGGAGAGCGACATCCACATTCGACCTCATAACTCCGGGGAAGTCCTGTTCTTTTTATTTAATTTACTTTTTGCATTTTTCTCTCCTTCTCTTTCTCGTTTTTTTTGTTTCTTTCATTAAGGACAATGAAGAATCTAAGCATGAGGGAGGGTTTAGTTGTCTTAAAGTCACATAAATCACAAAAAATTAGTATAGTTATATTAAGCCTTTTAGGAGTATTGTTTTTATTTAACTATATCAAAAATCTAAAAAAAATTGCTAAAATATATTTGAAAAACAAAATCGAAAATTATTTCCATATTTATTTTTATGTTTCTTCTAGTGATGTGTAGGCCCGTGCGGTTTTGTAGTTCTAGATAGATTTCTTTGAAAAGGTCTGCTAAACTTATCATTTTAACATAGCTTAGTTTTACTAGTTTCTAGTTCTTAAATATAGGCATCTATTTTCTCATTTTAAGTTATCAATTTGTAGTTGCTCTCCTTATTCGGTTAGTTACATACGAATGGTTGCTAGGTAATATTAGCTCTTTTTCATTTTTGGCGTAGTCTTACTTGGTGTCTAGAACTTGTCACTAGCTACTCTCGAATCATGTGCGTCGTTTTTACGTACTTTAGAAATGATTTAGGCCACCCTTTGACTCGTTTGAGCTTTTTTCTTGCCCACCAAAAAAATTTACCATTGCAAAATAATTTTGGTCCTTTTCCATGTTTATTTGATTTAGCTCCACCTTTTATTTCATTATTTGCTCCAAAGTCAAAATGCCTTTCCTATTTTCACACTAAGACTTTGAGCTTAAAAATCATTTTTTTGAGGGGGTATTATCTTTGAAATGAAAAGAAAATTTTAAAGCCTATTTTTGGAGCTCTCTTTTATGAAAAAAAATGTTATTATCAAAATGTTATCAAATCAAAAAAAAATGAGAGAAAAAAAAGGAAAGAAAAAAGAAAAATGAAGTTTATTTGTGGCCAATTTATTAAAGTAAAAAAAATTATGGCCTTTTGTTTGTTTGAAGTACTTATCATTTCTCTTCATGTTTTTATGTTTATTTTTGAGCTCAACCTTGGTTTTGTGTTTAAGCCCTCATGTTTATCCTTGTTTTCATTTCCTAATAATTTACCTAAGCCAAGTTTTAACGCCTATTAGAAGTCCTATTAATCTTTAGAACGTAAATTCGCGTAGTGGAGAGAGTGTGAACGGACAGGCCACCAATATATTGAGCCCACCTCCCTTTCTTCCCCCTCATTAAATGAAATGCATTCCCCCTCTCCAAGCACATGGCCGACCACCCCCCTTGCCATTTCATTTTATTCCCATCTAGAACCTTCCCCCTCATCTATAAAAGGAGCCCTTGCCTCAAGCTTTAAAAGGTTGAATTGGAGGGAGAGCAAGTAAGATAGCTAGTTCAAGAGAGAGTTCTTCCCTTTTTTACTTGTTGTTTTTCTTTTCTATTAGTGTAACCATTTGTTTAGTAGGATAATATTGTCTTGTTCTTTTTATTGTGTAATCCTCTTCCTTTTTGTAAGCAATGAAAATATTTTCTCTTCATCTTATTTTGTTTTCTTCCTCCACTATGAGTAGCTAATTTCCCTTAGCATTCGATCGTGAGGATCCGTGAAATGAGATGAGGTTTTCTTTTACTTCTTAGTTTTATTTTTGTCTAAATTATTTCTCAATCCTTCTTTGATTTTTCTCGTGTTGACTCTGTATTTCCGGTATACAGTATTAGGTAATTTGATATCATTTCATAGAAGTCGAGAGACTCGTTGATTTGAAAGATCACTCAAAGAAGGAAGGAGTTGCACGCAATCCTAGAAACAGGACGACGTAAATCCTCCGGATTGGAGTCAAATCCAATAGTGCGGATCACCTCGATAATGCAACTTTAGGCCCCTTTGATTTGTAAAGAGATTTCGATCAAAGCGTCTATAAGTTAGGAGACTTAATGCTCTAGCGAGATTTTGTCTTATTTTCGGATCCGTCACGGTCAAGTTTTATTTGCAAGTTTAAAACTATACTTTTTATCTCCCTCATCTCGTTTCATGGTGAATCTTCGATCGAATGCTAACTTTTTATTATAAGTTTTTCATCTAAAAATTATCTTTAGTTTAATTTTAAAATTCTCAAAGTCTCAACAATCTTTCGGCAGGATAATAGTTCAAGCGTGAGTAGCAGTACTTGACAACCCCGTGTTTAAATACGACCTTGATACTACAATTCGATAGGTACACTTGCCTGTTCGGGTTTTAGCCCACCAATTTCTACCGCTGGAATGTAGTAGAAATGCATAAAAAGGCAAAATAAAAAATGTTTGAGCAAAAAATTTTGAAATTAAAGTGAAGAAAGCAAGTGCCCGAAAAATTAAAACGTTTGCATTTTTACTGTTATATTTTGACAGAAATGAATAAAAAGTGGTAATAAAAATTGTTCGAGCAAAATTATTTTTATGTAATTAAAAAAATGAGAGTTGTTGAAAAATTTAAAGTAACGCATAATCTAGTTTTAGAGCTTTGTAACACGGGTTAAAAAGGTGTGAAACAAAAAAATGAAAGTAAAACCCTAAGTCAAACCGATTTTAAAGAATGTGATAAGGAAAACAGCTATACTAACGGCTAGAAAGTTTGATAAACTTGAAAGGAAAATAAGAAGATTTTCGTTTTAAAACATAATTTTTGCAATTTTAAGCTCATACACACACACACATTATGAAAATGAAAATGAAAGTATATAAGATTGATGAAAAGGAGGCCTTTAGAGAAAATTCAGAGTATATAAGGATGAGAAAAATATCTATTTTATTAACAAAAGAAGTTGATTACAGGTGCTTAAACAAACAAACTTAAAAAGGAGGGGGTGGGGGATCCTTACATAGCACTAAAGCAGCTCCAACAGCAGCCCTAAGTCATCAAAATGGTTTCAAAAACCCTTAACTCATACAGTAGCTGCCCTTTTATAGGCAAAAATTTCCAAGTACACGCCCTCCGACACGGGCGTGTCGGGGGGGATGTCAGAACTATTCAACAGCAGAATTCGATGATCTGACGACGATGTTACATTGCGGTTGAAAACGTGGTGGTCACGCCCTCGGTCATGGGCGTGACGGTGGGCATGTCGACACAATTTAGCATCTTCTTCCGGCAATTTGATGGCATTGTTGACTTCGGGGAGGTCCACGTGGTAGTCACGCCCCATGTCACGGGCATGACGGTAGGCATGTCAGGGAGGTTGAAATGGGTGCCGTCTGTGTCGAAAGTCACCGGCGGCAATTTGTCGGGCCAGGTGGAGAAGGCATGCCCCAGGTCACGGGCATGATGCTGGGCGTGTCGGGTTTCTCGACGATCGTCGAGTTGATTTCGTCGAGCGGGGTGGACACGGTCTTGGTCACAGGGTGTGTCAAGTGACACAGGCGTGACCCCGGGCGTGTCAAACGTTTCTTCTCAAAGATTGCTGATTTCCACAGTTTTGACGTATCACGCCCTGGTCACGGGCATGACCCATAGGACACAGGCGTGACTTTACTTTTTTGGGCAGAATTTTGAAATTTTTCTGAAACAAAATAGAATAAACAAGTTAGCCAAAGATTTAAAATAAAATAAGCAATTTATTAAGGAAACTTAACCTAAAACAACAAAAGGAAATGAAAATTATTTAAATAATGTACATAAAAATAGATATATTTACAACTCATCAAATACCCCCATACTTAAGCTTTTGTTGTTCCAGAGCAAAAGTTTGAGATGAATTTATAAGGAATAAGAAAAAAACTCTAAGTTTAACTACTGTTTAATTAATTATTAGAGAGATCTAAAAAAATAAACGGGTTGTAAGAGTTAAGTCCTAAATTTATGAAGATGATTTAAATAGCGCAAAAGTTTTGCCCAAAAGACTTTTTGATGTAATCAAATAAAAAACAAAAATTGTAATGGTTAGATTAACGAAAATAGTTTGGAATTATATGAACTTTAGCCTATAGGAGTTTTACTGGAAATAATGCAATTTACAAATTATGCTCTCAAAAAGATTTTTGAATTAATACTAAAATCGTGAAATTTGCCAAGGGGGTTGATGTTGGTTTATGAAGAGGATTTGAAATTGAGGCCAGGTAATTTTTTTCTCAAACCTCCATTTTTTTCTTTTTGGATTAGTAGGAAAATGAAATCTTATTTTCCTAATATCAACTTTTTTTCAACTTCTTAATAAAATTTAAACCAATGTATATGTGTAGGAGTAATGAATTTTATCCTCTTACTCCATAACATATAATCTTTTTAAATTATTGGGTGTCTATGTTTACGGAACAAAATCTTATTCTCATTGACATAGGATCTTTTAAGGATAACAAATTTTATCACGCCAAGTAAGTCATGATAAGTTAGGGGAGAAAAGAAAACTAGATTTTTAATTAAAAAAATGTTTGAGAGCAACCTTAATAAATTGTACGTTCCAATTTTTCAGAAAGCTAAAAGAAAACATAATTAAATTTATAGTCATTATTTTCTAACATAATACAAAAGCTTCTATCAATTAAAAATTAGAAGTAGTGCCTAAAACAAGTTCGCTATTTTTAACAAAGCATAATGAATTCTTTAAAACTTAACCCCGAATATTTAAATTTTTCAATCAATAATTAACAAACGAATAACAAACAAAGAATTAATAAAATTCACATATAAATAAACTCAAAACAAAATTTGTGGATAGTAAGAAGATCAAGAAATGGAATATTTGATTTATTAGTTTCAAAACATTTTTTTTAGATTTTCAGAGTTTTTATCATTTTATGTGTTTTTTTTGTTTTTTTTTTGAAATTTATTTTTAACTTATTATCTTTTTTTTAGATTTGTAAGTTTTGTGAAAAGTGCGAGAAAAAGAGACGTTATTTACAAGGATGTTGGTGAAAAGGAAGGGGGAGAGAGAGAAGATTATTTACAAAAAATATTTACAAAGATTTTTACAAAATGAAACCAAAGTATTTTTGGAATTTTTGTTTTATAATTTTTTATTTGTAATTCTTGTTTTATTATTTTCTTGGAATTTTTGTTTTATAATTTTTTTGGAATTTTTGTTTTATAATTTTTTTTGTATTTTGGTAATAAAAAAGAAAGAAAAAAACAAGACCATAAGTTTTGGGGATTTTCATTTTCAAATTTTTAGTGCCGAAAATAGAAATACAGTGCAGAAAATAGAAGTGCGAAAATTAAAGCGAGAAAACACTCTCATACTTAAGTCGAACATTGTCCCCAATGTTATAACGTAAGTATGCGGAACAAATAGGAAAGACAATATGTACAAAGAAAATAAAGAGGGGGGGGGGGTGGTAGAAGCTTCCCTGAAAGGAGGTTGGGAAGGCGCAGTGTAGGAACCCTGCATTATGAAGAAAATAGCAAAAAAAGTAAAGAAAATCAAAAAAGATAAACATGGGGTGCCTCCCAGGAGCGCTTTGTTTATAGTCGTGTAGCTTGACTATTTTGGCGGTTTATATATCGAGGAGGGTTATGGATTCGAAATTACCGCCCACAGGATCGCCTGCTATGTATAATTTTAAGCGATTACCGTTCACTTTAAACGAGCCTTTATCCGGGTGGGAGACTAGTACGGTCCCATATGGCCAAACCTCTTCAACTTTGAAGGGGCCAGACCAGCTTGATCTAAGTTTCCCGGGGAAAAGTCTAAGTCGTGAGTTATAAAGAAGGACAAGATTGCCCGGAGAAAAAGTTTTTTGCGGCTTGAGTTTTCGGTCGTGATAAAACTTAGAACGCTCCTTATAGAACTTATTGCTCTCGTAAGCATTTGCATGCCATTCACCGAGCTCGTTTAGTTGTAGTTTTCTATTTTGGGCGGCTAAGTGAGCATCGAGATTTAAGAGTTTTAAAGCCCAAAGTGCGCGATGTTCTAATTCGACGAGGAGATGACACGCTTTGCCATAGACTAATAGATACGACGTACAACCAATTGCGGTTTTGTATGCGGTACGATAAGCCCACAACGCATCGTCGAGTTTGATGGACCAATCTTTCATATTAAGTGAAACGGTTTTCTCTAATATGCGCTTTATCTCTCGATTTACTACCTCTACTTGGCCACTAGTTTGCGGATGGTAGGGGGTGGCAAGTTTGTGCGTGACGTCGTATCTAGCTAATGTCTTAGCCATCTGGGTGTTGCAGAAATGCGTCCCCTATCGCTTACAATAGCGCTCGGTGTGTCGAAGCGAGAAAATAGTTTTTTAAGAAATGTAACGACGACTCGCGCATCGTTGGTGGGGAGAGCTTGCGCTTCCGCCCACCTTGATACGTAGTCAACCGCTACTAAAATATACATATTTTTGAAAGACGGAGGTAGGGGGCCGACAAAATCTATGCCCCTTAAATCGAAAACTTCGCATTCTAAAACCAAATTTTGGGGAATCTCGTCGCGACGAGAGATGTTACCCGACCGCTGACAGCTATCGCATGTGCGCACAAAATTGTGAGCGTCTTTGAATAGAGTGGGCCAGAAGAAGCCCGCCTCTAGCACCTTCCGTGCGGTTCGGTTAGCTTGATAATGCCCACCAGCCGGACCCTCATGGCAGTGCCTAAGTATTTGTATGCACTCCACACCCGCGACACATCTTCGGACCGCTTGGTCCGCGCACATACAAAAAAGAAAAGGGTCCTCCCAAAAGAAATATTTCATGTCAAAAAAGAATTTCTTCTTTTGCTGTCTCGAAAGGTTTTTTGGAAGCACCCTCGCAACTAAATAGTTCGCAAAATCTGCGAACCAAGGCGGGGAAGATGAACTAGTAGTTATGGCTAGGAGGCATTCCTCGGGGAATCTATCATTTATGTTAGATTCGACGAGTGCTTCTGCACCGGGATTTTCTAAGCGGGAGAGGTGATCAGCGGCTAAATTTTTTGCGCCCCTCTTATCCCGGATTTCTAAATCGAACTCCTGTAAGAGGAGGATCCATCGAAGAAGGCGGGGTTTGGCGTCCGTTTCCGCTAACAAAATTTTAAGGCGGAATGGTCGGTAAATACGATAACTTTGGATAGCATAATATACGAGCGAAACTTATCGAAAGCAAATACGACGGCTAAAAGTTCCTTTTCCGTTGTCGTGTAATTTTCTTGTGCGGAAGTGAGTGTCTTGCTAGCGTAATAAATATGATGAAAATATTTGTTTATATGTTGGCCAAGAACGGCGCTTACGCCAATATCACTAGCGTCGCACATAATCTCGAACAGAAGGGTCCAATCAGGCGCCACTAAAATAGGTGAATTGATAAGTTTTTGTTTTATAAAATTAAATGCAGACTCGCATTCGCTATCAAAGACAAAATTTGATTCCTTTTCCAAGAGGCGAGTAAGCGGCTTTGTTATTTTTGAAATTTTTTGAATAAAACGCCTATAAAGCCCGTGTGCCCTAAGAAACTCCTAATAGATTTGACGTTGGAAGGCGGTGGAAGTTTTTCGATAATTTCAACTTTGTCCTTATCGACCTCCATCCACTTAGACGAAATCATATGATCGACAACCAAACCTTCTCGAACCATAAAGTTGCACTTTTCCCAATTTAAAACAAGATGCGTGTCCTCGCATCGCTGAAGGACACAATCTAAATTACGAAGACAGGACGGGAAAGAGCTTCCGAAAATAGAGAAGTCATCCATAAAGACTTCCATAATGTATCCTACCATCTCGCCAAAGATCGCCAGCATACATCTTTAGAATATAGCGGGCCCATTGCAGAGGCCAAATGACATTCTTCGATATGCAAAGGTACCAAATGGGCAGGTAAAAGTTGTTTTCTCTTGGTCATCGGGGGAAATGGGGATTTGGAAAAACCCCGATAGTCCATCAAGAAAACAAAAATACGGATGACCGGACAAACGGTCTTAAATTTGGTCTAAGAATGGTAGTGGGAAATAATCCTTACGGGTGGTGTCATTTAGTTTTTTATAATCGATGCACACACGCCAACCCGTAACAGTACGTGTTGGGACGAGTTCATTGTGCTCCTTCTCCGCTACGGTAAGACCGCTCTTTTTGGGCACCATGTGAATGGGACTAACCCACGTACTATCCGATATGGGATAAATAATCCCCACATCTAATAATTTAATAATTTTGGCCTTAACGACGTCTTTCATGTTTGGGATAAGACGTCGTGGCGGCTGAATAGTTTTGCGGCAATTATCGAGAAGGAAAATCTTATGGGTACAGAAAGACGGGTTAATCCTTTGAGATCAGAAATTTGCCACACAATTGCGTGGCGATGTTTAAACAAAACTTCCAATAAATCGGAAGTTTCCGATTCGGTCAAATGCGAAGAAATGATAACGGGAAGGGTATCATCTTTTCCCAAAAGGAGTATTTGAGTGAATCGGGTAGGGGTTTGAGTTCAAGGCAGGGAGATTCTTCAAACGAGGTTTTAATTCCTATGTCTTTCTCACCAATTGGTTCGAAAGGCAAGTCTATAGAGGTATCCTCATCGCAGTTAAAATTTTCGAGCGCATAAATATCGTTGTTTAAAAAAGTAGACTCAAAAATAGGGGAAGAACAATCTCCGAGATATGTGTCTAAATTATAACAAAAGTCATCGCTCGATGACGAGTCTCCTATGGAGGGATTAATAGAGAAAGTAACTTCGTCATCTCCTACCCGAAGGATGAGACGACCGTTACTGACATCAATTAATGCGCGGGAGGTAGTGAGAAAAGGGCGACCGAGTATAATTGGTACATCGGTGTCCTCCTCGATGTCCAAGATGACGAAGTCTACCGGAAAGATAAACTTATCAACTCGGACAAGTACGTCCTCCACTACCCCGACGGGAAGCTTAACCGAGCGATCGACTAGTTGGACTTGCATTTTAGTAGGGGTCAGAGTGCCCAAACCTAATTTTTGAAAGAGAGAAAATGACATCAAATTAATGCTCGCGCCTAAATCTGCAAGAGAGTATTTTACTAATATATTGCCAAAAAGGCACGGGATGGAGAACCATCCCGGGTCATTTTTTTAGGGGCAATTTATTAGTAAGAGCCGCTGAGCAGTCAGCATTTAGAGAAATATGCGAAATATTTTCTAATTTTTGTTTATTGGAAAGAAGTTCTTTTAAGTATTTCACATATTTAGGCATCTGAGAGATTGCCTCGCAGAAGGGAACGTTAATATGAATTTGTTTTAATAATAAAATAAATTTTTCATATTGCGCGTCCTTATGCTCACGATCGAGCTTGTGTGGATATGGCAAGGGCGTTTTAATAATTTTTTCATTTAAAATTTGTAAAGGCGGCATAATCGAAGAAGGGGGAAGAGTGGTCGGAGGTGAAATATGTACCTGAGGATCAGTCCATTTTGGATCGATCACCACCTTTCTGCTACGGAGGGTTATAGCATTGATATTCTCCCGCGGATTGGGCTTCGTGTTTTCCGACAGTGCCCCGAGCCCGCGCTGGGACATCATTCGCGCAAGCTGTCGAACCTGGAGTTCTAAGTTTTTTAGCGATACGGTGATGTTCCAGATATTTGACTCGTTGGAAGCGATATATTTAGAAAAATTCTCCTCCATCGAGGAGGGTTTTGGAAGAGGTGGAGGCGGAAGAAATACGGGCGCGAAAGAATTGGGTGGGCGCTGCGCATTATTCACATTGCTCCAAGAGAAGTTGGGGGGGTCCTCCAACCCAGATTATAGTTATTGCTATAAGAGTTGTTGTTGGGGTTGATGGAAGGTCGCCCAGCATTTCCCACGTAGTCTACAAATTCATTGACCACGCCGGTATTAGGGGGAATCGCCCAAGGAGGAGTGGTGGAGGCAGTAGACATCTCGCCACCTGCTTTGTCAGCCTTTCAACTTGAAGGGATAAGTGGGCAGTGGCATCCAGTTTGAAGAGGCCAGCCGCCTGCTTGGGACGTCCCCGCGGGACATTCCATTGGTAGGCGTTCATAGCCATCTCTTCAATAAGATCTTGGGAAGCCTCAGGGGTCTTATTATTCAAGGTACCCAGGCAGCTGCGTCAATCATTTGATGCGTCTGATAGTTAAGCCCATTGTAGAAGATTTGGACATGCAACCACGCAGGCAGCGCGTGGTGCGGACACTTGCGGAGGAATTCCTTAAAGTGCTCCAAAGTCTCAAAAAGAGGACTTGGAATCATTCTGCACGAACGAAGAAATGTCCGCCTGCAACTTTGCAGTTTTGGCAGGCGGAATATACTTCGTTAAGAACCGCTCCGTAAGCTCGGCCCAGGTGGTGATACATCCTCGGGGCAGGGAATTCAACCACGCCTTAGCTTTAGATCTGAGGGAGAATGGAAAAATGCGCAAACGAATGACGTCATCAGTGACGCCATTAATCTTAAAAGTATCGTAAATTTCCAAAAAACTAGACAAATGAACGTTCGGGTCCTCATCCGGCAGTCCATCGAACTACAAGGCGTTTTGGATCATTTGGATATCGCTAGATTTAATCTCAAAATAATTATTCGCCACCGTCGGGCAAACAATACTGGACCCAGTATCGTCCATATTCGGCAGGGCGTAATATGACATTGTACGCTCGACGGCGGCATTCAGATTGGGGTCGGCCATAACAACGGCAGAGGGTTCTCTGATGGATTCTTTGGGATCCAAAGAGGGATTTCGACGTTGAGACCGAATATGCGCAAGAGAGCGTTCGATCTCAGGATCGAAATCCAAATTTTCGGACTCCAAAAGTTGTCCACGGGTCATACACCCTAAAATAGAAAGTAGAAAATTAACTTCTTTTTTTTTATTTTGAAGAAAAGTTTTTAAGTTTTTTTTTAGTTTTTTAGAAATAACGATAAAAGTAATAGACTTCGGATTCGAAATAACAACTCAAAGATATCCCCGACAATGATGCTAAAAACTTGATTAGCCCGCGAACAGACTCTTACTGAGGTTGGTTCGTTGAGTCGATCGCCGCAGGCTAGATAGGGGAGGCAAATGCACCTATCGCAAGTACTACTCGATATTCTGGAGAATACCGAGGTCGTATTATTCCCGGGAATGGGTTGATTATCCATACTTCTCCGAAAGCACTATTATTTTACCGAAATATTTAAGTCAATTTTTAATTAAGAAAAACTGGAAATAGATTAAAAGTATAGTCGATGAAGAGATAACTCCCGTATCCAATTACGTTAGGATTTAAAATAGAATTGAATAACTAGAGATCTAAAGTTTCAATTTAATTAAAGCGGAAACTTGGCCGTGGAGGTTCAAAATAATGAGCTCACCTATCTCTATGAATATCGCTCACCTGGACATTAAGGCTATTCGACCGGCCTCTCGTCCGACGAAAGATTCCCCTTAATGCCCGCAGTACGCTAAGAACCCCACTATTGGGTGGAGAACCCAATCCGGTAGAGTTAGAGTGCCTTCTCTCTTGAGGGTTAGTGCGGAACTCTATTTACCCAGGGGTGATCTGTCCATACGCACAGCCTCTCGGCTAGCTAGTGTATGGATAATGGAAATAGAGCCCACACATCGATATGTGGTTCTACGCGTCGTTAACCCGGGGTAAACCTTAAGTTTTTTAATTAAATAGAATCATGAGACCTTTAGTTATTTAAAACATTTTTAATACCAAAGCTCTTCGATACCGCGGGCTAAAAGCAATTAGCCACTCATCGGAATGTGGATAGCTTATGAGTTTGGTTATGCGAGCGTTCTAAACTATTCGCTGAAGGGTTATAATGAAAATAAGAAGAAAAGTAAGATAACCTAATGTTAGAAAAGATACTACAAACAAACACACCCGCATTCATCCAAAAACATAATAAAGAGACAGAAATAAACCTAAATTACAAGAAAGAGAAAATTGCATAATTGAAATTGCAAGTCCCACTCAAACGAGTGGGGGTGGGAAATAAAAGCTGAAAATTGCAAGTCCTACTCAAACGAGTAGGACTAAAATGAAAGCGAGTCCTACTCAAACGAGTAGGAGAAAATAAATGCAACACACGCACGCACTCTACTGAAATTAAAACACAAACTCATAATGAAATACATACACACAGATCCCACTCAAATGAGTAGGTGAAAAATTAAACCACGTCATTTAACTCTTAACGAGTAGTCGGAAAATAAATGCTGATTACAAGTCTTTCTCAAATATTTACATCAAAATAAAGTCCGGCCATTTAACTCCTAGCGAGTAGGCGGAAAATCAATACCAAGTATTTAACTCAAATGAGTAGGCGGTAACATAAAAGCTGAAAATTACAAGTCCTACTCAAATGAGTAGGACTGAAAATACAATCCAGCCATTTAACTCAAGTGAGTAGGCGGAAAAATAAAGAATGAAAATTACAACACCTACTCAAATGAGTAGGTGGGAAATGAAGTCCGACCATTTAACTCAAGTGAGTAGGCGGAAAAATAAAAGCTACACACGCACGCACTCGACATAAGTAAACACACACACACACACTTGCATAATTAAACTTAAGAGCTGAAAAATATCTCATACATGCACACACTCGTGCTAAAAGAAATTGAGAAAAACAAAGTTATTGAAAAACTAAAATGACTGCATTTCTACCGCTGGAATGTAGTAGAAATGCATAAAAAGGCAAAATAAAAAATGTTTGAGCAAAAAGTTTTGAAATTAAAGTGAAGAAAGCAAGTGCCCGAAAAATTAAAACGTTTGCATTTTTACTGTTAGATTTTGACAGAAATGAAAAAAAAAGTGGAAATAAAAATTGTTCGAGCAAAATTATTTTTACGTAATTAAAAAAATGAGAGTTGTTAAAAAATTTAAAGTAACGCATAATCTAGTTTTAAAGCTTTGTAAAACCGGTTAAAAGGTGTGAAACAAAAAAATGAAAGTAAAACCCTAAGTCAAACTGATTTTAAAGAATGTGATAAGGAAAACAGCTATAGTAACGGCTAGAAAGTTTGATAAACTTGAAAGGAAAACCAGAAGATTTTGGTTTTAAAACATAATTTTTGCAATTTTATGCTCATACACACACACACGTGCATTATGAAAATGAAACTATATAAGATTGATGAAAAGGAGGCCTTTAGAGAAAATTCAGAGTATATAGGGATGAGAAAAATATCTATTTTATTAACAAAAGAAGTTGATTATAGGAGCTTAAACAAACAAACTTAAAAAGGAGGGGGGGATCCTTACATAGCACTAAAGCAGCTCCAACAGCAGCCCTAAGTCATCAAAATGGTTTCAAAAATTGGAACCCTTAGCTCATACATCAGCTGCCCTTTTATAGGCAAACATTTCCAAGTAAACGCCCTCCGACACAGGTGTGTCGGGGGGCGTGTTAGCACTACTCAATAGTAGAATTCGGTGATCTGACGACGATGTGACATTGCGGCTGAAAACGCGGCGGTCACGCCCCCGGTCACGGGCATGACAGTGGGCGTGTCGGCACAATTCAGCATCTTCTTCGGGTGATTTGATGGCGTTGTTGACTTCGGGGAGGTCCACGTGGCAGTTACGCCCCATGTCACGGGCATGACGGTAGGCGTGTCGGGGAGGTTGAAATGGGTGTCGTCTGTGTCGAAAGTCGTCGGCGGCAGTTTGTCGGGCTAGGTAGAGAAGTCACGCCCCAGGTCATGGGTGTGACGCTGGGCGTGTCGGGTTGCTCGACGATCGTCAATTTGATTTCATCGAGCGGGATGGACACGGTCTTGGTCACGGGGCATGTCGTGTGACACGGGCGTGACCTCGGGCGTGTCAAACTTTTCTTCTCAAAGATTGCTGATTTTCACAGTTTTGACGTGTCACGCCGTGGTCACGGGCGTGACCCATAGGACACGGGCGTGACTTTACTTTTTTGGGCAAAATTTTGAAATTTTTCTGAAACAAAATAAAATAAACAAGTTAGCCAAAGATTTAAAATAAAATGAGCAATTTATTAAGGAAACTTAACCTAAAACAACAAAAGGAAATGAAAATTATTTAAATAATGTACATAAAAATAGGTATATTTATAACTCATCAGTGTTCCTCCCAAGCAGGACACGGGTAGTGATACAGGGCATGTCAATACCCGTATGTGTCCAATCAACAGCTCGACGATTCGTCGAGCAGAGCTCCACGAATCATCGACCGTGTTCCTCCCGAGTAGGACACGGTTTGAGACACAGGCGTGTCCCTACCCGTGTGTGTCCAAGTAGCAGCTCGACAATTCATCGAGCAGAGCTCAACAAATCGTCGAACACATTCTTCCCGAGCAGGACACTGGTAGTGACACGGGTGTGTCCTTACCCGTGTAGTTCAATTTAGGGTTTGGAGAATTTTCTGGCCACATAGTTTCGAAGGGACTCATTTACTGGGTTGATTGGCGGTCCAATGATAGGCCGACACGTGTCTATGCAGTTGACAAACTTCTCACATGAAAAGGGAGGAAAACCCTAGCCGTTTCTAGTCTTCCTTCCAAGTCATTGCTGTAAGAAACTGCTGTAGAGGAAGGTGTTGGAGCCGATCTTCTTCCCGTGAAGAACTAACACCGACCGAGGAGAAGAAGATGTCGCCGCGAAGAGTGACAAGATCCTTTGTCGGAAATGCCGGAAATGAGGTGAACTTCCTACCCTCTCCCTTAGTGCTAGATCTTTAGTTATTCTAGAAGAGATATCAACTCAAAAGGGTCTTGATTTGTGAGAAGAAGGTTTCTAGGAAAAGGGTTTGCTAAGACTTGTGTCCTAGGATTTAGAGTCTTCAACCTTTCCCTCACTTCGATTGCAGTTTGTGGATTGGTTTCGTGAAGAGAAGTGGCCTTATGAGGGTGAATAAGGGAGGAGGAATTCTGGACGTTATTTTAAAGTTTGGTTGAAGGAAGAAGACGAACCGATGTCATTCGATCTACTTTAGGATGCATGAAAAAATCTATCTCCTGTAGGCAACAACCTTCGACACCGTTTTCAGACATGATGCGTCCAGATCTGGGCTTTTGACTAAACACAAAGGTCGTAGCCCTTGGAACACCTTTCCAATGAGTGGTTAAACACCTTCACTGGATTCCTGTTGCCTCAGGAATCCCCATTAGAAATTTATATACAGTAGTCATTCCTGCTCATGTAATTTTCATGTTTATTTTGTATCGGCTTTGGATTTAGTAGAAAGATCGTAGTACATTATCATTAACATTTTGTTGAAATGTAGTCCAAAGATGGTTGTGTTAATAACATTTGTTGGATAGATCCCTAATGAACAAATGATGTGGAAAATGTACTTGATCGTGGTGATGTGGTGGAGGTAGAGAACGAATGGATTGACGAGTTGGCATGGGGGAATGATTAAAATATGTGAAATAATGAGGACATACTTGATAGTTGCAATGAGTTGAATAATGATGGGTTTGGCTTGAATATGCTATATATAATTGGTAATTTCTGTTATGATCAAATGGTTATGGTACTAGATGATGGATGTGTGAGGTATCCTTACACAGATAATGAACCCTTAAGTACCTTGGGGCACAAGGTTGAAAAAGGGTGTAAGTGCGGGTGTTTGACCGCACAGGTTTGGAAATGCTGAGAAGAGACAAAGGTGGACGGTTGGGTATGGTCCTCGGTGCTCATTCTCTAGGCTCCTTCCATTCCAAGTGGACGGTTAGGCTTGGTCCTTGTGCTTTTCTGAGGCTCCTTCTATGTCGTGATGATGTGAAATTGCATGAGGTGTGAGTCGACACGTGGTGTCATAATCCTGGGTTAAGGATAGTGTGGCAGGTCTACGGGCTCGCGAGTCATCACACCGTCGGGAGCTGACAGATAGACTTTGGGCGGTTGGGCTTGGTCCTCGGTGCTCATTCCCGGGGCTCTTTCCGAGCCAAGTGGATGGTTGGGCTTGGTCCTCATGCTTTTTCCGAGGCTCCTTCCGGGTTACAACATAGGCTAGTTCGGTGCTTGGTTCTCGGTGCACATATACCCGAGACTCCCACTGAGCCGTAGTATGCATGGGAGCTCCATGTTGTGTTCTTAGCGTTGAGGCGTACGGAGGCCTTAGATTGGTAGTGTGGATGCCTGCCTAGTAGTGTAGAAGCCCGCTCCACTATCACCTCCTAGACACAACGGTTGACGCTTGAGAGGTTATCTACCTGCTCAAAAAGTGGGAACTACATGTCTATGTCGATATAGCAATTGCATGTGCGTGATCATGGGTGAGTCATTGCATTGTATTCATATCATTACATTACATTGAATACACAAGATCCTTATTGTATAAGTTTGTATGGGTACTCTTATACGCTGAGTTACTATTCTGCTTAGCCGATCCTCAACGTTATATGTCTATATGGGTATTCATATAAGTTGAGTTATTTTCTGTTGTACCCCTATATTTTTATACTATTGTAGATGGTAGAACTGTTAGAGTAGATGGTTTACTTATTTATTGTGCTGCTTATGTACATTAATATTAATCACTTTATACCAAATGTTTGTACATCTGTTGTACTTATATATATTGTACCCTAGTTTCTTACTCCGCCCGGTGCCGAGGAGTAGCCAGGGGAGCAGATGTGATAGCCAGTTTGATGGCGAGGATGCCCCGCCATTTGCTCGTGCCGACATGGATCTCGCTTTTGATCGCCGCTGCCGCCATCGTCGCCGCTACATGTTCGTGGACATTGATGGTCGTTGCCGCAACCGTCGTCGCCGCCGCCGTTACTTCACATTATTTTGATTATAATGATATAACATTATAATCAAAATAATTTTGTTATAAAAATTTTTGTCTTAAGATTTATAAGTTTATAATTTATAAATTTATAAATCTTATTAGATGTTTTTTGTTGTTGTTGTTGTTTTTATTAAGCTAGTGGCTAGGATTTATTTGGATTTTGGATGAAGGGTGGATGGAGAGGGTGTAATAATATATATATATATATATATATATATATATATATATATATATATATATATATATATATATATATATATATATATATATATATATATATATATATATATATATATATATATATATATATGTATGTTGTGTTGGAGAGGGTATGTTGAAAGAAAAAAAGAAACCCTAAACTAATTTGGCGTGAAGCAGCCCGCTCGGCCAGCCGACCCGATCCCGCGCCCCTGGACAAGCCGCGACCGGCTGCTGCCTCCGCCCCCTCCTGGTGGCCTTTCTCGCTGCTCTGGCGACCTCCTTCCTCCTCCGGTGTGACTCCGAAGAAGGCGGCTCGGTTCTCTCCATCCGGTGTGACTCCGGTGGACCCGTGGAAGTGCTACTCTTCCATAGTTATCCTTCTTCTCCTCCTCTTTCGTTTCAAATTTTTGGGTAACGAATTTCCTCTCCGAAATCTTGTGTACTGCTTCATCTTAGATTGTGAGAATTTGATGGCGACATTGATATCATGGTCTATCCTAAAATTTGATTCCTATTTGCATTGAAAAAAATCTGAATTTATATTGCTTTTTTCATCCGATTTTTGGGAAGGTTTTGGTAAGGATATATCCCCTTGGACATTTACAAACCGGGGTTGGTTTATCCTTAGGTTTCGAATGGATCAAGAGGGTTTGGTATATCCCGTTTTATTTTGTTTTGAGGGCTACATTTGGACTCTTTTCCGAATCGAATCCTTAGTCCGGATCACTCTCTATGTGGATGGAAATGCTATGATGTGACTTTAGATGTGTGGCTAGGATATGAAAATTGTATACGTGAATGTTCGTGCAGGTTTGGATGGGAATTTCCCACTTGTGAGATCGCGACGTTATAGACGAAACTCTGCCGAAATTTTGAGTTTTGCGCGCACACCACGTGTTCGCTTAGATTCCCCTTAGGAACCCCTTGCCATTTCGTGCCTTAATCCCACACTCGGGAGTGGCCTGCATCAATTTGGTATCAGAGGGAGGTTTGCCAATTTCCCAACTTGGCAACGATCCGCTTGTTTCGAGCTTCCCCCTTTTTGCACTTAGGCACGCTTGTTGGTCTTCTATTTATTTTCTTAGTTATATATATAAAAAAATTGTGTTTCCTAAAATATATCAAAAAAACAAAAAAATGTTTTTCGTGTTCCCTTAGTTTGACTTTTCCGTTAGACTTTATGGCGAACATTGGGAGTTCCGCTCACTCACCTTCATTCGTTGATTGAAACGTTATGTTAGCCTAGTATTTGACACCACCACCGTGCACCTCTAGGCCTGTTAGAGTTCCTGTTCCGACCTATGATGGGAAAGGTGGACCGCGAGTGTTTTTATGTTGGGTGAAGGACATGGAATGCTATTTTGAGAGATATCATCTTGTGGACCCCCACAAGATTCCCGTTGAGATACTACAATTAATTGGTCGAGCTCTGACCTTTTGGCTCAATGAGGAGAGATGTTTTGGGATGTCACTCAACGACTCACTTGTAGGTTGGCAGATTTTGTAGAATCTATTAACGGATGAGTATTACCTTCCCTACTGTCGTTCCCAGATTTCTGATTATCTGAGTGATTCGCCGCGTAAGACTTTGCCTACATCGAACCAGTGCGTCCCCTCGTACTCCCTTCCTCGGGCATCTCA
Source organism: Platanthera guangdongensis (assembly GCA_039583875.1). Classification (NCBI taxonomy): domain Eukaryota; kingdom Viridiplantae; phylum Streptophyta; class Magnoliopsida; order Asparagales; family Orchidaceae; genus Platanthera; species Platanthera guangdongensis. The sequence continues at coordinate 111,680,751 of CM077148.1, read as the reverse complement.
CGATCTTATTTCTCCCCTCCAGGGCACTCGACCCATTTTTGATCACAGGAGTGAGTCCAAGCCTCCCGCTAGACCCGTGCTCCACCAAGATCTGACCATTTCGAGCTCACGTACTCCACCTTTTCGGGAGAAGGAGAAGTTTAGGTCTTCTGTCCCGCCTCCTATCATTGTCAATACTAGGGATGTTAAAAATCCGCGGGCTAAGCATAGACAGACAGTTAAGACTTGCAAGGAGAACGCCATATGTTATGCTTGTGGCTTGATTGGCCACTATGCCATGGAGTGCCCCACAAAGCCTAGGGCTTTGGCTCTTTTAGCCTCAACGTCTGAGCCCGCCACTGAGGGCGATGCCAATTTCTCTGATGACCTTAGTGACGATGAGGAGATTGGTTATCCTAGTTCCCTGGATGAGGATGTCTCCTCTGAGGTATCACCCCCTGGTATTATCCAATTTCCCCTCGACCATATTTCTGGTCCGTCTCCTATGATAGTTGAGGAACCTTCCGATGGCCCTGAGTTAGCTGATGTACTTATTGTCTTGGAAGATTCACCTTGCGAGGGAAGGCTATTTTTGGATAATGTTAGCGCTGAGGACCTGAAAGATGTTACTTCGATGTTATCTCCGTTGCTTGAAGCCCAATGTGGATTAAAAATTTTGTCGGGTTCGATTTTGCCTACTTTTGAGACCGTTACTGATTATGGTTTGGATGAAATATCTAGTAGGTTGGAAGACATTTCGGCTGAGTTGGTAGAGTCAACCTGTGATGAATGCTTATCTGAGAGTGAGTTAGGTGATGACGATCCGGTTGAGTTTTCTATTAGGACGAATCCACTATTTGATCTTCCTCTTGATTTTGTTGGCAGGCACCCGGTAGATTTTCCTTAGACGTTAAATCCATGTTTTGATGGTGAGTATGACTTAGCTCCTCCTTCGGCATCGACCCAGTTAACTCCCCTTCCGGTTCACTTGACTCGATTAAACGAATTGTTAGGGACCGAGCTTGTCATTTCTAGTCCGAGATATTTGGAGGTGCATATTTATCTAGCTCCCCCGTTAGACTTACCTAGACGGGTGTGGGTGGGCGAGTTGTTAGTTGTCGCGTTCGGTCTTCCGACACCAATTCGTAGACCTGGCTATGCTTTTCCTCAGATGGACCGTTCGCCTGACCGCTTGGCGTTGGGTATGGATTTGTGTTTGACTGCTAGTGCTCTCTTGGCGATGATGCTTTTTGATGTGGTGTCCCCTGGACACACTTATTTGCCAAGCCCGGTCGCAAGCATTTATCCCCCACCTTTTGATGATCCGTGCATGCACACGTTAGTGAACCTAGTTAGGTACGTTGAGTTGTGTCGCACGTACGTCCCTTCAAATCCGGGAACATCCAACCCTATAGTTGATGATGAGCATTTTTCGCTGGCCTTTCTATATGACATTTTTAAACAAAAATTTAAAACTATGACGTTGTACGTGACTTGTGGGCTATGTATTAGTGAGTGTCCGTATGCGGACTTGTCTTTGCCTGCGACTGCGTCTGATTTCACCGTGACTGTGTGTTTTGATTTGGTGTCCTCACGACATTATTACCCATCAAATAAAATTGCACATATTTTTCATCCATCCTGGTACGATCTGCACGGACACATGTCGTCGCCTTATGACAGTGTCTGTAGGTTGCGTCACTTTCATGTCTGTTCACCTCCGAGTGCTTCTGACTGTAAATTGTTGATTCCAATTTAGTCTGGTTAGCCCACGAGTGGATACCTTCGGGTTCTGTAACGAAATTATTATGTTGGAGCGCCGATCCTTTCATGATCTTCAAGAATTTGGATTTAATGCAACTTTTTTGGATTTTTACGATGCAATCGGTGTTTCGCCGTGTCTCAATTTTTTAGATTTAATTTTGCATATCTGGTTTCCACCTGAGTGGTTTTCTACGATGTTTCTCTCTTCCACTTCAGATTCTCTAGGGTTGAGAGGTGAGATTCTTTTCGTGTCGCTCTTCCATTTGGGTTTCCTGGTTCTCGCATTGGATGGTAAGATCTGAATTGCTTTTCTTTATGCTGACACATCTACAAGGTTTTCTGTTGTTCTTGCTCATGACAGGTTCTGTTCTATTGCGGATGCCTGCACTGCTTGTCCTGCCACGTGGATGTCCGCTCTTGCTATGCTACCTATGGATGCTGCTGTCCCGTGTTATTCTCTCCCTGGCCACTCATCGGGGATGAGTGATTTTGAGCGGGGGAGGATTGATGGCGAGGATGCCCCGCCATTTGCTCGTGCCGACATGGATCTTGCTTTTGATCGCCGCCGCCGCCATCGTCGCTGCTACATGTTCGTGGACATTGATGGTCGTTGTCGCAACCGTCGTCGCCGCCGCCGCCATTACTTCACATCATTTTGATTATAATGATATAACATTATAATCAAAATAATTTTGTTATAAACAATTTTTGTCTTAATATTTATAAGTTTATAATTTATAAATTTATAAATCTTATTAGATGTTTTTTCATGTTGTTGTTGTTTTTATTAAGCTAGTGGCTAGGATTTATTTGGATTTTGGATGAAGGGTGGATGGAGAGGGTGTAATAATATATATATATATATATATATATATATATATATATATATATATATATATATATATATATATATATATATATATATATATATATATATATATATATATATGTGTGTGTGTATGTTGTGTTGTAGAGGGTATGTTGAAAGAAAAAAAGAAACCCTAAACTAATCTGGCGCGAAGCAGCCCGCTCAGCCAGCCGACCAGATCCCGCGCCCCTGGACAAGCCGCGACCGGCTACTACCTCCACCCCCTCCTGGTGGAATTTCTCGCTGCACCGGCGACCTCCTTACTCCTCCGGTGTGACTCCGAAGAAGGCGGCTCGGTTCTCTCCATCCGGTGTGACTCCGGTGGACCCGTGGAAGTGCGACTCTTCCATAGTTATCCTTCTTCTCCTCCTCTTTAGTTTCAGATTTTTGGGTAACGAATTCCTCTCCTAAATCTTGTATAGTGCTTCATCTTAGATTGTGAGAATTTGATGGAAACTTTGATATCATGTTCTATCCTAAAATTTGATTCCTATATGCATTGTAAAAAATCTGAATTTATATTGCTTTTTTCATCCGATTTTCGCGAAGGTTTTGGCAAGGATAGATCCTCTTGGACATTTGCAAACCGGGGATGGTTTAGCCTTAGGTTTCGAATGGATCAAGAGGGTTTGGTATATCCACATTTTATTTTGTTTTGAGGGCTGCATTTGGACTCTTTTTCGAATCAAATCCTTAGTCTGGATCACTCTCTATGTGGATGGAAATGCTGTGATGTGACTCTAGATGTGTGGCTAGGTTATGAAAATTGTATACGTGAATGTTCGTGCAGGTTTGGATGGGAATTTCCCACTTGTGAGATCGCGACGTTATAGACAAAACTCTGTTGAAATTTTGAGTTTTGCACGCACACCACGTGTTCTCTTAGATTCCCCTTAGGAACCCCTTGCCATTTCGTGCCTTAATCCCACCCTCGGTAGTGGCCTACATCACACTTAGTCTTTATGACTAACAGTTGCTACGTCTTCCTTTTAGGAGGAAACTCCGCAGTCAGAGCAGCCACCGATTTTGCAGCAGGATAGCCAGGACTGGACGACAGGGCCTGAAGGGACGGTGTCGTCGCTACTGTCAGTCACCAAAGTGAGTGTGAGAGATTTTTGATGTAGCCCTTTTGGGCAAGTTGTACTTGTACTGAGATACTTTAGAAGCTTGTTGTAGCTTCTTATTCTTGATGTACTTTTGGACTATTTTACTTATGTGTGAATTGAGTTCTATTTTATATGCTTGGTTGCGTTGGCATTGGATGATATTGTTTATGGCCGACAGAATAGGCGGCTTGTGGTGCAGACCAACACGTGCATTGGTGCCACCGCAATGCGGCTGTTCTAGGCGTAAGACTCCCCTCGTGCCATGTTTGTGTTCTGGGTGGGGGGTCTTACAGCTCCACGCAACACTCTCGGCGCCCTTTCGGCTTTGGCGTTGACATAAATTTGCACTTGCAATATCTTGTCTATTACTTCCCTAAGAAATAATATCTTGTCTATCTTTCCTCTTATGAACTTGTTCTCAAGAAGAAAGCTAGACAACGTCTCATACCAAGCTTGGGGAGCTTATTTTAAACCTTAAAAGCTTTATTAAGAAAATAAATGTATTCAGGGAAAGTAGAGTTGACAAAAACTGGGGGTCGTGCTACGTATAATTCCTCTTTCAGATTCCCGTTGAAGAATGCTAATTTTACGTCCATTTGATATACCTTGAATCCTTTGAGTGCAGCATATGCTGGAAACAACCTGATTGCTTCGAGTCTGGCCACTGGATAAAAGGTCTGATCGAAGTCGATACCTTCTTCTTGTGTGTAACCTTGAGCTATAAGCCTGGCTTTGTTCTTGATAATAACTCCATGTTCATCCAGCTTGTTTCTAAAAACCCATTTGGTGCTGATAACATTCTGTCCTTTAAGTCTGGGCACCAACTCCCAGACTTTGCACCTTTTGAATTGGTTGAGCTCCTCTTGCATTACCATTATCCAAGTGTCATCCTTATTTTCTTCTTGAAACTACTTTGGCTCAACATGAGACAAAAAACTAATATGCAATATCTCATTAGTTGTACCTCTTCTAGTACTAACACCGTCGTCTGGATCTCCAAAGATTTGATCAGCTGGGTGATCTCTGAGGTGTCTAAACACTAGGTTTCTTCCTATTCTACTAGCAGGTTCTGCCGCATCAACTGCAACTTCTGTGGTTAGTTAATCTAGTTATTCTTCATCTACCATAATTGGATCGACGACCTTGATTGAGCTTGGAGTGTCTTTCTTGACCGCTTCATCCAAGATTAGTTATTTGAACAAGGTACCTACATCTGCACCAACAACACTATATGAGCTGTTATGGAGCATGCTTGTTTCATCAAATACAACATTAATAGACTCCTCTACAATGAGAGTTTTCTTGTGGAAAATCCTATACGGCTTACTATGGCTATTATAGCCTACAAAAATACCTTCAAAACATTTATCACTAAACTTTGTACGATAATACTCCCCATTAGTAAGTACAAAGCATTTGCTACCAAAGATTGTAAAGTAGGACACAGTTGGTTTTCTGCCCTTTAATAGCTCATAGGGAGTCTGATGCGGGTTAAAACTCCAAAAATTATTACGAGCTCGCGGCGCCCCGGGCTATTTTATATAAGAAAAGCGGATTTGCTTTTATTTAGAAAATGGGGCGTGCAGATTTATTATTTGGTTATAAAACAGATGAGATCGAGTTTTAGCGAAAGGAGGCAAGTGCACGTATCACGTGTAGTACAGGATATTCCGGTGTAGAATATCGATGTCGTATTATTCTCGTGGTCGGGTTGATTATTTCTACTCTTCCCTGGAGGAGACTATTATTTTACCGATATTTAACTTGTCGGGTTATATTTTTATATACTATAAAAGAAGGGGCAAAAAATAAACGCATTAAAAAGGTGGAGCAGATGAAAAGCTTAGCGCGATGACTTCGAATAAAATTTGAACTAAAATAAACTTTTAATAAAAAGAGATCCTAAGTTTCAAATTAATTAAGGCGGAGACTTGGCCGTGGATGTTCCACTAAAATGAGCTCACTTATCTCTAGGACTATCGCTCACCTAAACGCTAAGACTATTAGACCAAACGTTAGTCCGTCGAAGGATTCCTCTTAACGCCCGCATTATGCTAAGAACCTCGCTATTGGGTGGGGAACACAATCCGGTAGAGTTTGCGCGCCTCCTCTCTCGAGGGTTAGTGCGAAACTCCATTCACCACGGGGAGATCGGTCCATACGCACGACCTCTCGGCTAGCTAGTGTATGGACTACGGAAATAGAGCTCACACGTCTATTATATGGTCCTACACTTCGTAAACTCTAGGCAAACCTTAAGTTAATTTAATTAATTAGAAAAACAGGAGCTTTAATTATTTAAAGCTATTTTATCTGTCTCAATGCTCTTCGATACTGAGGGCTAAGAGCGGTTAGCCACTTATAGGAATGGGGATGGCTTGCGATGAAAGAGAGAAAATAAAGCAGAAAATGAAAGCGATAAAAGAAAGCAGTAAAAGGAAAGCAGTAAAGGAAAGCTGTAAATTGCAAGTCCCACACAAATGAGTAGGACTAAAATGAAAGCAGTATAAGATAAGTCCCGGCTCAAACGAGTGGGCGAGACAAAATAAAGCGAGTTCTACTCAAATGAGTAGGAGAAAATAAATGCACCCACGCACGCACTCTACTTAAATGAAAACTCACGCACACACTCTACTTTAAATAAAAATGCACGCACTCAACAGAAAAGTAAAACACACTCACTCGACTGAAAGAAAAGTGCACACACACTACAAAAAGTAAAACACACACACACTACATGAAATAAAACACTCACTCACTCTACTTAAAGAAAAACAAAATAATGTGTCATTTAACTCTTAACGAGTAGGCGGAAATAAATGCGCACACGCACACACTCTTCATGAATTGAAAGAAAGCTATGAAAATTAATTCATACACGCACACACACGAGTAAAAAAATAAGAAAAACTAAGTTGCCAGAAAAATAAAATAACTACATTTCTACCGCTAGAATGCGGTAGAAATGCATAAAAAGTGAAAATAAAAATTAACGGAGCAAAAGTTTTTGCAAATAAATGCAAAATGAAGTGCTCGAATAATTAAAAGGAATACATTTCTAATGCTAGAATACGGTATAAATGCATAAAAAGAATACAGAAAAATTAAACGAGCAAAAGTTTAAAACGAAAATGGAAATGCTTGAAAAATTAAAACAACTATATATTCATTCCTATAACTCCGTAAAAGTGCTAAAAAAGTGAAAATAATGTAAAAAAAACGAAAAGTTTTACGAGCTAAACATGAAAATCTAAGTTAGTGAAAAATTAAAATCACTTTGAAAGTGCTTTTACGGGTTTATAAGGATGCATAAAAAGCTAAAAAAAATCCTAAGTTTAACAAGACGAAGTAAACAAAATAATGAAAATATCAAAGTAAAAAACTTATACTTATACACTCACACACGTATTTTAAAGACAAGAAAAACAAAAGAAAAATAAGATTGCATAAAGTAAAGTTAATTAGATCGAATCCAAAGACATAATAAGAGAAGAAAAACACAGTTATTAAGTAAAAAGAACGAGTTACAACGAAAGCTAAAAACTAAGGAGAGGGGGAGAAAATCCCTCACATACCCCCTTGGAATCATCAAAACAGCATAACCCTATACAAAATGGATCCAAAAAGGGGAACAAGAATTCATACAACAGCTGTCTTTTTATAGGCAAAATTGTCATGGGACACGCCCTCTAACACGGGCATGTCAGGGGGCGTGTCAACACTGTGCCTGGATTCGATCCAGCGATTTAACTACAAAGTTGACTTCTGCTGAAAACCTGGAGGTGACGCCCTAGGTCACGTGCGTGATGCTGGGCGTGTCGGGGAGGTTGATTTGGGCGTGGTTCACGTCGGAAGGTCACCGAAACTGTCTTGTCGGGCTAGGTGGAGAACTACACACCTGTGTGGCATCTTGACACAAGTGTGTCCGGTCGGGTCGACGATCTTTGAGCACGATTTCGTCGAGCTGGAAGCCTTGATCATCGATTAGGAATGACACGGGCTTGTCGGATCATGGGACATGGGCGTATCCCGGTCGGGTTGACGAATGTCGAGCGAAAAATGTCGATGGCGTGACACGACTCTCTATCACGGGGTTTGTCATTGGACACGGGCGTGTCGCCGGGCGTGTTCATCAATTTCTTCAAAAAATGTTGATTTCATGAGAAATGAAGTATCACGCCCTGGTCATGGGCGTCATCCAAAGTACACGGGCGTGCACTTGCTAATTTTGACATTTTTTCCTGAAAATTTCAGGAAACAAAATTAAATCTAAGTTAGCATAATTTTTACAAAATATGAGCAATTTATTAAAGAAAAACAAGTAAAAATGACAAAAATAAAGTAAAACGACTTATTAAATGTACATAAAAATAGGTATATTTACAACTTATCAAGTACCCCCATACTTAAGCTTTTGCTATTCCAGAGCCAAAGTTGCACATGAACTTATAATGAATTAAAGAAATCCTAAGTTTAGCTACCGCTTTAATTAATCGAAAGAAAGATCTAAATAGTTATCCGGGGTATAAGAGTTAAATCCTAAATTATGACAAAAATTTACATAAAGTAAGAGTTTCAGCTAAAAAGCTTCTCCATAAAATCAAATAGATAGCAAATAATTGTATTTGTTAGGTTAACAAAAAAAGATTGGATTACGAAAACTTTAGTTTGTAAGAATTATAAGAAATAATTTAATTTACAAATTATGCTCTCAAAAAGATTTTTAAATTAAATCTAGAATCATTTGAAATTGGCGGAGTAGGATGTCGTGGTATATGAAGAATGCTTTGGTTTAGAGGCCCTCTAATGAAATTTATTTGCTCAAAACTCTAATGAAATTTTTTGGTTCGAATATGGATGTTAGGAAAACGTCCATAACATGATATTTTTTAACAACTTCATAATAATCCAATGTATATGTATAGAAGTAATGAATTTTATCCTCTTACTCCATAATATATAATCTTTTCAAATATTGGATGCCTATGTTTATGGAACGAAATCTTATTCTCATTGACTTATGATCTTTTAAGGATCGAAATCATGCCAAGTATGACATGAAAAGAAGGTGATAGGTTTTTTGTTCAAAAATAAAACTAGGTTTGATAAAAAGTTTTTGAGAGTAACCTTTATAGATTAAACGTTCTTATATTGCGAAAAAAGCTTGGTGTTAACATAATTGAAATCTAAGATCGTTATTTCTAACAAAATAAATGTGCAACTATTTAGATAAGTTAGAAGAAATGCTGAAAATAGGTACCTTATCTAAATAAAAAAGGCATATGAAAATCTTTAAATCTTAATCCCAGATATCTAAATCTATCGATCTCCAATTAATAAATGAATAGTAAGCAAAGAACTAAAAGAATTCGCTTATAAATTAACTCGCAACTAGATTTTTGGAAGCGAAAATGGTTAAGAATTATGATATTCGATTTATTCGTTACATAATTTCAAAAATATTTTTGGGATTTTTAGATTTTTTATCATTTTTTTATATTTTTGATTTTTATCTCTTTTTTTGGATTTTTAGAGTTATGCTCTTCTTTTGGGATTTTTGGTTTTTTCTAAATTTTTTTGAGTTTTTAGTATTTTTTTGATAAGTTATTTACAAAAAAGTGGAGAGAAAGAAGTGTTATTTACAAAGAAGATAGTGGGGAAAGAGAGAGAATTTTTTTGTTTACAAATAAGAAGAGAGGTGGGGGGGAAAGAAACTTGATGGCCCGCAAACAAACTCTTATTTAGGTGATTGGTTCGATGAGTCGAACGTCGCGGGATTGCTAAAAAGTGAGCATTTACAAATAAGAAGATAGTGGGGGAAAGAGAAAGATTTAGTTTTTTACAAAAAAAGAAAAGTGGGGGAGAAGAGAAAGAAGTTTTTTTAAAAAGAAGAAGAAGGGGGGAAAGGGTGATTTTGTACAAAAATGTACAACGTAAAAATAATAATTTTTTTGAATTTGTTTTGTTTTATAAGTTTTTGTTTTGTGATTTTTTTGTGTTTTATGATATTTTTTGAGTTTTGTTTTATAATTTTTTTGAATTTTTTTTGTTTTATGAATTTTTTGAAGTTTTTGTTAAATGAAAATTTTTTTGAGTTTTGTTTATAAAAAACAAGCAAAAACATTTTTGATGATTTTAATTTTTTCAATTTTTTGTATTTTTGATGAGTTTTTTTATTATTGTAGAAAATAAAAGTGCAGAACAGGAAAAATAAGTAAATACCCCCATACTTAAACCCAACATTGTCCCCAATGTTGCAATCTAAGTATGAGAAACGATAATATACACAGTAAAATATGCATAAAAATAAAAAGAGAGGCTAGAAGCTTGTCTAAGACGAGTTCGGGGAGGCCCAGGTTGATACCCTGCATTATTAATAACAAAAGAAAGAAAAATAGCAGAAAAAATGGAAAAGATAAATTTGGCAAAAAGTTTGTGGGCGGTAGGGGGGCAAGTGTTTTTTTTTTATTTTTTAGATTTTTAGAGTTTTTAGTTTTATAGTTTTTAGGTTTTTGGATTTTTAGTTTTTATTTATTATGATTTTTTTAGTTTTGTTTTTTAGTTTTTTTATATAGTTATTAGTATTATTATTATTAGTATTAGTATTTTTTGTTGGTCATTTTTTTAATTTTTGTGATATATATAAAAATAGGTAAAATTAATAGATCTCCAGAGTTCAAAATAACGACTCGAAAAAAATCCCCGGCATCGGCGCCAAAAACTTGATGCGAGTTAAAACTCCAAAAATTATTATGAGCTCGGGGCGCCCCGGGCGGTTTTATTTAAGAAAAGCGGATTTGGTTTTATTTATAAAACGAGGCGCATTGATTTATTATTTGGATATTAAATAGATGAGATAGAGTTTTAAAGAAAGAAGACAAGTGCACCTATCGCGTGTAGTACAGGATATTCCGCTGTGGAATATCGAGGTCGTATTGTTCTCGGGGTCGGGTTGATTATTTCTACTCTTTCCTGGAGGGTACTATTATTTTACCGATATTTAACTTGTCGGGTTATATTTTTATATATAATAAAAAATGGGGCAAAAAATAAAAGTGTTAAAAAAGTGGAGCCGATGAAAAGATTAACGTGACGACCTCAAATAAAATTTGAACTAAAATAAACTTTTAATAAAAAGAGATCCTAAGTTTCAAATTAATTAAGGCGGATACTTGGTCGTGGAGGTTCCACTAAAATGAGCTCACTTATCTCTAGGACTATCTCTCACCTGAACGCTAAGACTATTTGACCGAACGTTAATCCGATGAAGGATTCCTCTTAACGCTCGCATTACGCTAAGAAACCCGCTATTGGGTGGGGAACCGAATCCGATAGAGTTTACGCGCCACCTCTCTCGAGGGTTGGTGTGGAACTCCATTCACCAAGGGGCGATCGGTCCATACGCACAGCCTCTCGGCTAGTTAGTGTATGGACTACGAAAATAGAGCCCACACATCGATTATGTGGTCCTACGCTTCGTAAACCCTATGCAAATCTTAAGTTAATTTAATTAATTAGAAAAATAGGACCTTTAATTATTTAAAGATATTTTATCTATCCCAATGCTCTTCGATATTGAGGGCTAAGAGCGGTTAACCACTCATCATAATGGGGACGGCTTGCGATGAAAGCGAGAAAATAAAGCAAAAAATGAAAGTGATAAAAGAAAGCAGTAAAAGGAAAGCAGTAAAGGAAAGCTGTAAATTGCATGTCCCACTCAAATGAGTAGGACTGAAATGAAAGCAGTAAAAGACAAGTCCCGACTCAAACGAGTTGGCGAGACAAAATAAAGTGAGTCCTACTCAAACGAGTAGGAGAAAAAAATGCACCCACGCATGCACTCTACTGAAATGAAAACTCACGCACACATTCTACTTTAAATAAAAACGCATGCACTCAACAGAAAATTAAAACACACTCACTCGACAGAAAGTAAAACGCACAGACACTGCAGAAAGTAAAACGCACACACACTGCATGAAATAAAACACTCACTCACTCTACTTAAAGAAAAACAAAACAATACGTCATTTAACTCTTAATGAGTAGGCGGAAATAAATGCACACACGTGAAAGATAGAGGTTAGATCTGGTATAATCTAGAGGGGGGGGGGGGTGAATATAGTATCTTTAGGTTTTATAAAACTTTTACTGCAAATAAACCTTAGTCCTAAAATAATTTGATCTATCACAGGCTCAGCAAAACAATAACTAACTAAGCATGAAACACATCAACCTAAGTATCACAGCCATAGCAAGAACAAAAGAAAAGGGCATCACAGACAACACAAGAATTTATAGTGGTTCCCCAACCTGGGTACATCCACTCTTCTACCACCCTGGTAGTAATCCACTCAAGTTTTTGATCAGGTGGCTGCCATCAATGAGCTTTTGATCAGGTGCTCAAAAACCAAACCTCAAGTCTTTTGATCAGGTGACTTGCAACCAGGAATAACTTTTGAAGGGAGTTATGAACCCTTTATACAGTGGGGGATGAGAGAGTGATTATGTCCTCTCTTTCTCAAAACAACTGAGAAGACTCTTGTGGATTTAGATGTTATCAAAGGCTCCCCCTGAGATATTGAATGGTTTAGGAAGGTGAAGCTTTGCTGTAGGGTGATAGGTCTTCATCTTTTGCTTTGACCAAATGAACTCCTTGAATTTCTTGACAGATAGATTTTTTGTTGTCTTTTGAAGAATCCTGGATGAAGACAAAAGAAGACTCTTGATCTTGAATAGTTGGTCTTCTTCTTCTTCAACTTGTTGTTATTTTCTCTGGTCTAGGGCTAGGGCTTTTTTTCTCTTGATAGTGTTGTTGCCCTGTGAGCTCAGTAGTCCATGTATTCTCTGTATGTTGTCGTGAGAGCTGAAGAAAATCCTTGTTCACTGTATATTTCCGACTACAGATGGAGAGCTCTATTCAGGAAGAGAAAGAGAAATTCCTTTTATATTTACCATATGTATTTCCTTTTGAAATTTGAGTTTCTCTATGCATTCATTGCTGACGGCCTGGAGAATATTTTCCATTGATTGATTTCCCCAACTGTCTCATGGAAAAATGACAAGAAATAATCATGAAGAAGATCGTAATCAATGTTTGCTTCTAACGGTAATATTCAGAGAATATTTATGCATTGATTACTCCGGAATTATTGCAATAGAAAAAGGACAGAGGGAGGGAAATTTCTAAGTTTGGAACTTTACAGAATTTGTTGAGCAGAATTCATCGATCTATGTCCAGAGTTCATCAAGCAGAGAGGTCAAGTTCGTCGACCAGATAATATTTGTGTGTCAAGCTGAGATCCAAGATCGTCGACCTGAGGACAGAACAGCTTTCTCTGGAACCATTTCAATTCTGTGCATCAAGTTCGTCAAGCTGAGAATATGACTTTGTCGACCTAACAACAGAATTCCATTTTTCTTGGACTTAAGAATGTTGGAAGTAATGTGTCCAGAAATCGTAGACCTCAGAACTGGGTTCTTCGACCTGAGAACTAGTTTCGTCGAGCTGAGAACTTCTAACTGTTAATTAATCTTGCCAAGACTGTGGTCTAAGTTCGTCAAGCTGAGAAGGTAAGTTCGTCGGCTGGAGTGTGATTCTGGACTTAGAATACTTAGTTGTTTCTGGTCTTATAGTGTTGAAGTAGATGATGTAGAAATCGTTGAGCTAAGATCCAAATTCGTCGAGATGATATTCTAACTTTGTCGACTGGAGTGTGAAGATGGACTTCAAATACTTAGATGTTTCTGGAATGAGATGTTGAAGTAGAATATCCAGAGATCGTCGACCTGAGAACAAAGTTTGTTGACCTGAGAACTAAGTTCGTCGACTGGAGTTAAGTGAATAATTCTGGACCTGGTGTAGAAGTATACTCTGGAATTCATTGACCTGAGATTCAAGTTCGTCGAGCGCAGCTCAGAGAATTGTCTCTGATTTCGTTGAGCTGAGCATGACTTTCATCGACCTGAGTTCGACGAACGTCAAACTCATTTTTTGAGTTTTTGAGATTTTTCTAAGTCTTGAGTCTTTATGTAGTTTGTTGAAGGCTGGTCCATGTAGTGTTGACTCTAAGGACTTGGCCTAGACTCTAGGACATAACCTTGACCCTGGCTATACATGTTGGGTTAGGTGATCCTAAATTAATGAACCTAGCCCATATCCAACTGGGTATCCAACAATCTCCCCTATTTGGGTGAGGTCACTAATTACAGACTCAACAATACAAAAAAAAAAATCAAAGCAAGAAATATATATATGGCAGGAAATTTTAGAAAGTGCAGCAGATATATATATATATATACATAGAAGACTTTATCTCAGGAAATAAGCAGATAGTTTTAATATAACACAGAGATAAATCAGTTTGGATTCATTTTTTCTACCTTTGCTCCTTGTGCTTCTCTTCTTTAGATTTGTCTCCAAACTGAGTAAACTTAATTTCCCTGTTGGGATCTGCAGCTTGAGCCTTGGTCATTGTCATATCCGCAGCCCCAATGATATTTAGAGAGGTAGCCCTGGGCACTACTGCTTCTGGATGCAATTTCATATAATCATCAATATTGAAAAACTTGTTAGCTTTAACAAACATGTTCAACACTTCCTTCCTGTATTTAGACATGGTTGAGAATTGAGAGGGATCCTTCCCTTTAGCTTTTGCTTTGTTAATCATGGGCAGACCAACCAGTTCTTGGAATTTGGCCATCCTAGCAGTTGTAGCTGAGTCTGGATCTTCAAATGGTACAGGAGGGGAAGCAGATCTTTTGGGGCTTTTAGCCTTTTGATGTTCAAGGAATTTTTGTTGTTGTTTTTAATGCTGCTGCTGTTGTTGTTGGTGCCGCTTGCCAGATTAATAATGTCTTTGCTGGCTGCTTCCTGAAGATGAGGATCTACCCTACTGTCATTGATAAGTTTGAAACTGGGTAGTCCTTCGAGTTGAGGAACTGGAAGCACTAGCAGATGGAGGAGGAGGAGGAGGAGGAGGGGGTCCTTTCTGAATCTCTGTGGAGGAGGAGAATATCTTCTGCTCTTCTTTATTCCTTTCTGTTCATTTTTGGACAGCCACATCCATGCTGGCATGCCCTTGTAGGGTATAATCTTCTGAAGAATATAGTAAGGAGTGTCATTTGTAGGATTGGGTTTAGGGGCAGGAGGAGGAGGAGCTTTCCTCTTCTTAGACACTTTCTTTTTCTTTGGCTCATCATCTGAGTCTTCATCATCATCATCCTCATCATCAGAATCTTGTGGAGCATCATATAAGGCATCAATGGCCTTTCGTACTAATTTGGCAATTGGCTTTTCAGCCTGAGAGGGTGCTGGAGGAGGAGGACTGCATGGAGATGGAGGAGGAGCAGGTGGGTTATTAATAATAGTGCTTTCAGCCACTATCTTATTTTCTTCTTCAATGTCAGCCATGATCAAGACATCAAGATCAGTCGTAGGTGAGTCATCCATTACAAAAACTAGAA
The DNA here is from genome assembly GCA_039583875.1 of Platanthera guangdongensis. Taxonomy (NCBI): domain Eukaryota; kingdom Viridiplantae; phylum Streptophyta; class Magnoliopsida; order Asparagales; family Orchidaceae; genus Platanthera; species Platanthera guangdongensis. Next base: position 111,665,568 of record CM077148.1, on the reverse strand, counting down.
CATAAATATCTGTTGGAGGAGATGAAATAATGGGTGAAATAGCTCTGGGTGGAGATGGAATGGCTGGAATCTCTGGAGTAGCAAAAATGGCCTTGAGTTGCTTGGCAACTTTGGGGCTTATTGGTTGTGTAAGGAATTATAGCCATGGATGGCTTAGTGTTGTCTGCTCCCAGATTGTTCAAATAGGCTATATCAAAAATACTCAATAAATTTGATAGATCTACTGTGAGATTGATAATGAAATCACCAACTGTTATTTCCTCAGCCAACACAAGCTCATCCAAGTCCATATCAGACTCAATAAAATCAATGAAATCAAGTAATTCTTGATCAGCATTTACTGCTGTTATTTTTGCTGCTACTGTTGTTGCTTCTCCTGCTATTACTGTTATTGATGTTACTACTGCTGCTTCATCTGATACTGCTACTGCTTGTTCTGTTGCTTCTGTTGATTCTTCTTCATGGAGTATCTCCCCCTGCCTGGTTTCAGTGAACACTGAAGCCAGGCCCCTAACTGAAGAGGAAGGAGTAGAAAGAGTAGAGATTTGTGCAGCAAGGGAGGAAATGGAAGAAGCAAGAGGTGTAATGGCCTCTACTATGATGGTTTTGAGGAGGGGAGTAACCAATGCAATGAGAGATGGAATAATGTATGGATCTAATAGTGGAGTGGTAGAGGGTGTGGTAGAGGGTGTTGGAATGGAGACAGAAGTGGGGATGGTAGTAGTTGGTGGAGTAGGAGGGAGAGCATCTTGCATGTGGACATCTGGAAGAGAGGAATTATGCGTAGGGGAAGTAGGCAGTGTAAAGAATGGGATGTTGTCCAGATGGTGTGGTATGAAGATGAAGTTGGTGAGGTACTAGGTGTACCATGGGGGGATTGAGGTGGGGTTGGTTGTGGTGATTGAGAGGGAGAAGGTTGTTGAGATTCCTAAAGAGGGGAAGTGGGGATGTCAGTGAGATCTATTGGTGGATAAGTTGCAGGAGATGTAGCTAGAGTAGGAATATGAGTAGGTTGTTGGGGTTGTTGTTGTGGTTGTTGTTGTGGTTGGTGTTATGGTTGTTGTTGTGGTTGTTGTAGAGAAGGAATGGTGGAAGAGGATGGAGGTGGAGGAGGGATCTCAACAGTAGGGTGGGGAGTGGCTAAACCAGACCTAGTACTCTCAAAAGCCCTGGTGGAAGAGGATAGAGCCTTGGAGGGCTTGGTGATAGTCCTCTCCCACCTGCCAAAAAGGGCACAGGTGAGCCTCTTAGAGGCATTGATGAATTTGGTCTCGGAGAGCAGGGATTCAGCAGCCTTTTCCTTCAGAAAGATCCCTAGTATTCTTCCAAAACACACCTCTTTCTTTGTATTCTTTTTATTAATCAGATCAAACATGATCTGAGCCTAGTTCACTTTCTTCTTATTTACCATAGCACACATAACCAGGAATTGGTGCCTGGTTATGTAGTCATGTGCAGTGTGCTTCCCTAGCAACACTTTGCCCAATATGTCTGCTAGAAATTTGAACTCAACAAACAAGTGTTTCTTCAGCAACTTATTGGGGGTTTGTCAAAAGTAACCCATCAGACTTAACATCTCATCATACCCTTTAGTATCCAGTTCTAACTCCTCGTCCCCAGTACTTAATCCAAAAATTTCTATTAAAACGGTGGGGGTGAGGGAAACAACATTACCGGCTATAGTTCCAGTCATGGTGTTGTCATCTGTTGTAGAAGAAGTATACACCCACTCTCTGAATTCAGTGGCAGATATCTTTATCCTAGTGGACATCAGATTCTTCAAGTTCTGTTCTTCAATTAGTTGCAATATTTTTAGGAAGATTGGGTCTGAATGCTGGAAGGAATCAAAATCGACATCAAACCCGGTATCAAATTTCATTGCCGCAAGAGTTCCTGCTAGAATCTCCATTAGAGCACCTGCAAGAAAAAATGAAGATCAAGTGCAAAGGAACTGAAAGCGCGGGATGGAGGTTGAAGAAAACCTAGATATAAGGTTTTCCAGAATATGAATCGACAAAGTCCGTTCCACAAAAAAATAAAATAATTCTTCGATCTGAGGTCGATGAAGTAATTTGCAGTTAAATAATTCGTCGAGCTTAGTCTGAAGATTTGAAGACAATTCGTCGAGCTCCGTTCGATGAAAGTTTTCTGAAGTAGATTCGTCGATCTTCGTTCGACGAAAATGACTTCACTCACAGAGAGTTCGTCGAACTCTGTTAGATGAATATCTCAAGAACTTTCCCCAATTCATCGAGCTCTGTTCGACGAACTTCGGCAAATTCATCGAGTACAGTCAAAAATTAAACTAGGGCTTCTCCATTGATCATTCCAAGTTGATTTATAAAGAACAGGTGATTTCTTTCATCCAAGGGTTTGGTGAAAATATCAGCTCTTTGTAAATCAGTATAGATATAGAGAAGTTTAATTTTGTTTTTATCTACACACTCTCTAATGAAATGATGCCTAATGTCAATATGCTTAGTCGTACTATGATGGACTGGATTTTATGCTATGACTATAGCACTTATGTTATCACATAAGAGAGTTGAATTATTTAAGTTGAAGCCATAGTCTAGGAGTAAGTTTTGGATCCACAGCATCTGGGAACAACAACTGCCAGCTGCTATATATTCTGCTTCAGCAGTTGATGTAGACATAGATGACTGCTTCTTACAAAACCAAGAGACAAATCTCGTACCAATGAACTGGCAAGTTCCTGATGTACTTTTTCTGTCAACCCTGTATCCAACAAATTCAGCATCTGATTATCGAGTTAACTCAAATTCTGACTCAGTAGGATGCCATAGGTCTAGACTGGGAGAACTCTTTATATATCTTAAAATTCTTTTTATAAAAATTAGGTGATATTCTTTAGGGTTCACTTGGAATGTAGCACAAAGGCATGTGGCAAACATGATATCATGTCTACTACCTGTAAGATATAATAAGGACCCAACAATGCCCCTATATAACTTCTGGTCAGCAGGTTTCCCATGTGGATCAGAATCTATTACAGTATTAGTAGCCATATGTATTTTCTTGGCTGAGGCATCAGCCATCCCAAACTTCTTAAGAAGCTCTTTAACATACTTAGCTTGGGAGATGAAGATGCCATTAGGTAGCTGCTTCACTTGGAGACCAAGGAAGTAGGAGAGCTCACCGATGCTACTCATCTCAAACTTAGAATACATGAGGTCAGAAAACCTCTTGCATAGTTTAGAGTCAGTAGATCCAAATATGATGTCATCCACATAGATTTGTACTAACAAGATTTTATCCTTATGATGTCTAGTGAATAGTGTTTTATCTACTATGCCTCTAGTGAAATCATGCTCTATCAGAAATCTAGCTAAGGTCTCATACCAAGCTCTTGGAGCTTGCTTTAGACCATAAAGGGCTTTATGCAATTTAAATACATGATCAGGATGGGTTGGAGAGATGAAACCTGGAGGTTGTTCAACATAGAGTTCTTCTTTTAGTACTCCATTCAGAAAATCACTCTTTACATCCATCTAATATACCTTGAACTTCTTGTAGGTAGCATAGACAAGAAAGATTCTGATTGCCTCTAACCTTGTAACTGGTGCAAAGGTCTGATCATAGTTTATGCCTTCTTCCTGCCTATAGACTAGAGCAACAAGCCTAGCCTTGTTCCTCACAATTACACCTTGGGCATCTAGTTTGTTTCTATATACCCATTTGGTTCCAATGACTGGGTAGTATTTGGGTCTTGGAACAAAATCCCAAACTCTACATCTCTCAAATTGGTTGAGTTCCTCTTGCATTGCAATGATCTAGTGGGGATCTTGCTCAGCATATATAATGGATTGAGGTTCAACTTGAGAGAGAAAATAGGCATCCATCAAGTCTTGGTTGAGTTGATGCCTTGTCTGTACACCTGTTGACATGTCTTCAATCACTTGAGATCTAGGGTGATCCCTAAGTGTGATAAAGTCAGTGGGTGAAGTTGGTTCAGGAACAATATTTTGAATTAATTCCTCTTGTGGAATTACGTTTGCTGTTGGATGTGGTTCAACTTCCTCTAACTGTTCTTCTTCACTGTCTTCATTAACCTATGGAGAAGGATGTGTTGGAGCCTCTTAGGTGAGATTTAGTCCATCCAATTTCTCACACAAGTGAGGTACCTGCAAAGGATTACTGGTAGAAATCTCTTTCTCCTTATAAGACATGTTAGTTTCATCAAAGGTAACATATATATATATTCCTCAATTTTTAAGGTTGATTTATTGAACACCCTATAAGCTTTGCTTACTTGGGAATATCCTAAAAAAATTCCCTCTTTACCCTTAGCTTCAAACTTTCTAATGTATTTCTTCTTGTTATTATGTATATAGCATATGCAACCAAATACTTTAAAATAGGTGATTTTAGGTTTCTTCCCTTTAAGTAATTCATAGGGAGTTCTATTCTTTAGTTTATGTATCAAGCTTCTGTTCAGTACATAATTTGGTGTGCTTACAGCGTCTGCCCAAAAGGATAAGGGCATGTAAGCATCTGCAAGTAATGTGCCTGCAACTTAATTAGGGTCCTATTTTTCCTTTCAGCTACCCCATTTTATTTGGGAGTTCTTGGAGCTGAGAAGCAGTGACTTATAGCTTCCTTCTCATAGAACTCATGCATAAGAAGAGATTCAAACTCTGTACCATGATCACTTCTAATCAATGCAACATGAGTAGAGTACTCAATCTGTATGGTCCTGAGAAAATCTGTAAGAATATTAAAGGTATCTGACTTAGATCTCAGAAAGAAAACCCAACTGAACCTTGAGAAGTCATCTACAATAACTATAGTGTAGGATTTCCCTCCTAGGCTTTATATAGCAATGGCTCCAAAGAGATCCATGTGTAGGAAATACAAGATCCTAGGTGAATCACTTTTATTTACTGACTTAAAGCTAGATTTAGTTTGCTTGCCTAGTTAACAAGCGCTGCAAAAGCCTTCCTTCTTATAGGGAACAGAATGTTAACCTCTTATAAGATTGTCTTTAGATAGCCTAGCAATGTTTTTCATATTTACATGTCCTAGCCTTTTATGCTATAATTCATTCTGATTACTAATTATGTTAAGTAAGCAGATATCTGAATTGGCAGAATGAAAATCAACTAAGTAAATGTTTCCTTGTCTATTTCCAATTAAAACATTTTGTTTTTCTTTATTAGAAATAATACAATTTTTTGAGTTCAAATGTACCTGATAACCTTCATCACAAAGTTGGCTTATGGAGATGAGGTTATGCTTGAGTTCACTTACAAAAGTCACTTTCTTGAATGTGACTGCTCCAATTTTCACTTCTCCCTAGCCTTCTGACTGGCCACACTTTGAATTACCAAAGATTACCTTTGGTCCCAGCTTGGACTTATAGTTGATTAAATTGTCCTTACTGCCAGTCATATGTTTGGAGCATCTATTGTCCAGATACCATGTTTGATTAATCACTAGACAACCCTTTTCCTGCAATAAAAATAGGTAGTTGTTCTTGACCTAGGTTACCTTGGGTGCTTTATATTGCTGATATGAAAAACTATATATCACATAGAATTCTGGTTGAGATTTGTATCCTAATGGATGATATCTTCTGCGTGGAATTATCTAATCAGCTAATGGATTAAATGGTTTTCTAGATTTAATAGAGTGGCTGTTATGGTTATAATTTTTGTTAAGTCTTTATGGGTTCGACGAAATGTTGTGTGTTCGTCGACCAGAGTTCGACGAATTGGGATGAGATCGTCGATCTCTGCCCAGAGAATGAACATAGTCATTTTTTGTGCCCCACGTTCGTCGATCTCTGCTCGACGAACCATACAAAGTACGTCGATCGCAGTAAGATGAAAATTTATAGTTAAACTCTGCGTTCAGATTTCGTCGACTATATTTTGATGAACTGGACACATTTCATCGATCTGAGTTCGACGAAATCTGCTGAACTTTGTTTTTACCTAAGGTTTTCTGATTTCTGTTATTTTGACTTTTTGAGTTAGGCATTTGTTCTGTGGTTTGTTTGTTGGTTATTATTTCTTTCCATTTAGCAGAAACAAATTTAATGGGTGTGAATAAAATATTCTTCTTGAGAATGGGGGGCAAACTTGATGATGCACCCAAGCCCAGCTTGCCATTTAGTCTGGCATTAACAGTGCTTTGTAATGTCCATCAGCTTGAGGCTTCTCGCATTGAGAGATTCCTCAAGTTGTTTGGCCTCACATAACTCAATTTTTAAAGAATCAATTTGTTTATTAGCTGATATTAGTTCTTCTTTTAACTTGATGTTTTCAGAGATGATGTTTTCCTGGTTTAATAATTTTTCCCTTAGTGCCTTGATTTCCTTTTCTGAATTTATTAAGTCAATGCACATTATTTTAAACTCAATTTTAAAAGCATCAGAAGTATAATCAAAGGATAAGAGTACCTGATCAGCTTCTGTTTCTGAGGCTTCTTCGCTGTCAGATGCAACTTCATCTGACTGGCTTCTGGAGGAATCAATGGCCATGAGGCACACTTCTTTGGCCCTTGCCTCTTCTTCTTCTTCACTAGGAGCTGGAAGATGAGGATTCATCTTCTGTTTCACTATAGCTTTCAACTACAAAGCCTTTCTCCTTCTTTTTATATTTGTTAGAGGAAGGCCTGCTGATTTGCTGTCTTCTAGACTCCTTCTCTCTTCTCTTCTCCTTCTTCTGATTTTCTGGACATTCTGAGAGGAAGTGTCCAGGTTTCCTGTAGCCAAAGCAAACCACTTCTTTAGTGGGGGTTTTGTCATACCTTGGCTTGTCATCCTGCCTGGATGACTTTCTTTTGAAGTCTTTCTTTGCCATTTTGTAGAATCTTTTGGCAAATAGACTCATCAACTCTTCATTGATTATTGGAGTCTCTGTCTCCTTAATAGCCTTAAGTGCAATGGTTAATCCATTCCTTGCTGGTGGAGGTGTTCTCTGCTCAACTGCTTCTCTGGATTTGATGAGCTGCTCATAAGACTTTAGTTTTCCTAAAAGAGATTCAGTGGAAATCTCATTTAGGCTCCTAGCCTCCTTGATGGGCCAGATCCTTGAATCCCCTGATCTTGGAAATCACATAAGGATCTTGTCATTCACCTCTGTGAGGGTGATGTCTTGGTCCAATGTCTTTAGTTCATTGATGATTGAGCTCAGCCTATTGTACATGTCTGCAACTGATTCAGTTTCCTCCTTATTGAAGTTCTCATATTGTGATATGATGTTGGATCTTCTATCTTACCTTTCATCTGCAGAGCCAGCTATCATTTGGTTAAGGGATTCCCAAATGGCCTTGGTTGATGTGCATTCAGCCACCTTCTGGAATTTGTCATCAGACATAGTTTGGGCCTGAATTTTCATGGCTTTAGCATCAGAAACTCTAGGTTTCTTCTGTGCTTCAGTCCACTCAGGTGGTGGTACTATATTAGTGCTGGATGTTGCTTTAGAGGTAGATGCCTGAGTAGGACCTATCAAGATATAGTTGTAGATATCTTCATCAATGGAGTTCATATACAATTTAATTCTTGCCTTCCAGATGGAAAACTTGTTTAGGTTGCATATTGGAGGTCTGGTGCTTGCATAGTATTTGTTCTGTACCATGTTGTTTGTATAATTCTAATAGAAATAAAAAGGCAGATCTAACTCAGGATCTTTGATTTAAGGGTTAGCTTGTACAACCAAAGGAATCCAAGCTCTGATACCAATTGAAAAATAGGGGTTAGATCTGGTATACTCTAGAGGGGGGTGGGGGGGGGGATGAATAGAGTATCTTTAGGTTTATTAAACTTTTGCTGCAAATAAACCTTAGTCCTAAAATAATCTGATCTATCACAGGCTCAACAAAATATAAACTAACTAAGCATGAAACACAGCAACCTAAGTATCACAGCCACAATATGAACAAAAGAAAAGGGCAACACAGACAACACAAGAATTTTACAGTGGTTTCCCAACTTGGGTAAATCAAATCTTCTACCACCCTAGTAGGAATCCACTTAGGTTTTTGATCAGGTAACTGCTACCAATGAGCTTTTGATCAAGTGCTCAAAAACCAAAACTCAAGTCTTTTGATCAGGTGACTTGCAACCAGGAATAAATTTTGAAGGGAGATAAGAACCCTTTGTACAGTGGGGGATGAGAGAGTGATTATGTCTTCTCTTTCTCAAAACAACTGAGAAGACTCTTGTGGATTTAGATCTTAGCAAAGGCTCCCCTGAGATATTGAATGGTTTAGGAAGGTGAATCTTTGCTGCAGGGTGATAGGTCTTCAGCTTTTGCTTTGACCAAATGAATTACAGGAACTTCTTGACAGATATATTGTTTGTTGTCCTTTGAAGAATCCTGGATGAAGACAGAAGAAGACTCTTGATCTTGAATAGTTGCTCTTCTTCTTCTTCACCTTGCTGTTGTTTTCTCTGGTCTAGGGCTAGGGCTTTTTGTCTCTTGACAGTGTTGTTGCCCTGTGAGCTCAGTAGTTTGTGTATTCTCTGTGTGCTGTCGTGAGAGTTGAAGAAAAACCTTATTCACTGTATATTTCTGACTATTGATGGAGAGCTCTATTCAGGAAGAGAAAGAGAAATTCCTTTTATATTTACCATATGTATTTCCTTTTGAAATTTGAATTTCTCTCTGCATTCATTGCTGACGGCCTGGAGAATATTTTGCATTGATTGATTTCCCCAACTGTCCCATGGAAAAACGACAAGCAATAATCCTGATGAAGACCGTAATCAATGCTTGCTTCTAACGGTAATATTCAGAGAATATTTATGCATTGATTACTTAGGAATTATTGCAATAGAAAAAGGACAGAGGGATGGAAATTTCTAAGTCTAGAACTTTTCAGAATTCGTTGAGCATAATTTATCGATCTGTGTCCAGAGTTCGTCGAGCAGAGAGGTCAAGTTCATCGACCAGATAATCTTTGTTCGTCGAGCTGAGATTTAAGATTGTCGACCTGAGGACAGAACTGCTTTCTCTGGAACCTTTTCAATTCTGTGCATCAAGTTCGTCGAGCTGAGAATATGACTTCGTCGACCTAACAACAGAATTCCATTTTTATTGGACTTTAGAATGTTGGAAGTAATGTGTCCAGAAATCGTCGACCTCAGAACTGGGTTCGTCGACCTGAGAACTAGTTTCGTCGAGCTGAGAACTTCTAACTATTAATTAATCTTGCCAAGACTGTGGTCTAAATTCGTCGAGCTGAGAAGGTAAGTTCGTCGACTGAAGTGTGATTCTGGACTTAGAATATTAGTTGTTTCTGGTCTTATAGTGTTGAAGTAGATGATCCAAAAATCGTTGAGCTAAGATCCAAATTCGTCGAGCTGATATTCTAACTTCATCGACTAGAGTGTGAAGTTGGACTTCAAATACTTAGATGTTTCTGGAATGAGATATTGAAGTTGAATATCTAGAGATCGTCGACCTGAGAACTAAGTTCGTCGACCTGAGAACTAAGTTTGTCGACTGGAGTTAAGTGAATAATTCTGGACTTGGTGTTGAAGTATACTCTGGAATTCGTTGACCTGAGATTCAAGTTCGTCGAGCTTAGCTCAGAGAATTGTCTCTGATTTTGTCGAGCTGAGCACGACTTTCGTCGACCTGAGTTCGATGAACGTCGACCTCATTTTCTGAGTTTTGATATTTCTCTAAGTCTTGAGTCTTTATGCAGTCTGTTGATGGCTGGTCCATGTAGTGTTAACTCTAAGGACTTGGTCTAGACTCTAGGACATAACCTTAACCCTGGCTATACATGTTGGGTCATATGATCCTAACTTAGTGAACCTAGCCTAAATCCAACTAGAGATCCAACAACACGCACACACTCTTCATGAATTGAAAGAAATCTATGAAAAATAACTCATACACGCACGCACACGAGTGAAAAAAATAAGAAAAACTAAGTTACCAAAAAATTAAAATAACTACATTTCTACCGCTATAATGCGGTAGAAATGCATAAAAAGTGAAAATAAAAATTAACGGAGCAAAACTTTTGCAAATAAACGCAAAATGGAAGTGCTCAAAAAATTAAAATGAATACATTTCTACCGCTAGAATGCGGTAGGAATGCATAAATAAAAGAAAAAAAATTAACCGAGCAAAAGTTTAAAACGAAAATGGAAATGATTGAAAAATTAAAACAACATATATTCATTCCTATAACTCCGTAAAAGTATTAAAAAGGCGAAAATAAAGTAAAAAAACGAAAAGTTTTACGAGCTAAACACGAAAATCTAAGTTAGTGAAAAATTTAAATCACTTTGAAAGTGCTTTTACGGGTTTATAGGGATGCATAAAAAGCTAAAACATCCTATGTTTAACAAGATGAAGTAAACAAAATAATGAAAACATCAAAGTAAAAACCTATACTCATACACTCACACACGCATTTTAAAGACAAGAAAAACAAAAGAAAAATAAGATTGCATAAAGGAAAGTTGCTTATATCGATTCCAAAGACATAATAAGAGAAGAAAAACACATTTATTAAGTAAAAAGAACAAGTTACAACAAAAGCTAAAAACTAAGGAGAGGGGGAGAAAATCCCTAAAATACCCCCTTGGAATCATCAAAACAGCATAACCCTATACAAAATGGATCCAAAAAGGGGAACAAGAATTAATACAGCAGCTGGCTTTTTATAGGCAAAATTTTCATTGGAAACACACTCTGACACGGGCGTGTGTGAGTGGAGGTCACGCCCTAGGTCATGGGCGCGACCTAGGGCACCCCCTTTGGCTTTTTATACAAAACACTGTGCATGGATTCGATCCTATGATTTGACTGCAAAGTTGACTTCGGCTGAAAATGTGGAGGTATTTCCCTAGGTCACGGGTGTGACGATGGCTTGTCGGGGAGGTTGATATGGGCATGGGTCGCGTCGGAAAGTCGCCGAGGATGTCTTTTTGGGCTAGGTGGAGAAGTACACGCCCGTGTGGCATCTTGACACGGGCGTGTCTGGTCGGGTCGACGAACTTTGAGCACGATTTCGTCGAGCTGGAAACCATGATCGTCAATCGGGAATGACACGGGCGTGTCAGATCATGGGACACAGGCGTATCCCGGTCGGGTTGACGAACGTCGAGCGCAAAACATCGATGGTGTAACACGACTCTCGGTCACGGGGCGTGTCATTGGACACGAGCATGTCACCGTGCGTGTTCATCAATTTCTTCAAAAAATGTTGATTTCACGAGAAATGAAGTATCACTCCCTGGTCACGGGCGTGACCCAAAGTACACGGGCTTGTACTTGCTAATTTTGATATTTTCCCTGAAAATTTCAGGAAACAAAAATAAATCTAAGTTAGCATAATATTTACAAAATAGGAGAAATTTATTAAAGAAACATAAGTAAAAATGACAAAAATAACGTAAAACGATTTATTTAATGTACATAAAAACAGGTATATTTACAACTTATAAGAGTCATACGATGGTTTTTGTTGATTAGAAATCTATTTTGCACATGACAAGTTGTATTGACTACTTCGACCCAGAAGTACTCTACTAGTGAAGCGTCATTCAGCATAGTTGTGCATGCTTCAATTAGTGTTCCATTACTTCTCCCAACAGCTCCATTTTTTGTATAGTATGTGGGGTGGAAAACTCAAGAAAGATACCTTGACTTCCACAGAATTCTATCGTGGCACCAGACTCGATTTTTATTCCGTGATCACTTCTGATTTTGACCACTGATCATTTTAATTTGTTCTGCATTTGTCGGACAAAATTTGTGAAAGAGTCAAAGGTATCCGACTTGTGTTTTAGAAATAACGCCTAAGAAAAATGAGAGTAATCATCAACAATTACCAACATATATAGTTACTTCCTAAACTGTGAATTGGCATAGGACTGAATAAGTCCATATGAAGTAAGTATAAACTACTAGAGGAATCTTTTTCAGAAATGCCCTTAAAGGTATCCCTTATCTGCTTACCCATCTGGCATGCGTGACATGGACTCTCTTTAAGGCACTTAATTCTGGGGGCATCACGTAGTAAGTTGTGAGAAAATAACAAGTTTATTTTTTTGAAATTAATATATGCTAATCTCTTGTGTCATTGGTCACAAAGAGACGCACTACTTATAGCCAAAATGCACAATGGCGTAGAGTTGTCAAGACATAAAAAATTTAAACAAAAGATATTTCTACTCCGAGTGTGTGTTAAAACGGTGTCCAAATTAGCAAACGATTTTATCAGGCGCTTATCCTTATAGAACTCAATGATATAGCCTTTATCATATAATTGACATATACTTATCATATTATGCTGTAATCCTTAAACATAAGCCACGCTTGTGAAAAGATTATAATTCCCTATTTTTTTACAAAACAACCAGGTTCTTATGCCTAGAACCGTCGCTTTGCGGTGACACCAACACACTCAGGAAGGTCATCACTTCAAAATGCCGATCCTGCCGGCCATACCGATCACAGAAGAGAAGAGTAAAAGTATAAGTCCATGAGTAAAATGAAACTCTGATGGCGCGGCCCCTCCTCGACCATTTGAAGACGATGCTGATGCTGCTGCTGATGATCCGGTTGATAAGGCCATACGACTCAAGGACGTGAGGCGGCACGATGACGCTAACGGAAGGCTACACTACAACCTCCGCCCGCGACGTGCTACCGCCACGACAACACATTAGCTTTATTTATTTCCTTTTCGTGCACTCTATTTTATATTTGGAATATAAAATTATCCTATTCTTATGTGATAATTTTATATTCATTGCATGTGTTGTTATTTTTTCATTTTGAACTATTTTTAGTATTGGTGTGCAATTAGCCATTCGGATGGATGAGATTAAATCTCCATCATGAAGGGCTAAGGCTTGTTTGTAACTCCTATTTAAAGGAGGCTATCATGAAGAGTTAAAGCATTGGAAAAGAAACCCTAAATCCCCCTTGAGGAATTTCGGCCACCATGGAGAGAATCCTATAGCCCCCCCCCCCCCCTTGGTGTGAAGCCAAACCTTGCCTCCTCCATAACCGTTCGGTGCGACTCCGGCGTGGCTTCTATCGGTGCGACTCCGTGGAAGAAGGAAGCAGCCCCATTCGGTGTGAAACCGGTGGTTCCATGGAGAGAGTGATCCTCCCACAGTTATCTTGTGTGAAACGCTTTTCAGTTGGGTAATCTATTTCCTCTTCCTTGTGTGATTCTTCTCCTTAGTTGTGGTGGATTTTCGCAAATCGTTTTCTCCGGATCTTTAAATTAATCGCTGCAAGTTTTGAAACGAACTCGCCGTTGCAAGGCTTTTTATTTCCGGATCGGGTGGATCCTATTTGCCTGAGCGGATCTTGGCCTATAGCCTTGGTCTTGCTCTCAAAAAGAAGTGGCAACCTTTGTGTTTTCTTGGGGAATATTCCGACTCAAATTTCCGATCGTTGTTTTCGAGTCGACCATTCCTCCCTTATTGTTTGTGCTGCGTTTTGTGATGAGGAACTATTGTGGGCGATAGGTGCTGTGTAGATGCGGTAGATCTACGACGTGTAGAGCAGAGATAGAGCGTTAGATCCGTGGAGATCTCCGATCCGACATCCCTACATCAATTTGGTATCAGAGGCGGTCGTTGCAACTTTCACGTTGCAAACATCCTCTCTGCGTTCCTTGTTGGAGATCGGATCGTTAAAAAATCAAAAAAATTATTTTCTGTGGTCTGCCAATAGCGGGATGAATTCTTTATTTTTCAGCAAAATTTCAAAAAAAAACATTTTTAAACGATCTACGTGTTATTCACATTGGGAATATATAAAAATATGTTATTTTCAATATAGCTACAGCCCTAGGAAAATTCATCTTGCCCGGGGCCTCCCAAACCTGAATGTGCACTAGGCTAGGAACGGAGTACGCAACCCCGTCTATGTCTAGGATGGTTGAGAACGAGCATGGTGATCCCAACACCGAGGCTATAGAGGGTCTTCGTGCTGAAATGGCTGAGCTTAGGAACGTCTTAGCCCAGATCCTGCAAAATCAGGCTAGGCCACCCCCACCACCCATTAATGTTGACCGGCCCAACCAACACAAACATAACTCTCATTCGGATTCTGAAGGGGACTCTCCACGGGTGCCCCCTAGAGTACACCGCCCCGAGCGAGACTTTGACATTACTAGGGCCATTAAAATAAATGCCCCCACTTACGATGGCATGGGAGACCCCCAAATCTTCCTGAACTGGACTGTGGACATGGAGTGTTACTTCGAGTGGCACAACCTGACGGATCCCCAAAAGGTCCAAGTTGCCCGGATGAAGTTAACAGGTCGTGCTAAGACATTTTGGCTGAATGAGGAGCGAAGGTTAGGAACTGGACACGGAGCCCCCCTTATAGGTTGGCCGTTAATGAAGAACCTGTTGACCGATTAGTACGTTCCCGCGTACCATCGGACACAGATGTTCGATGAGCTTGCCACTCTGCGGCAGGGGTCAAGCTCGGTAGCTGAATATATGGGCGAACGTAAGGACCGTATGGTGCGATGTGACCTTAGGGAGATCCCCGAAGTCACCTTATCTAGATTTCGAAAAGGGCTTAACCCCGATATCCAAAGGAAGCTCTTGCGATACGGGCATACGGACTTGAACATGACATTCAATGCTGCCTTGGACATTGAAAAACACCTAGCCTCTAAGGCTCACTCCCGCTACGCTCATGCGAAGAGCAAGTCCACCACTGGGGCATCTTCTTCCACATACCCTAATAAGGGAGAGTTCAAATCTACCGAGTCGAAGTCAATCGTGATCACCGCTAGGAACTCCAAGAACCCTGCGAGTGAGTGTGTCCCTATCGGGAAGGTTAGCAAGGCTAACACCACTTGTTACTCTTGCAGCATTTAAGGCCACTATGCCTACGAATGCCCAACAAAGACAAAAACATTAGCCTTATTAGAGCCAACCACCGACCCTGACGATTACGTATATGAGGCCGCAGAGGAGAGTGACCCTGAAGGAGTCCCTTGTGACTTAGAGGACGATCACCCCCTTATGGTGATGCGTTGTATCTTGACCACTCCGCATCCATTAGATGATTGGAAGAGGACGAGCATATTTTCTCTGATTTTTAAGAGTGGCGAGAAGCTTTGCAAGCTGATTATTGATAGTGGTAGCTGCGTGAATATCGTATCTGAGAACGCCGTTGCACGTATGTCCTTGGTCACGGAACCGCACCCGACTCCATATCAGGTCGCTTGGATCAATAAGCACTCTGTACCTGTTACCAAACAATTCCTGGTCCCACTCTCATTCAAATCCTACATTGATGAGGTGTGGTGTGATGTCCTTCCGATGGACGCTTGTCATGTGTTGTTAGGCCGCCCTTGGCTATACGACCGTGATGTTACACATTTTGGTAGAGCCAATACTTATGAATTCAAATTCAATGGCAAAACCATCACTTTGAGGCCGACCATCCCAAAGGAGCCGTAGTCTTGGATAAGGACACCACTATTCCGGTAGAACGGAAAACGTTGAATCTAGTTGGTAGGAAAGAGTTTGAGAGGGATCCGTTCTTTGATGGAATCATGTATGCGCTAGTTCTCTTAAGTGCGAAGCCCGATTCTAGCATTTTGGATGAGTTAACTAGTGAGTTATGGGTACTGTTGGAGGAGTATAGGGACGTGTACCCGGATGAGTTGCCGCCCGCGTTACCCCCGCTTAGGAATATCCAGCATGCGATAGATCTCATCCCGGGGTCTTCCTTGCCAAATCAGCCCCATTACCGACTCCACCCTGCAGCTCACCTAGAGTTGCAGTCTCAGATAGAGGGATTGCTAGCGAATGGTTTTATTAGGACTAGTATGAGTCCATGTGCTGTACCAGCCCTACTTGCCCCCAAGAAGGATGGTACATGGAGGATGTGCTTTGATAGCCGGGCTATTAACAAAATCACCATCAAGTATAGGTTCCTCATTCCCCGCCTAGATGATTTGTTCGATGTCTTATCTGGAGCCACCGTATTCTCCAAATTAGATCTTCGGAGTGGCTATCACCAGATTAGGATACGAGAGGGCGATGAGTGGAAGACGGCGTTTAAGTCGAAGGATGGTCTGTACGAATGGCTTGTGATGCCCTTTGGGTTGTCCAATACCCCTAGTACCTTCTCCCGGATGATGACACATGTATTTCAGCCATTCATGGGAAAGTTCGTTGTCGTCTACTTTGACGATATTCTGATTTATAGCACCTCTACTGCCGAGCACATCTCTCACATGAGAGTGATCCTTTCCAACCCGCGGAAGGAGACGTTATTTCTCAACCTTAAGAAATGCACTTTCTATGTCTCGGAGGTAGAGTTCTTAGGCTATATAGTCGGCTCTGAGGGTATCTGAGTCGATCCGGGCAAGGTTCAGGTCATTAAGGACTGGCCCGTGTCAACCACCCTACGTGAGGTGCGTAGTTTCCATGGGTTTGCCACGTTTTATCGTCGTTTCATACGAGACTTCAGTAGTATTATGGCGCCTATCACGGACTATATGAAGAAGGGAGAGTTTACATGGACGAAGTCCGCCACCCATGCTTTTGAACGAATCAAGGAGCTTATGACTGAGGCACCTGTCTTACGTCTACCTGACTTTGCTAAAGTCTTTGAGCTCACATGCGATGCGTCTGGGGTAGGGATTGGAGGTGTCTTGAGCCAGGAGCGCCATCCCGTTAGTTATTTTAGCGAGAAGTTGTCTGGCCCTAATCTGAACTACTCAAATTACGATAGGGAATTTTATGCTGTAGTCTGATGTCTACACCATTGGAGGCACTATATCCTCTCCAAGGAGTTTGTGATCCTCTCCGATCATGAGGCTTTACGTTTCATCAACGGCCAGCATAAGATCAGCCCACGTCACGCTAAGTGGGTCGCTTTCTTACAAGGTTACACGTTTAATCTCAAGCACCTTAAGGGAGCTGATAACCGAGTCGCGGACGCCCTTAGTCGTCTTACTCTTTTACTCACCTCTATGGAAGTACATGTTGTAGGGTTTGAGCGGATTAAGGATGAGTATGCCACGTGTCCTGACTTCCAGGACTTCTATCTTTCTGCCCAGGATAGCTCCCCCACGATGATATCTGCCTACGTCATCAAGGACGGTTACCTGTTTAGGAATGGGAAACTATGTATTCCACAGTCATCGTTACGCCTACATATCATATGGGAGTTGCATAGCGGAGGGTTGAGTGGCCACTTCGGTAGAGATAAGACCATTACGTTAGTCGAGGACAAATTCTATTGGCCAAAACTTAAGGTTATGGTGGGACAGGTAGTGAGTAGCTGCCGCATGTGCCAGGGGTCTAAGGGTAGAAAAACCAACGTAGGATTATATACACCCTTGCCTATTCCCTCCATGCCTTGGGTAGACGTTAGTATGGATTTTGTATTAGGCCTCCCCGTTACCCTACGCCGTCACGACTCCATTTTTGTAGTTGTGGATAGGTTTTCAAAGATGGCTTATTTCATCCCGTGCAGTAGGACGAATGATGCGTCTCACATCGCTAAACTTTATTTTAAAGAGGTCGTTAGTCACCGTGGAGTGCCAAAGACCATAGTATCGGATAGGGATGTAAAATTCACTAGTTATTTTTGGAAGACTCTTTGGATATTAATGGGAACAAAATTATTGTTTTCCTCTGCCTATCATCCCCAAACAGATGGGCAGACGGAAGTGGTTAATCGGAGCTTAGGAAATTTGTTACGGTGCCTTGTGAGTGATCACAAGAGCACTTGGGATCTTCTCCTTCCCCATGCCCAGTTAGCCTACAAGAATTCCAAGCATAGGTCTACGGGTCTGTCTCCGAATGAGATTGTCCACGGGTATAAGGCTCCTGTGCCGCTTGACTTGGTGTCGTTGCCCCCAACGTACAAGGCAAGTCAGTTTGCACAATCCTTCGCCCAGCACATCCATGATTTACACGCACGTATACTGTCACAACCCGCATTTTCTCAACGGTAAAATCGTATTAGAGTAAGAGAAAACACGTTCCGTGATGCCACGTCGTGCAGGGGATAACTGCACACGCTCAGGCAAAACTCCAGACGTTAGATTTTAAGGAAAATTGTTGATTAAATATGAAAGAAAATCAGTTATGTTGAATGGCCGTATCCCTTGGCCCGGTGGATCAGCTAGTCCACAGTTAAAATTATATTTATACGCAGCAGAAAATACTTTGGTTCAATTAAGTTGACACCCTAAATGAGCATAAGTGTCCCCGGGGGGCGACTTATGTGTGCACGACTCTAAGGTGAATATAGTAGGTATGAAAAATAGTGTTTTACGTTGAGGAAAAATAACGTCTTTGATTTAGAAACATGTTATGCATGGGGTACATATAATAATACTTTTAGGTTTTAAAATATCTAACATGCAACCTAGCATAAATCCTTCCCAGAAGCAAGTAAACAACCACAAGTAGGCAAAATCAGCAGTTTAAATTCATACCCAGCATCACAAGAAGCCACTAGTGGGCGTCAACAACCTGACACGAACCCACTGGCGAGTATGTATGTCTATAAGGAAAAGTAAAGAACTACCTCACAACAAAACGGGGATCAGCTATCTCAGCTACCCTAGAGGCCACCAACAAGCCCCTCCAAAAGAACTAGCCGCTGAACTGGCTACAACCTGGACCTGAGGCATTCAAGAAAAGAACACCTCAGCAAGGAAACAATAAAACGGTAAATAGAGCAATAGATTAATTAGCAAATAAGAAGAAGAGTTTACCAACCCGGCAACAAACTGCTATAAGCAAAAGAAAATGGGTGACAGTAAAAGGAGAGTACTGTCTAAAGCATGGCAGAGCACACCAAGTGCGAGCAATAAAACCATTATGCCCTACCAAAAGAGTCTGCAACAACAACAAGACATATACATATATGCCAAAAGAAAGGAAAGCATAAACAGGAAAGGGACTAACAGTCCTAACACGTGGGTAAGTGGCAGTGGTCAAAACATGGATCTGAATACATAACCAAAATCAGACCCCAAAAAGGGCTAAGGGGTCAAACAGTGACAGCTTTAGGGTCCCACACACACCAACCCAAACCGGGGCAAAAGGCGGTGGCCACAGCTCTCCACATAAAACCACCCCTCCAGAGGCCACCAAAACTCCACCACCTGCCACAACCCAAGAGTCGGCATGCAGAAATTAGCCGAACACCCAATGCCCCCCTCCTAGGGAAAAAGTCACACTAACAATCCTAAGAAACACACAAACCCAAGGCAAAAACGTCGGGTCCAACCGACGCGGCCTTGCACACCTAAAAAGAACCAACCCCGAGTCTTACTGACCCCAAAACAACCGCAGCACCCAGTGTCGACACGATGTGTCGACACCACGACAAGCCGGTGTCGACACAAGGTGTCGACACAACCGCTGCCGGTGTCGACACCAAGTGTCGACACCACTGCGGCTGGTGTCGACACAAGCTGTCGACACTGCCGCTGCTGGTGTCGACACCAAGTGTCGACACCACTGCGGCCGGTGTCGACATAAGGTGTCGACACTGCCGCTGCTGGTGTCGACACCAAGTGTCGACACCACTGCGGCCGGTGTCGACACAAGGTGTCGACACTGCCGCTGCTGGTGTCGACACCACTGCGGCCGGTGTCGACATAAGGTGTCGACACTGCCGCTGCTGGTGTCGACACCAAGTGTCGACACCACTGCGGCCGGTGTCGACACAAGGTGTCGACACTGCCGCTGCTGGTGTCGACACCAAGTGTCGACACCACTGCGGCCGGTATCGACACAAGGTGTCGACACTGCCACTGCTGGTGTCGACACCAAGTGTAGACACCACGACTGGCCGTTGTCGACACCAAGTGTCGACACCACGACTGGCCAGGTGTCGGCACAACGGTGGTGACACCCCGACTGGCTACAGGGCGCCAGATCCAGCAAACAACCAGAAACGAGAACGAGGTCTCTCTCTAGGGTACATCATCCATCGACAAAAGCAACTACTCGACCTGAACCGAACCAAATCTGTCCCTAATAGACACAATCCCTCAGGAAAAACTGAGATTTTAACTGGAACTTTCTACACTAACCACGGCATGATCGGGAACGAACCCTAGCTTACACCTAAGATCTAAGCAGGAAAGAGATAATTTAAATCAAAGAAAAAGACAAAGATCAATTTTGGCAAG
The DNA here is from genome assembly GCA_039583875.1 of Platanthera guangdongensis. Taxonomy (NCBI): domain Eukaryota; kingdom Viridiplantae; phylum Streptophyta; class Magnoliopsida; order Asparagales; family Orchidaceae; genus Platanthera; species Platanthera guangdongensis. The sequence goes on along the minus strand of CM077148.1, from coordinate 111,645,426 downwards.
GATGAGGGGACATCACTTGCCTCAATACCAGTAAAGCTTGGTCGGCGGCATCCCCCAATCTCGGATCCAGCCGCAGAGCACCAGCTAAGGAGCAGAAAGAATGCAGATCCAGGCGAGGGCAGTCCAGATCCACTCTCGAAATCGAATTTCGACCGCTAGATCTCCAGAAAACGGCGTCCGAATGCTAGGGTAGTCCGGCGATTCTCTTCCTCTCGCACAGGCGGCGGCTTCTAAACAGAGAAAGGAAAGGAAACAAAAGAACCGAGCCCTATTTCTAACCTAAGGCTATATATATATAAAGCAGTTTAATAATAAACAATCAACATATTAATTACTTACACGCAAAATCAAAATAACACGAGACCCGAAACATCTCGGAAAATGACGAAATTCACGTCGCAGCTAAAAACCCACGCTACGAACACAACTGCGAAGTCGAAATTAGCATTCGACGAACAAAACCCGGGATAACACCACCCGAAGCCAAAACACAAGCATTCCCTAAGAGGCCCGGCCGAGTCATCAAACGGACTCCGGCTAGCTGGGGAATCTTGCTAACAGGCTACAAACAGGCTACACAGGGAACCCTAAGAGCTAAGACCACGCTCTACAACGGCAAAAAAGCCGGAAATACACGCCATCGTAACGCCAGCCAAAGATCAAACAAAACATAGAAAAACCGGGGGCGTTACAGCCACTCCCGCTAAAAGAAAGTTTCGACTCGAAACTTTACTCACAACACTCCTATATAGAAGGAGAGAGAAAGAGCTAGGAAAGGGCTATATAATAAAACAGAGCATACCAGGCACAAGATCAGGGAAACAGATGGGGGTGAGCCTCCCTCATAGCCGACTCCAACTCCCAAGTCGCGCTTTCCACATCCTGATTCCTCCATAAAACTTTAACCATAGGAATAGTCTTCTTCCGCAACGCCCGAACTTGAGAATCCAAAATGCGAACAGGCACCTCCACATAAGAAAGATTCGGCTCCAACTGAGGCACAGAATCCAAAACCTGCCTGCCATTTACCACACATTTCCGCAGCTGACTGACGTGAAAGACATCATGCACGCCAGAGAAATTTGCTGGCAAAGCCAGCCTGTAGGCTGATACCCCAATCCGCTCAACAATCGGAAACGGCCCCACGTACCTCGGGTCCAACTTCCTATTCTTGCCAAACCGCTTGACTCCAATCAACGGGGAGACCTTTAAGAACACCGAGTCCCCCACAGCAAATTTCAAATCCGATCTATGCCGATTGGCGTTCTTCTCATATCTCTCCTGGGATATCCGAAGCTTTTCCCGAATAAGCTTCACAGCGGTTTCCATCTCCTCAAGCGCTTCTGGACCCAACAAAGGTCCCTCGCCAAGCTCAGCCCAAAACAAGGGAGTCCTGCAGCACCTCCCATACAAAGCTTCAAAAGGAGCCATTTGCAAGCTTTCTTGATAACTGTTGTTATATGCGAATTCCATAAGCCGCAAGCGCTCGTCCCACGCTCCTCCGTGGTCCAGAATATAGCATCGGATCATATCTTCCACAATCTGATTTACTCACTCCGTCTGACCATTGGTCTGCGGATGATAAGTCGTGGAATATCTCAAATCTGTACCCAACCCTTCTTGAAGGCTTTTCCAAAAACGAGACGTGAACCTGGAGTCTCGATCTGATATGATACTTACGGGTACACCATGCAATCTGACAACCTCTTCCAGATACAGCTAGGCTATCTTCCTCATCGGATAATCGATCTAAAATGGTACAAAATGAGCGCTCTTCATCAATCTGTCTACGATTACCCAAACTGAATCATGCCCCTTAGGAGATCTCGGAAAGCCGATAATGAAATCCATCGAGATACTCTCCCACTTCCACATCGGAATCTCCAAGGGAGTCAGCTTGCCACCAGGCCTCCCATGGTCGGCTTTCACACGCCTGCAAGTGAAACACTCTGAAACAAATCTGGCTATGTCCTTATTCATCCTGTACCACCAGGCAATCTGTTTTAAATCATGATACATCTTGGTAGACCCTGGATGGTAGGCAACACTAGATCCGTGGGCGTCTCTGCACACCATATCCCGGATATCTCCAACTGCGGGGATGCAAAACCTGCCACGATACTTCAAGGTACCCGCATCATCTATAGAGAAATCTGGTAATTCACCCTTCTCAGCTCGAAGATACAAATGCAGAAGATCGGGATCGTCCTTCTGATGCAGTCTCGTAAGCGCAATCCACGAAGGTTCTGCTACTGCTAAGCTACTCTGCGAATCACAGCTTCCCACAGAAATGTCCATCAAAAGAAACTCTTCCACTAGACGCTCGGCGGAAAGATTAAAAATCTTACCTGACTTCCGACTCAGGGCATCAGCCACCACATTTGCCTTGCCCGGATGATACTGGATTTCAACATCATAGTCGGCCACGTACTCCAACCACCGCCGCTGGCGCAGATTCAATTCTTTCTGAGTGAAGACATACTTCAAACTCTTATGATCCGTGAAAATCTTGCACTGCGCGCCATATAGCAAATGCCTCCACAATTTCAGCGCATAGATCACAGCTGCAAACTCCAGGTCATGCGTAGGGTAATTCCTCTCGTAAGTCTTTAGCTGCCTCGACCCGTACGCAATCACCTTCCCGCCCTGCATCAAAATGCAGCCCAGTCCGACATGCGACGCATCCACATATATATCATACTCACTACCCTCCGTAGGCAAAGACAAAATTGGAGCCGAACATAGCCTTCTTTTTAGTTCCTCAAAAGCCTTCTCACACTTTCCATCCCATATAAAGGCTACATTCTTCTGCGTCAACTTGGTCAACAGCGCGTACAAGGTAGAGAAGCCTTCTACAAATCTTCTATAGTAATCAGCCAAACCCAAGAAGCTTCTGATCTCTTTGGGGGTAACAGGTCTCGCCCATTCCATAACAGCAGCAATCTTTTCTGGGTCCACTGATATTCCCTCCTTATTAATCACGTGGCCTAGAAAAGAAACTTGAGGCAACCAAAATTCACATTTGCTCAGCTTGGCGTATAGCTTATGGTCTCTCAGAGTCGCCAAGACCAGCCGCAAATGTCGATCATGCTCCTCCGCATCCTTAGAATACACCAAAACATCGTCTATAAAGACAATCACGAACTTATCTAGAAAATCCTTGAAAACTCTGTTCATCAAATCCATAAAAGCTGAGGGCGCATTAGTCAAACCGAAAGACATAACCAAAAACTCAAAATGCCCATGACGAGAGCGGAATGCCGTCCGCGGAACATCTGACTCTCGAATCCTCAACTGGTGATAGCCCGAACGAAGATCTATCTTGGAAAACACGGCACTACCACGCAGTTGGTCGAACAAATCGTCGATTCGCGGCAAAGGGTACCTGTTCTTAATAGTAACCTTGTTCAGCTCTCTATAGTCAATGCATAACCTCATCGACCCATCCTTCTTTTTAACGAACAGCACTGGCGCACCCCAAGGCGAAGAACTCGGCCTTATAAAGCCTTTTGCCAATAACTCATCCAGCTGAATTCGCAACTCTTCCAGCTCTCGCGGGGCCATCCGGTACGGCGCCTTTACGATAGGACGCGTGCCTGGCTCCAAATCTATCACAAACTCGACATCTAGATCGGGTGGAAGACCGGGAAGATCGTCAGGAAACACATCAGAGAAGTCACACACCACAGGAATCTCTTCCAAACGGGGCACACTAACAATCGTCCCTACCAGAGAAACCACACAGGCAAAACAGCCAGAAACAAGCAACTTCCGAGCACGCACCGCAGAAATGATTGGAGACTCCTGGAGAGAATATCCATAAACGCTCCCTGGCTGACCATTGTCTTTGACGAAGTCCAAGCGCTTACCCTTGCACTGGATCACAGCATCGTACCTTGACAACCAGTCCATGCCCAAAATAACATCGAAGTCCTCCAGGTCAATCACCTTCAAATCTGCCTTGGCTAGAAAATCTCCCAACAAAATCGGACAATCTAGGACACCCAGGTCCGTAACTACAGAGTCACCGGAGGGGAACTTAACGCAGAAGGCACCACCAACACGATCTAGGCCCAAACTGAACCGCTCCACGAAGGCTCTCGCCACAAATGAGTGGGTAGCACCGGAATCGAAGAGAACGCGCGCCCAGCAGTTCTTTACCTTAAATCGTCCTACGCATTGCACACGCATCTAAGGCAACAAGCGCTAAAACGAAAACTACAACCAAAAAGGGAACGTAACGAAACGACTGGGGAGGAGTCGAACCTGAGATAACCTGGGTCGAGGTCTGCGCTTCGTCTGCCGAAAGCACATTCAGCTTCCCCTTTCCTTTATCCATTTCCTGAGGCGGTGGCAAAGCTTGGAGGGGAACTGGTCGCAGAATAGGCTGAGTCTGGGGGCACCTTGTCTTGAGATGACCCTTCTGGCCGCACTGAAAACAGACCTTATCTTTTAACCAACAACGGGCAGCCTCATGCCCCTTCCTTCCACACAAGGCACACACCAAGTCTCCCCTGGAAACACCCTGAATCGCTTGCACCTGTTCCTTCTTCTGCGCTCCCAACCTTTTGAAACACCTCTCAAAGGGGTGGCCTGGCCGGCCCAAAAGCTACAAATCTCTTTGACCTTCTTTCTTGAGACAGCATCAGGTTCCTGAGGGCTCTTCCCTCCACCGGACTTCCGCTTATCCTTCCTTAACTGCTGGCCTCTATTCTTGGCATTCTCAATGTCCTCAACTCTCAAGGCAGCTTCAACCACGCTGGCATAACTGACTGCTCCATAGGCATTCGCTAACTGCTGAATGTCGCTTCTTAGTCCACCCAGAAATCGCTTAACTCGGTCTGCCTCAACACTCACCAGACCCGGAGCAAACCGACTCAACTTACTAAACTCAATCTCATACTCACTAACCGTGAGTTTCCTCTGCTTTAGATGAAGAAAGTCATTCATTAGCCGGTCCCGCTCGACTGAAGGCAGAAACTTACTTAACAACATCACCTTAAATGACTCCCAAGTGCAACCTGCCACTAAGCTCTCTTTCTCCCTCAGCCACCAATTCTTTGCTAAGCCCTTGAGCTGGTAGGCAGCGAGCATCACTCTCTGATCGTCCGTAATCCCTGAGTAAGAGAACATCTCCTCGATGGTAATCAGCCAGTCATCAAAAATCATGAAATCTGCTTGCCCATCATAGGTAGGGGGTCTCAGCCGCTGAAACTGGGATATGAACGTCATCTCCGGGGGCACCACAACCAAAGGCACGGGAGGAGCAGGAGGAGCAGGAGGGGCAGGAACAGCTACCCCCTCAGCGGGGTCCTGAGCTCTCGGTGTCTGCCCCGCCACCACTGCTACAAGGGACTGAATCTGAGCCTGCATAGCCACTACCTGCCTCGATAACGCCTCCTTAAATCTCTGCGCTCCTGACGTATCGTCGGATTGGGGGGTCGATCTCGTCGCAGGACGTCTCGCCATCCTAAAATCGCACAAGCTTTAGACAAAACCTAGACCATCAGCTAGAACAAAACTACCCGGTACAGACAAACACACTTAAATATGAACTTCAACTGCAAAAACTTGCTCTGGGAGTTGTTTTTACCATGATGATGTTATGCTTTACCTAAGATGGTTCACCGCCATCATACTAACTCAGGTGCCTAAACCATGAATGCTTGTATTTGTATTCTTCTTGACTCAAAACCATGTGTGTACATATGTCATCTTGCAAATCTTTAGCGTGGCACGTTGTGCTTATGAAATGTTATGCTGTGCATGATGTGCTATGCATTCTAAAAAGGCCTCAGTGCATGCCATGGGCGACGTACACATGAAAATGTTATGCATCCCATACTACATAACATTCCCATGCAACGAAAAAAGAAAACGTGCTAGCCGCATTCATGTGGTGAGGTTATGCATCCCATACTACATAACCCTCACATGTTGCACCTATGGTGGATCCATATACAAACACATATTATGCATCAAATACTACATAATATGCCCTGTATACTTCTTTATGCTCATGAGTGTAGTGTTCGTGCTTCGGCCAAGACGTGCTGATGACATATCGGTGTGTAAATGGTATGATGCTAACCACTAATGCAGACAAGGGAAAGGTTGCCCGACCTTTTGTCAAGCAACCTCCCTCTGATACCAACTGTCACAACCCGCATTTTCTCAACGGTAAAATCGTATCAGAGTAAGAGAAAACACATCCACTGAGCCGAGGGATACGGCCTTTAAAATATAACTGATTTTCTAATCATTAAACTTATGAATTTTCATAGTCTAGTTAGATGGTGTTCGCCTGAGCATCGACAGTTAGCCCCTGTTCGACGTGGCATTACGACGTGTATTTTCTCATACTCTGATGCTTCTTAAATTCGGAGAAAATGCGGGTTGTGACAGTTGGTTTTGGAGGTATGTGGGCCCGTTTAAGATTGTTCAGCGGATTGGCGTGTCAGCATATAGATTGGATTTGCCAGCAAATTTCCCAGATGTTCATAATGTGTTTCATGTAAGCCAATTACGGAAGTGTCTGCGAAGCAGTGGGCAAGTCTTGGATGATGTTCCCCAGTTGGAGCCTAATCTTTCATATGTTGAGGTGTCGGTCGGCATCTTGGATACTCAAGATCGGGTGCTGCGGACAAAGTCTATCCCGATGGTGAAAGTTCTATGGAAGAATCAGGATTTGGAAAGCGCGACTTGGGAACTAGAGTCGGCTATGAGGGAGGCTCACCCTTATTTGTTCCCTTGATTTGATTGGTACGTTTTCTTTCTAGTAGCTCTGGTTTTGTTACTTTCCTTCTATAGTATTAGTTGTGTACGTAAAGTTTCGGGACGAAACGTTCTTTTAGGGGGAGTGACTATAACGCCCCCGATTTTTCTGCAATTATTTAATTCTCATTTGCCGTTATGTTGACGCGTTTCCTGCATGTGTCATTTGTTAGAGCGTGGTCTTAGCTCTTTAGGTTCCTTGTGTGGTTGTTGGCAGCGTTTTTGGCAAGATTCCTTAGCAAGCCGGCTCTGTTTTAGTGACCGGGTTGGCCTCTCGGGGGATGCTTGTGTTTTGGCTTCGGGTAGTGATAACCTGAGTTTTGTTTGTCGAAAGTTGATTTCGACTTCGTCGTTGTGTTCGTAGTGTTGGTATTTAGCTATGGTGTGAAATTCGTCAATTTCGGAGATGGTTCGGTTTTCGCGTCGTTTTGATATTTCGTGTAAGTAATTAATAATATATTATTACATTTCTTAAAAACACATGCTTATAAATAGCCTTAGGCAAGAATTTAGGAATGTTCATTGTCTCTTTTCGGGAGAAACCGCCTCCTGTTTGAGAGAAAGATAATCGCCAATCCCGCTGGCTTCAGACAGCGATTCTGGGATCATTTTTGGACGGAATTCGATTTCGAAGGTGGATTTGGATTGCTCTCGCCTAGACCTTCATTCCTACGGTAAGAGATTCAATTTTCGTGGTGTTTCTAGGGGTCTCGAAATTGTTGGTTTGATCCTTGTCCGCCATTAAAACTCTAGAATCCTGGTTTAGGTGCTGTTGCGGCTGGAGCCGAGAGAGAGAGGAAGGGCTGTGCAAGACAAATCGCTGGAAATTGACGCAAGTGGTGCTCTTCGCCCTTGCCAAGTAGTGGCTTCTTCATTTTGTTCCTCGTTGTCAAGTATTAATTTCAGATCCTTCAATTGTCTAGTTTTTTTCCTTAATCATGACAAGAAATTGTTAAGCCTACTGAATTTACTTCCTGTCCAGTTATTTGATTTATCATCCATTTGAGATATTGTCTAAATTTCTACTCTTAGAACCTAGGAATGTTGTTTAGACTTGTCAGATCTCACTATTACTGCAATTTTTGGCCTACTGTCAGTTTGCTGTAGTGTTATAATGCTGAGTTCTTCATGGGTAGGCTGGGTTTTGGCGTAAATTGGCTTTGCAGTTGTGGTAGCAGTAATAGCAATTTCCTTTTTCCTTTCCATAGTCTTGTGGATTAGAGTGTTTTTGGGCTAGTAGAAGTGGTCTGTATTGGGTACATTGGAAAATGTATACCAGATTTGAAGAAGCCTCACCCTACTCAATGATATGCATCAAGGTGTATTTGATGTATTTTGAGTTTATATGTGCAGGTTAAGTAATTGTAGGAAAAGTCGAAAAGTTTCTAAGTCCATATGTCGACACCTAGAGAAGCAGTGTCGACACTAATGAAGGCTTGTGTCGACACTGAAGAAAAGCTGTGTCGACACTTGGAGTTAATTGTGTCGACACTTGGAAAGGCTGTGTCGACACCAGAAGGAATGTGTCGACACACAGTGAAGCTCAGTCGACACACAGAGAAGCAAAGTCGACATCAACTGTGTCGACACAAAGGAGATGTGTCAACACACAGGAATACTTAGTCGACATCAAATGTGTCGACACATAGAGGCAGTGTCGACACACAGAAGTATTTGTCAACATCAACTATGTCGACACACAGGACTTGTGTCGACACACAGCAAAGCTTCAACAAAGTTAAAGTAAAGAAGTACTTGTGTCGACAAAAAGGAGATGTGTCGACACACAGCAAAGTTTCAACTATGTTAAAGAAGAAGTACTTGTGTCGACACAAAGGAGATGTGTCGACACATAGCAAAGTTTCAACTATGTTAAAGAAGAAGTATTTGTGTCGACACATAGAATCAATGTCGACACATTCAACTGAAGGCTGTGCCGAGAAGTATTAACAACAACAAAGGAGTTGTGTCGACACCACCAAGGCATGTGTCGACAATTAGTTTACTTATGTGGACACTTAGTCTATTTGTGTCGACACATAATGAAGATCAGTCTCGACACTTTCAGACAGAGATAGTATTTTCAAGAAGTGACTGGATGACTTGACAGCTGCTATTTCTAACCGGTCAACCACTACTGTCAGAGCTGTCAGAAGGTTGTTAGAAACCAGATCAGCCGGTTACCATGGAGGAAGACTATATAAAGGCTTTCTCCTTCAACAGAAAATGAGATTCAGAAGATTGATCAATTGAAGTTCTACATAGATATCGATCAACACAAAAAGAAGAAGATCTTTGACAGAAGATCTAAGAAGTTGGATAGAGAGAGCTCCATCTAAGAAGAGCAGTTGCTGAACCAGGCTGAAAAGAAAGATTAAGATTGAGATCTGAATCTTAAGTCAGAAGCTGATTGAAGATCAACTTCACAGGAGATTCAAGCCTACTGAGTTTAGATTCAAGAAGCTTTGAAGAAAGCTTTGAGAGGTTGATCTCTGCCATCAAGTTCTTCCAAGAACTCATCAAGAAGCCAGCCATCCCTTCTCTCTCTTTCAGGGTGATGGTCATAAACTTTGTTTAATCAAATTTTGTAAGATCTATTATAGATCTGAGCTGTAAGCCAATTTTATAAAGGCTGAGTGTAAGAGATTTAAATCTCTGAGTGTAGGTCTTGTTGAAGACTGAGGTAGGGCTTTGTGCCTGAGTTGTAGGAGACTGTGTTCTCTGAGTGTAGGCCTTGTTGAAGGCTGAGGTAGGGTAGTTTGCCTGAGTTGTAGGAGTGGGGACACTCTGAGTTGTAGGAACCTGGTTTGGGTTCTGAGCTACTGTAAGATCTGAGGATCTGAGGAGAAGTGCAGAAGTTAGGCCGAATCTAGTACACTGCAAGATAGGCGAAGGGGGAAAGTGGATGTACCTAGTCCTTGGGGAACCACTATAAAAATCTATGTGCAATCTGTGTGATGATTTTTCTGTGAATGTTTCTGTGTTAGCTGTAGAATTTGCTATTGCTGCTTAAATTACAGAACAGTTTTTCTGCCTTAAAAGTAAAAGAAAAAGTACACCTATTCACCCCCCCCTCTAGGTGGTTAGGCAATAATTCTTTCAAGTGGTATCAAAGGGAGGATACTTAAAGAAGTACTTAACAGTTAGAGTGAGATCCTTAAGGCAGATTTAAGAATCAGAAAGAATCAAGAAAATGGGTTTAGTTGAAAATCATAAGGAACTAGGTTCAATGAAACTACCCATATACAGAAAGGAGATATTTAGCATCTGGAAAGAAAGGGTCAAGTTATTTATTGAGGCTTCTGATCCAAGGATCTATATCACAGTAAAAGAAGGTCCTTATATTCCTATGAAGATTTCCGTTATAGATGCAAACCAAAGAATTCCCAAGGATTATTCAGAGATGACCAAGGATGAGATCATCGTGGCAACTATGGACAAGAGGGCCCAGAACATCATAGTAAGTGCCATAGATGATTCTACCTTTCAAAATTTGATTCACTACAAGACTTCAAAGGAAATGTGGGATACTTTGATAGTCTACATGGAAGGTTCTGAAGAAGTAAGACAAGATAAAAAATCTATGCTAAACCAGGAGTATGAGAGTTTCAGACAAGGAAAGTCTGACAGTATAACTGAGTGCTACAAAAAGTTCTATAGGATAGTGAATGAGTTGATGTCCTATAGAAGACTCTTCAGTACCTATGAACTGAATGATAAATTCCTGAGATCCTTGACAAAGGATTGGGACACAAAGATTTGTGCCATTAGGGAAGTGGCCAAACTTACAGATATCTCACCTCCAACATTGTTTGTAAAGCTGCTGTCATATGAGATGCAGCTAATGGCAAGGAAGGAGGGAGAGAAGATTAAAAAAAGGGAGAATAGAGAAAAGTCTGTGGCCTTTAAGGTTGAAGCCACTAAGAAAAATAGGAGGATGTCTCCATCACCTCCTAAGATTGTTGCTGAAACTACTTCAGAAAATTCAGACAATCAGAATTCAGACAGCAGTGACTCTGATGAAGACTTTGCAGCATTTACTAGACAGTTTCAGATATTTTTGAAGAAGAAGCAGTGGAAGTCTAAGCCTTCCACATCTAAGCCTAAAGATGACTATTATCAAAAGAGGAAGTCATCCAGGAAAGACAGGATCAAGTCTAAGCCAAGCAAGTCTACAACATCAAAGATTGTTTGCTACTGCTGTAATAGGCCTGGACATGTAGTAGTTGAATGTCCAGATAATAGAAAAGAGACTGCAGATAAGAAGAAGAGTCAACACCAAATCAAGAAGGAGAAATCCTTTGTTGCTAAGAAGGAGAAGACCTTGTCAAACCTATCTACTTCAGAGTCAGAATCTGAAGCTGAGGCCTACATTGGTCTATATGCAGCAGATGAAGAAGAAGAGTTTCTCCAGGTGCTGAACTTTATATATGAATAAGAAGACCGTCAGTGCAAGGGACTGATGGCTATATCAGAAGAAGATAAGTGACAGGATCTGCCTGGTCCTAGTAAGTTACAATGTCTTTCAGATTGCAGTACTGAGTCAGAGTCAGCAACATCTGCATCAAGTGATGTCGATGAGTCTGAGTCTGAAGGTGATATTCATCAGCTGATAGATGAATATAGAGATTTATTGTAGGCACTTAAGAAGAGCAAAAACCTGGCCAAATCTCAGGCTAAGGAAATTGCAGATCTTAAGATGGCTGTATTAGATTCAGAGAAGTTGATAGATCAAAAACTGAATGAGATTGCCAGATTGAAAAACATAACTATTATTCAAATGGGCACAATCACATTCAAGAATGATCAGATTAGAAATCTGGAGATTAGACTTCAGAAAGAGAAAGAGATTGTGGCTAGCTTTTCTAAACCTAAATCTGTTTTACCCTTAATTGATGAGTTTGTACCTCAAAAGGGTAAGGCTGGATTAGGGTTTAAGAAAACTGCCTGGACTGCTAGGTCCAAATCTAAAGGCAAAACTCCAGCACAAAACAAGAAGCCTGCTGTAGATAATTCAGCTAGGGTTGTACCTAAACAATGGTACAACAAGTTTGAGTGCTGGTGTTGTGGCAAGGTAGTCCACTTTGCCTTAGATTGTTGGTACAATTCCAGTGTTAAGGAGAGTAGCAATCTACCTGCTAGAAGAGCTACAGGTAGATTTGTAAAAGTTCAGACTAACTTGCACCAAGGCCCAAAAGTTATTTGGGTTCTAAGGTTAAGTAATCTGTGTTGCAGGTGAGTCCAAGTTGCCATGCCCCAATATGGTACTTGGACAATGGATGTTACAGGCACATGACTGGAACAAGGGGGTTGCTGAAGGACTACACACCTATCATGGATGGCCCTAAAGTAACCTTTGGTGGTTCAGAAAAAGGAATCATCAAAGGCTTTGGTAATATTTCTAATAATCAGATTACTATCTCTCAAGTGGCCTATGTGAAGGGTTTGAAACACAACCTTATAATCATAAGTCAGTTGAGTGATTTAGGATATGAGATTTCATTTATTAAGAATGGATGTCATATCAAAAGGTAAGTGATCAAGAGGTCATATTAACAGGATATAGGAAGAGAAATGTTTACTGTCTTAACTTTGAGTGTGAGAATAATGTTTCTCCTATTTGTCTTGTAGCTGATGAGAGAGTCTCACATTGTGTTAAATGGCACAAGAGGCTGGCTCATCTTAACTATAAGACTATTGACCAACTCTTTAGTAAAGAGTTAGTGAGGAATGGTCCTCAAGTTAAGTGTATAAAGGATGGGATATGCTCAGCTTGTCAAAAAGGCAAGCAGACCAAATCCACCTTTCATAGCCTTGAAAATAAGGATTCAGTGAGGTGTCTATACCTCTTGCATATGGATCTATTTGGTCCTATGCCAGTTCATAGTCTAGGTAGGAAGGTCTACACATTTGTGGTGGTAGATAACTATTCTAGATATTCCTAGGTGTTCTTTCTAAGACAAAAATCTGAATCCCCAAGTGTCTTATATAGTTTTGTTAAACAAATTTAGAATGAGTTGGACAATACAGTGGTCAAAGTTAGAAGTGACCATGGCACTGAATTTCAGTCTGAAAGTATGACAAAATTGTGTGAAGAATTTGGGATTTTTCAAAAATTTTCTTCACCTAGAACACCACAGCAAAATGGTATTGCTGAGAGGAAGAATAGAACATTGATAGAGGCTTGTAGAACTCTATTGAGTGACACTTCTCTCCTAGAATATTTCTTAGTTGAGGCAGTAAACACTGCATGTCATGTGATCAATAGGGCTACTATCACCAAGAGCCACAAAAAGACTCCCTATGAGATTGTGAAGGGCAGAAAACCAAACTTATCCTATTTTAGGATCTTTGGTTGCAAGTGCTATATACTTAACAATGGCAAGTCTTATCTAACTAAGTTTGCTACAAAATCCCAAGATGGGATATTTGTTGGGTACAACAACAATAGTAAGGCTTATAGGGTCTACAACTTGGTTACTCAAGTTGTAGAAGAGTCTATACATGTAGTCTTTGATGAAACAAGACTGATTAACTGTGAATTGCCAAGTAGTGCTTGCAGTTCTATAGGTATAAATGAGAGAATGGATAAGCTTACCATTATAGAAGATTCTACTAAAAATTAGGAAGTGGAAAATGGTGGCTGCTGTCCAGGGGGAGTACAAGACTCACAAGATGCTGAAGAAAACCAAGAGGTGCAGCTTATTGAAGAGGCTGGAGGTGTTCAACCTGAAGATAGACTACCTCCAGCTAATAGAAACTTAAAGGATCATCCAGCAAATCAGATAATTGGTGATCCAAGACAAGGAGTGCAAACAAGGAGCAAGAATCTGAACACAGTTCTGTGCTCTAGTTTCTTATCACAAGTAGAACCCAAGAAATTTGAAGAAGCAGTTCTAGAATCACATTGGATTGATGCCATGCAAGAGGAGCTGAATCAGTTCAGAAGATGCAAGATCTGGAAGCTAGTTCCTAAACCAAAAGACCATAACTTCATTGGAACAAAGTGAATCTTTAGGAACAAATTGGATGAGAATGGGATCATTGTGAAGAATAAAGCAAGACTTATTGCAAAAGAATATAGGCAGAAAGAAGGTATTGTCTTTGATCAAACCTTTGCCCCAGTAGCAAGACTGGAAGCAATCAGGATGTTCCTTGCTTATGCAACATATCAAGGCTTTAAGGTATTTCAAATGGATGTAAAGTCAGCTTTCCTAAATGGAAATCTAAAGGAAGAAGTCTATGTAGAGCAACCATTAGGTTTTGTTGATTCTCTCAAACCTGATTATGTTTATAGACTTAGGAAAGCATTGTATGGGTTGAAACAAGCCCCAAGTGCTTGGTATGAAACCTTGTCTAGTTTCCTCATTGAGAACAAATTCTCAAGTGGGAAAATAGACAAGACTCTATTCCTTAGGGAATCTAAAGGAAAGATAATCCTAGTCCAAATATATGTGGATGACATAATATTTGGGTTTACTGAAAGCAATCTTTGCAGTAAGTTTGCAAAACTTATGCAAGGAAAATTTGAAATGAGCAATATGGGGGAACTTAAGTTCTTCTTGGGTCTCCAAGTAAGACAGACTGAAGATGACTTGTCCATATCCCAGTCTAAGTTCACCCTAGAGTTAATAAAGAAGTATGGTATGGAATAATCCACTACCATGAGAACTCATATGGGATCAAATGTGTCTCTTAGCAAAGATGATGCAAGGAAACCTGTAGATGAAACTTTGTATAGAGGGATAGTTGGTTCCCTTCTATATCTGACTGCTAGTAGACCATATATCATGTATGCTACATGTGTCTGTGCTAGGTACCAAGCATGCCCTAAAGAATCTCATCTGACTGCAGTAAAAAGGATTTTGAGATATCTTAAGGGCACACCTTATCTACGCCTTTGGTACCCTAGGAATGGAGATTTTCTACTTACAGGCTATTCAGATGCAGATTTTGCAGGTTGCAAGGAAGATAGAAAAAGTACTACATGCACCTGTCAATTTCTAGGTGGAAGACTAGTGTCTTGGAGCAGTAAGAAGCAGACCAGTGTGACAATCTCCACAGCTGAGTCAGAATATATTGCTACAGGAAGCTGCTGTGCATAACTTTTATGGATTCAGCACTATCTAGAAGACTATGGTATTCAAGTAAGTAGAACACCTTTGCTTTGTGATTCTACAAGTGCAATTTCTATAGCTAATAATCCTGTTTCACATAGTAGGACAAAGCATATAGAAATTAGATACCATTTTCTTAGAGAACATGTAGAGAAAGAGGATATTTCACTAGAATATGTTAAAACAAATTATCAAATTGCTGATATGTTTACTAAGCCTCTCGATGAAACTAAATTCAATAAGTTTAAAATTGAATTAGGAATGTTGAACTTAGAATAGTTTAATAAATTGGCTAAGTAAAATGGTGTCGACACAAGTAGTTGTCTGTGTCGACACATAGAAGTGGTGTCGACATTACAGAGAAATGATGTCGACACATCTAGAAAGTCTCTGTCGTCACTTCAGAGAAATAGTGTCGACACATCCAGAGTAGGTGTCGACACATCCAGAAGTGGTGTCGACACATAGGTTCAATGCAGATTTCGTCGAGTGAAGAATCGACTAATCGTCGAGCTCAGATGTATAAGTGTCGACACATAAGTTCTGTCGACTATATTGGTGTCGACACATAGTAGTCAACATTTATGTCGAGACATTAGAAGTAAGTGTCGAAACTTTTCAACAGTGTCGACACATTAAGAGGATTTTGACGCGCCTTTTCACCTTCATTTTTAGAAAGGTATAAATAGGTCTTCAACATTGTTTGTTGACACGCTCTCAATAGTTTCGAGACCAAAACATTGTGTTGACATCTCTCTCATCTAAAATCAAGATTTCTCAAAACCCTAATGGCGTCAAAGCTTGAAGAGAACGTCAATGAAGGATATGAGCTAGTACGCCATGCTTTTGACGATGCAGAATCTGAAATTCAAGTTGTTGTAACCCTAATTGCTGAGAATGAGTTAGAGTTTCTAGTTTTTGAACTAACCAAGATCTGGAAGGAGTGACTAGAATTCTTTAGTGCTGCAACCCTAGATCACACTGGACTAAAAATTCGATCCACAGTCCATGGAGTCAAGGTGAAAATCACCCAGAAAAGTCTAAGGAAAGTTCTACATCTACCAAGAACTCAAGAGGAAGAAGATGTACCTACATCTAAGCTCAGGGAAGCCCTTCAATGGTGTGGATTGGATCCCACCTTGAATATTGGCGCTGCAATGAATAGGAAAGGAATGAATCAGCAAAGCAAATTCCTTTCAGAAATAGTTGGCAAGGTTATACTCTTCAAACTAGGGGGAATGAAAAATGTTTTGCCCATATGTTCAACTTAATGACAAGGATAATCTATAGACTCAACACTGATTGGTCAGCAGTTGCTTTTGAAAAGATTAAGGAAAGTCTGAAGAAGCCCAATCTGGGTAGGATAATGAGTCTTTACTGGGCTGGAACTATTCCAGAAGTAATGAACCAAGCAGTTGGATCTAAAATTAACCACATGAGAAGGATGGACATCAGGATCCTTTCCAGGTGGGAAATGGTATTAACTAAGGACATGCCAACTCCACAGAAGGAAGTTCCACCACAGAAGAAGAAGAAAGCCATAATGGCTCCTGAATCTTCCATTAGTTCAGAGGAGCAAGTAGTTTTCAGTTCAAATGAGGAAGAAGCTGATACTGCTGGAAGGTCACCAGTAAGAAATGAAGATGCACGAGTGCAGGGGGAGCAACCATCTGCAAACCCCATTCACCTGGATCCACTCTCGGGGGAGCCACAACATGAGGAAGTGCCAACTCACATTGAAAGTGAGTTGGCTACCGAAACTATTCTTGAGACAACTCAGTTAAACAGTCAAGCTCAAGATGTTGTAATGGAGGATACATCTGCTGTTGCTGATGTTCCTGAGATAAGAAACTCTCCTGTCCCTTCTCAATAAGAATTTACTCTAGAAGAGCTGTTTCCTGATTTGGTGCAGGCTAATATTGAGGGGGAGCATGCTGGTTTTGAAGGGGAGAAAACTGCTTATGAGGGAGAGCAAGCTAATCTTGAAGGGGAGCAAGTAGGAACTCAGGGGGAGACTGCTAAAACTGATGAGGAGCACAGGACTCAGGGGGAGCAACTTAAAATTGTACAAGATTTGCCTCTAAGTCCTAAGGATACAGTTGAAATAGCCAGTACCTCTGCATCTGAGGATGAAGAAGCTTCAAGAGCTAAGAAAAGGAAGCTCATGGTCTTTAAGTGAAGGAGTCAAAGCTACAAGAAGGCACTACAAACAGTTGCTCCACAGCCTGCCCCAACAGCTGATTACATCTCATTGTTGGTGGCTTTGCAGATCAAAATGGATGAGCAAAGGAAGGCTCTAGAAACGTATATGGATGAAGGCCATAAGTCACTTCAATTTGATCTGGCTCAAGATATAAAATCTATAAGATTTGAAGTGAATCAAAATAAGAAATAAATGACTGATTGTTTCCACAAAGGAGGCAATGCAGTGGTTTTCCTAGCTACCCACCAAGAGAAAATCAAGACACAAGTTTATGACATAGCTCTTAAGCAAGCCTATGTCTTAGAAAATAAAATAAGGATGAATGAAAACTTGACTGAATCACATAATGTGATTGTCACTGAGATGAAAAATATTGCTAATGCACAGACTGCAGCAAGGGCTACAGCCAAAGCAGCATTTGATAAGCAATTACAAGAAGGAATAGCTGCTGTAAAGACTGCTCTTGAGGATTCTCAAAAGAATATTACTGCAAAGCTACAAAAACTGAAGTCTTTCTATAAAGATGGTGTTAATTATCTTAATGCCCAAATCAGATTTCAGAAAGATGATCTCAGGGATCATGTTGATAGAGAAGTCATAAAGGGGGAGAGAGTACTAGTCAAAGCTGGATCTGATCATGCTAAATGGATTTCCAATAGCATCAGAGCCACACTTGGATATCCACCCCTTTGTGATGATGACAATGTAGCTGAATATGGTATAAATTCTGCTTATTTTGGAGGTGAGCAAGCTAAAGTTGCTCAGGTAATCTATCCTCCTGCAGATTTTGAGATGATACATCAAGAAGTATAATCAATGTATAGCCCTCCTGAGGGTAATAAGAATATTATTCTAGAAAAAGTAGACAAGCCAGTGTCTGAGGAAGTTTTGTCCAAAGAGCAAGAAACTCTTTTGTCCAAGAAGAGATTTAGAGAACAGGCATAGTTAAAGCCAGATTTTGAGCAGTGGAGTCCTACTTCTAGAAATATTATACTGACTGCTTGGAAAGCTGCAAAGGACAATACCCTAGAAAGGGACAAATGGTACTCTGAACAAGAGTGGAGAAAGCATGAAGCCAGCCAAGAGGCTATTGTACAGTATAGAAGGAAGGCAAAACTTGGGAAGCTACCTCCTAATGCTCAAGAGCCTAGCAAATATTTCCCAAAGGCTTATCATTATTTTGAAAGACAAAAGATAAGGGATGAAGAGATAAAGAAGAAAGATCAAAAGGGCAAGAAGCCAGTTGATGACACAGATGTTCCAGTTCAAGCCAAGATTCAATTTGGCAAGGGCAATGTCATCAAGGAGCCAGAGCAGCCTTAGATTAGATTTACTAGATTTTATCACATTGTAAAATTTAGTGTTTAAAATCTATGTAAACTTCTATTAAAGAAACTTTTGTAGTTGAAGCAAAACATTATTAATTCTTGTTCTGTGTTCGCATTATTATTATTCTGTGATGTTTTGTTTTATATGTTTTGATTAAGTATTTACCCTGTCATATAATATTGTTATACATCATAATGTGTATTTGTTATGAATGGTGTATATCATTGACTAAGGGTTATGACTTCTCCAAATAGGGGGAGATTGTTGGGTACATTGGAAAATGTGTACCAGATTTGAAGAAACCTCACCATACTCAATGATATGCATCAAGGTATATTTGATGTATTTTGAGTTTATATGTGCAGGTTAAGTAATTGCAGGAAAAGCAGAAAAGTTTCTAAGTCCATATGTCGACACCTAGAGAAGCAGTGTCGACACTTATGAAGGCTTGTGTCGACACTGGAGAAAAGATGTGTCGACACTTGGAGTTAATTGTGTCGACACTTGGAAAGGCTGTGTCGACACCAGAAGGAATGTGTCGACACACAGTGAAGCTCAGTCGACACATAGAGAACAAAGTCGACATCAACTGTGTCGACACACAAGAATACTTAGTCGACATCAAATGTGTCGACACATAGAAGTATTTGTCAACATCAACTGTTTCGACACACAGGACTTGTGTCGACACACAACAAAACTTCAACAAAGTTAAAGTAAAGAAGTACTTGTGTCGACACAAAGGAGATGTGTCGACACACAACAAAGTTTCAACTATGTTAAAGAAGAAGTACTTGTGTTGACACAAAGGAGATGTGTCGACACACAGCAAATTTTCAACTATGTTAAAGAAGAAGTATTTGTGTCGACACACAGAATCAATGTCGACACATTCAACTGAAGGCTGTGTCGAGAAGTATTAACAACAACAAAGGAGTTGTCTCGACACCACCAAGGCATGTGTCGACACTTAGTTTACTTGTGTCGACACTTAGTCTACTTGTGTCAACACTTAGTCTATTTGTGTCGACACATAATGAAGATCAGTCTCGACACTTTCAGACAGAGACAGTATTTTCAAGAAGTGACTGGATGACTTGACAGCTGCCATTTCTAACCGGTCAACCACTACTGTCAGAGCTGTCAGAAGGTTGTTAGAAACCGGATCAGCCGGTTACCATGGAGGAAGAATATATAAAGGCTTTCTCCTTCAACAGAAAATGAGATTCAGAAGATTGATCAATTGAAGTTCTACACAGATATCGATCAACACAAAAAGAAGAAAATCTTCGACAGAAGATCGAAGAAGTTAGATAGAGAGAGCTCCATCTAAGAAGAGCAGTTGCTGAACCAGGCTGCAAAGAAAGATTCAGATTGAGATCTGAATATTAAGTCAGAAGCTGATTGAAGATCAACTTCACAGGAGATTCAACCCTACTGAGTTCAGATTCAAGAAGCATTGAAGAAAGCTAAGAGAGGTTGATCTCTACCATCAAGTTCTTCCAAGAACTCATCAAGAAGCCAGCCATCCCTTCTCTCTCTTTCAGGGTGGTGGTCATATACTTTGTTTAATCAAATTTCTGTAAGATCTATTATAGATCTTAGTTGTAAGCCTATTTTATAAAGGCTGAGTGTAAGAGATTTAGATCTCTGAGTGTAGGTCTTCTTGAAGACTGAGGTAGGGCTTTGTGCCTGAGTTGTAGGAGACTGTGTTCTTTGGGTGTAGGCGTTGTTGAAGGCTGAGGTAGGGCAGTTTGCCTTAGTTGTAGGAGTGGGGACACTCTGAGTTGTAGGAACCTGGTTTGGGTTCTGAGATACTGTAAGATCTGAGGATCTGAGGAGAAGTACAGAAGTTAGGCTAAATCTAGTACACTGCTAGATAGACGAAGGTGGAAAGTGGATGTACCCAGACCTTGGGGAACCACTATAAAAATCTGTGTGCAATCTGTGTGATGATTTTTCTGTGAATGTTGCTGTGTTAGCTGTAGAATTTGCTATTGCTGCTTAAATTACAGAACAGTTTTTCTGCCTTAAAACTAAAAGAAAAAGTACACCTATTCACCCCCCCTCTAGGTGGTTAGGCACTAATTCTTCCAGTCTGATTTGATAGGTGGAACATAGAAGTGTTTGTTGTAGGATTAAAGCATTGTCCAGCATTTTGTGAACTCAATGCTGATAGGTCGTCGATCTGAGTTCGACGAACATCGTCGAACTGAGATCGATGATCTCCGGTCGCCTGTGATCGATGAAGGTCGTTGGTCTGAGTTCGACGATAATCGTAGAACTGAGCTCGACGATTTTTCCTATAATATGAGTTCGACGATAATCTTCGAACTGAGTTCGACGATTTCCTGTGGCCTGAGATTCGACAGAAAATCGTCGAACGGAGTTCGACGATTTCCCGTTACCTGTGTTTGACAAAAGAAAATCATCGAACGGAGTTCGACGATTTCCCGTGACCTATGTTCGACAAAAGAAAATCGTCGAATGGAGTTCGACGATTTTCCGTGACATGTGTTCGATGAAAATTGTCGAACGGAGTTCGACGATTTCCCGTGACCTGTGTTCGACCAAAATCGTCGAACGGGGTTCGACGATTTCCTGTGGCTGGAGATGGATGATTTCCTATAAGCTGTGATCGACGTTTATTTATTTTGCCTTAACCGAATTTTTCGTGCAATTTCTTCCCTTCTCGAGTGATTACCTCCTAGGTTGGGATGTCTTGTCGGTCAATCGTTTCTTCCTTTATTTTGTTTGAAAGCCGAATTGTGGGTTATGGAAGGTAGTGGTATTTTTGACGCTCTAAAGGAGTGGGATGTTTTGTGTGCGAGCCATGGCCACCACCTTTTAGTCCCAGGTACGGGCTGGGCATAGCCGTGGTCGCCGCCTTTTAATCCCAGGTACGGGCTGGGTATGTGGTGGCCTTGTGCTGACACAGTGTATTTTTAGTTGGACATGTTTTGTTTGGGGGACTGTTTTTGGTCACCAAGTCAGGTCCATGATGTTTTACTACTGCCATTACTCACATTTTAGGATCGTTAGATGATTCTTCCTTTGTAGATTGCAATTTGTTTGGTACATGTTTGCCTTGTAGACTCTAAAGGTTTTATGACAGGGTTGTGGTTGTTTTTTGCACATGGTGCAAGTGCATCTTGTCTTGGATAGTGTTTGTTTGTTACTGTCTATCTTTCTTCTCATGCATACACCTTTTTATATAACCCTTCCATTCAACTTATTTGTTTTACTTGCTGAGGTATTCTTTTCTTTTCTGAATGCCTCAGGTTCTGATTAGTGGCCGAGTGGGTGGCTAGTTTTGCTATGTTGTTACTGGTGATCTCTTGTACTGTAGAGATCAGTTTCTTGGTCTTGTGAGGTAGTTTTCTATTTTTCTTACAGACATACATGCTCGCTAGTGGGTTCGTATCAGGTTGTTGATGCCCGTTGGTGGTTTTTGCTTATGATACTAGATATGTTTCTTTTACTGCTACCTTTCTGGAGATAGTCTATTTGCTCTTGAGAAGTTTTATGCTAGGTTGCTAGTTACTTTGAAACCTAAAAACACTATTATAAGTATATCTCATGATCAGCATGTTTATAAAACTCATACACTACTTTCCAAGCAACGTAAAAAAAATCATTTTCTTACTTATAATATAAAATAAATCTAGAGTCTTGCATTGTATAAGTTGACCTCGGGGGTCACTTATGCACTCTTATAGGATGTCAAAAATAAATAAAGTATTTTCCGCTGCGTATAAGTATAGTTTTTAAAATGTGGACTAGATGATCCACTGAGCCGAGGGATACGGCCTTTAAAATATAACTGATTTTCTAATCATTAAACTTATGAATTTTCATAGTCTAGTTAGATGGTGTTCGCCTGAGCGTCGACAGTTATCCCCTGTTCGACGTGACATCACGACGCATGTTTTCTCATACTCTGATTCTTCTTAAATTCGGAGAAAATGCGGGTTGTGACAACGTAGCACTCCCTCGCCACTTTGGGGTCACCCTGGACCCGGACCTGGATCCCCTCGGCATTGAACTTCAGGCATTTGTGGAAGGGCGAGGGGATGCAGCGGAATGCGCTGATGAGTGGCCACCCAAAGATGGAGTTGGAGCTGCTGGGGGCATCCACGACGACAAACCTGCAGTTCTGGGAGTGCCCCCCCCCCCCATGGTAACGTGGAGCCCCACTCCTCCTTCTACCTCCTCCCTCTCCCCTGAAAATCCAAACAGGGGTCAATCTGAAGCCAGCACCCTCTTCGCCTCCACGTTCATCACATCAAACGCCTTTTGGAAGATGACGTTGACAGAGCCCCCATTGTCATTGAGGATATTAGAGACAGTGAAATTCTAGATTGCCGTCTGGATGACTAGCGCATTGCAGAAGGGATCCTCATGATCCGGCATATCCTTTCTTTAGAAGGTAATCTTCTCCTCTAGGAGTGGGGTCTGGGATGTGGAGCCAATGCTCCAGCGATACATGGTGTGGAGGCTCGCCTTCCGGGAGGCCTCAACCCTCCCACCAGATGAATACTTTTAGTCATCATTTTTGGGGGTAGTTTAGTATGCAAAATTCCTAAGTTTATTTATATTTTTATGTTTTTTATATGCTTGTTATGTTTTATTTTGTATTTAATGTCTAGTTGTGTTTTGTTATGAAAAATAACTATTATTATGTTATGTTATGCTTGTTATGTTTAGTTTTTATTTTTAATAACTAATATTATATTATGTTATAAAATATATCTAACATTTTATTTATTTGTTTTGTTTTATTTGTAGGTTCAAGCCCTCAAGTTGAAGACCACGTACAAGCAGCCCCTCTACATGTATGATGCAGCCCAAGCCTTTACATGTGCAGCCCCTCTACAACACGAGCTCACCATCATGGAGCAGCCCGAGATACTCTCCAAGCCCATACCCGAGCAGTCCATGCAGCTCACAAACAATATTTCGGACCACATTATGAAGCCCATGCATGGTCGACCATCTCTCTCCCCTCCTCATTAATTTTTCCATGCATGCACCTTGCCACCCATGCATGGTCGGCCCCCTCTTTTCCCCCCTTCATTATTCTACATTCATCCCCCCTCTCTACTTTATATTTTCCACTTTCATTTCCATAAATTACATGCAATGAATCCCTCCTCTTCTCTCACCACCTCATTTAATATCATGCATGAACATCTCCAAGTACATGGCCAGCCACACCCTTATGCCCCTCATTTCCACCATTTTCTAGGATCTTCCTCCTCTCCTATAAAAGGAACCCATGTCTCATGCATTTAAAAAGGTTGGATTGGAGAGAAAGCAAGAGAGATAACTAGTTCAAGTGCAAGTTTCCATCTTTATTTGCTGCTAAGGGTATTTCTTTCCTTGTTGTTTTTTTTTCTTTTAGTAGAATAATATTGTTTTGTCTTTATTATTATGTACCCCTTTTTATATATCAATGAAAATGATTTTCTTTTATCTTTTTGTGCTTTCTTTCTCAAGCATGCGTAGCTAATTTTCCATTAGCATTTGATCATGAGGATCCATGAAATGAGATGAGATTTCCTTTTACTTCTTAGTTTTATTTTTGTCAAAATTATTCTCGATCCTTCTTTGATTTTTCTCATGTCGACTCCGTATTTCCGGTATACGGTAGTAGGTAATTTGATCTTATTTCATAGTAGTCGATAGACTTGTTGATTTGAAGGATCACTCAAAGAAGGAAGGATTTGCACGCAATCCTAGAGATAGGACGACGTAAATCCTCCGGATTGGAGTCAAATCCAATAGTGCGGATCACTTCGATAATGAAACTTTAGGCCTTTTTGATTTGCAAAGAGATTTCGGTCAAAATGTCTATAAGTTAGGAGATTTAATGCTCTAGCAAGATTATATCTTATTTTCGGATCCGTCACGGTCGAGTTTGATTTGCAATCATAAAACTTTATTTTTATCCTTCTTATCTTCTTTTCATGGTGAATCATTGATCGAATTCTATCTTTTTATCCGAAGTTTTCATTTTAATATTATCTTTAGTTTAATTTTAAATTGTCAAACGACCAACAATCATACGGTAGGATAATAGTAGAAGCGTGAGTAATAGTACTTGACAACCTCGAGTTACAATACGACCCAGGTACTACAATTCGATAGGTACACTTGCCTTTTCGGGTTGATAGTGAAATCAATTCACCAAGTTTTTTGCGCAATTGCCGGGTACGCTTTTTCGTCAATATTAGGAAAATGCTTTCGCTATTACTTCTGCAAAAATCAAAAAAAAAATTTACCTTTCTCTATTTTCTTCTTCAAGTTTTTATTTTCGTTCTTCTCCTTTTCTTTCCTCCATTCTCCTTCTATTTTTCTTAGTGCATGATCCACAAGAATCCGTCGCTACTTGTTGAATTGGTCCCAGAAATTGAAAGCTCCTTTCGGAGAAACTTGCGATTCAGGGGTTCCACTTCTCAAACAGTGGTTGAGGATTCCGACGGTGATTGTAACTTCAACTCCAAAATGGGAGACCCCAACCCAGTGTTTGCCCAGCAAAGGACGATTTCTGATTATGCTCGGCCCAACCTGGAGGGTATATAAACAAGTATTGTTCGACCTGCAATTACGAATAATAACTTTGAGCTTAAGCCCATCATCATACAAATGGTGCAGCAATATATACAGTTCGACGGATTACAAGATGAAGACCCGAACTTGCATATTGCTAGTTTTCTCGAGATCTGTGACACCTTCAAAATTAATGGTATCTCAGACGATGAAATTAGGCTAAGAATCTTCCCATTCTCCTTAAGAACCAAAGCCAAACAGTGGTTGAGTTCTCTTCCAAGAGGATCAATCACTACTTGGAACATTTTAGTCGATAAATTTCTTGCTAGATATTTCCCTCTCGCTAAAACTGCTAAATTAAGAAAAGATATAACTTATTATTCTCAAATTGCTTCTGAGAACCTCTATGACACTTGAGAGAGGTTCCAAGAACTTTTGAGGTGCTGCCCTCATCATGCTCTGCCTGTATGTTTACAGGTTCAAACATTTTATAATGGGCTAAACCAATAGACTAAGCAGATGATAGATGCCACTTCTATTGGTTCTTTGGACTGCAAAACTCCGGAAGCCGCTCTTGATCTTATCGAGAACATGGAGATGAACACCTATTAGTAGAACTCGCCTAGGACTCGCCCAAATAAACCTGTAGGTATCTACGAAGTGGACTCTGTATCGCAACTGGCGCTGGAAGTGGAAATGCTGAATAAGAGAATTGCGGAGATGATTGCTGCCTCTGCCCCTCAGGTATATGAAATTTCAAATGCTGCTGCTACCGAGCAGGTGGATTATCTGGGGAACATACCCAGGCCTGCTAAAAATAATTCTGCCAATTTTTCTGCTTTTTCTAATTTTTCTGCTCCTCCTAGTTTTAATACTGCTACAAATTCTTATCACCCTGGATGACGTAACCATCCTAATTTTTCTTGGAGTAATCCTGCTAAAGACGTACGTCCACCACACGATTTTACACCACCACCACCACCTCAAAACCAAAATTTTCAAAAACCTCCATCTTTGGAGGAAATACTTTCTAGATATATAAGCTCGAATGATGCTACCATTAGAAACTTAACAGGGTCGATGAAAAATTTAGAAAATACAGTCAGCCAAATCGCCAAGGTTATCTCTGAGAGGCCACCTGGGACTCTTCCCTCCAATACTGAACCCAACCCAAGGGAACACGCGAAAGCGATTACCCTTCGGAGCAGTAAAGTAATTCACGAGCCCACCACAAGGGAAGAGCCAGAGGTGATTGCCTCTCCTGCCACTGAAAAAATTATAATTACGGAAATTAACGATAACAATTTTGAAAGTGAAAAAGATAAATCTATTTTTGAAAAAGATAAATCTGCTTTTGAAAAAGATAATTCTCAAGATGATGCACCGATTATTATAAAAGAATTTCCGCCACCTCCTTATCCCGCTAAGCTTAGGAAAGAAAAATTTGATGATCAATACCAACGCTTTCTTGAAATGTTCAAACAAATCCACATTAATTTGACATTTCACGAAGAAATTAGCGAAATTCCTAAATATGCTAAATATCTTAAGGATTTGTTAACAAACAAAAAGAAACTAGAAAATTTATTTCATGTAACGTTAAACGAAGAGTGCTCGGCGGTCGTAAAAAATTCTAATCTTCCTAAAAAGATAAACGATCCGGGTAGCTTTTCAATTCCTTGCATTTTGGTGATCTTTTTATAAAGCATGTGTTAGCAGATCTAGGTGCGAGCATCAACTTGATGTCGTTTTCCTTATTTAAGAAGCTAGGATTGGGCACTCTCAGTCCTACGCGTATGAGTATCCAGTTAGCCGATCGATCAATTAAGTATATGTTAGGTATTGTAGAGGACGCGCTAGTGAATGTCGACAAATTCATCTTCCTGGTGGATTTTGTTATCCTTGATATTGAGCAGGACGTCGAGATCCCTCTTATCCTTGGTCGTCCCAACCTAGCCACCTCTCGAGCGGTCATCGATGTGAGTAACGGGAAGCTCTTCCTTCATGTAGGAGATCACGAGGTCACTTTTTCGATAAATCAATCTATGAAAAATTCCTTAAAAATGATGATTCTTGTTTTTTTCTTGATGTGTTAAATGAAGTCTCCTCTCTTTCTCTTTCCAATGTTTCTTCAAATGATTTTTCCTCTTCTTTTTCTGAAATTTCTACAAATGTTTTCGAAGACACGGTTATGTTTGTGCAATCCAATTTTGAAAATGAACCTATTTTTAGACAAAAAAATTATGAAAATCTTATTTTTGAAAAAGAGAAAAATTTGAAAAACTATTACGATGAACCACCCAACCTTGAATTAAAACCACTCCCTGAACATCTTAAATATGCTTTTCTTGAAAAAAATTCTAAATTGCTCGTTATAATCTCAGCCTTTATTTCTCAATCCGAGAACGATCAATTGATCAAAGTACTACAAAAACATCGCCAAGCTATACTGTGGCAAATTTCTGATGTTTCTGGCATAAGACGCTGTTTTTGCACCCATAAAATAGTTTTTTTGAAAATAATTCTAAAAGTGTACTCCAACCTCAACGTCATCTTAATCCGAACATGAAAGAGGTTGTGAAGGGAGAGATGCTTAAATTATTAGATGCAGGGATGATCTATCCTATTTCCAATAGTAAGTGGGTCAGTCCGGTGTAGGTTGTACCTAAGAAGGGTGGGATCATGGTAGTAACGAACGAAAATAACGATTTAATTCCAACTAGGACGGTAACGGGATGGAGGATGTGCATCGACTACCGTAAGCTAAACGATGTCACTCGTAAAGATCACTTCCCCCTCCCCTTTATCGATCAGATTTTAGAACGTTTATCCGGTCATAGTTTTTATTGCTTTCTCGAAGGTCTCTCGGGGTATTTCCAAATCCCTATCGCACCCGAGGACCAAGAGAAGACAACATTCACTTGCCCCTTCGGAACTTTTGCCTACCGTAGGATGCCTTTCGGTCTTTGTAATGCGCCAGCTACCTTTCAGCGGTGCATGTTAGCAATTTTTGATAAATATGTAGAAAATATTATGGAAATAATTATGGATGATTTTTCAGTTTTTGGTGACTCTTTTGATTTATGTTTAAAAAATTTGGGAAAGTTTTACAACGATGTGAAGAAACAAACTTAGTTTTAAATTGGGAGAAGTGCCACTTTATGGTGCGTGAAGGATTAGACCTTCGCCATTAGATTTCTGCTAAGGGAATTGAAGTGGACAAGGCAAAAATTGAAGTAATTGAAAAGCTACCGCCGCCTACGAATATCAAAGCGATTCGAAGTTTTATAGGCCATGCAGGGTTTTATAGGCGCTTCATTAAAGATTTTTCAAAAATTACTAAGCCTCTCACCCACCTTCTCGAGAAAGAAGCTCCTTTTATTTTTGACGATTCTTGTCTAGCTGCGTTTAAATTAATAAAATCTAAACTTATTAATGCTCCAATTATGATCGCCCCAGTTTGGGATTTGCCTTTCGAAATAATGTGCAATGCGAGTAGTTTTGCAGTCGGTGCGGTGCTAGGACAACGAATAGCTAAGAATTTCCACCCAATTTATTACTCGAGCAAAACTCTAACTTCCGCTCAAGAAAACTACACCACAACCGAAAAGGAACTATTAGATGTTATTTTTTCACTCGATAAATTCCGACCGTAGATTACTCTTTTAAAATTATTGTTTTCACGGATCATTCCGCTTTGAATTACTTCCTTTCTAAACCGGATGCCAAGCCGCGTCTTATTCGATGGATCCTCTTACTTCAAGAAATTGACTTGGAGATTCGGGATAAGAAAGGAGTGGAAAACCTAGCGGCTGATCATCTTTCTTGCCTCGAAAATCCTGAACTCGATATTTTAAATGAAAAATTTATTAATGATTCTTTTCCGGATGAACAAATTTTAAATGTTTCTTCTTCTACCCCCTGGTTTGCCGATCTGGCCAATTATCTCGTGGCCCGGGTCCTGCCAAAAGAGTACTCTTCTCAGCAAGAAAGAAATTCTTTTCTGAGTTGAAGTATTATTTTTGGGAGGACCCCTTTCTATTCCGGATTTATGCGGACCAGGTGGTAAGAAGATGTATTTCCCGAGAAGACGGTCAACATATTTTGAAGCATGTTCATGAAGGTCCGACTGGCGGGCACTTTTAAACAAAACGCACCGCCCACAAAGTGCTTAGTGCTGGCTTTTATTAGACAAGCATATTTAAAGATTCACAAATCTTTGCGGACGGGTGTAATCGGTGCCAGCGGACTGGAAACATATCTAATAAAAATGAAATGGAACAAAATTTTTTTCTTAAGTGTGAAATCTTTGATTTGTGGGGCATTGACTTTGTAGGCCCGTTTCCCTCAAGCTTAGGAAATAAATACATTCTAGTCGTTGTAGATTTTGTTTCTAGGTGGGCAAAGGCCCAAGATTTACCCAATAACGACGCTCAAGTCATAGTATCTTTTTTTAAAAAATCATTTTCTCGTTTTAGTTTTCCTCTAGCGATCGTTAGGGATAGGGGGAGTCATTTCTGCAACGCTCAGCTCACTAAAGATTTAGCAAAATATGGCGTTACGCATAAACTATCCACCGCTTATCACCCCCAAACAAATGGTCAGGTCGAGGTAGTAAATCGCGAACTTAAAAGAATTTTTGAAAAAACCGTTTCTACTTCTCGTAAAGATTGGTCTTTAAAGTCAGACGATGCTCTTTGGGCATATCGGACAGCGTACAAGACCGCTATCGGTTGTACTCCTTTCCAATTAGTCTATGGAAAATCGTGTCATCTCCCGGTAGAGGTAGAACACCGGGCATACTGGGCGCTAAAGTTTTTTAATTTTGATCCGCACTCGATCGGCGAGCACCGAAAAAATCAATTAAATGAACTCGACGAGTGGAGAGCGAACGCTTATGAGAGTAAAAAAAATTATAAAGAACGCACGAAATTTTATCCCGATAAGAACTTGCGCCACCCTAAAACAATTAAACAAGGCGATCAGGTTCTTATTTTTAATTCGCGTTTACGTCTTTTCCCTGGAAAGCTCAAATCTCGATGGTCTGGACCATTTACGGTCAAGGAAGTTTTTTCTTATGGAACTGTGTTGCTCTCGCACCCGGACAAGGGTGACTTTAAAGTGAATGGACATAGACTTAAGTTAGATTTTTCTAATGATTATGTGTCTCCTGAAAAGGAGAATCTTAATTTGGACTCTTAAATGTTTATTTGCATTTGGAACTTTTTTTGTTGTAATTATTATTATTATGAAACTTTTACTTTTATTATTATTCGGACAATCTATTGTTACATAAATAACACTTTTGGGAGCCTGCCCAAAGATTTTCTTTTCTGCTTTTATTTTTGTACTTTGCTCTTCCTCCCGGTGGCCAAACAAGTGCTAGTTCGTGTTTGCTGCTCCTACGTTGCTGATTTCAAGAAGGATCAAGTCAAGCATGCTGATGATCAAGTGTATTAAAGAGCAAGCATGGGGGAGCGACATCATCTTTCGTCCTCACAAACCTGGGGAAGTCCTGTTCTTTTTATTTATTTGTTATCTTTACTTTACTGCATTTTCTATCCCCCCTCTTCTCCTTCACTTTCTCTTTTTTTGTTTTTCATTGAGGGCAATGAAGAATCCAAGCATGGCGGAGGGTTTAGTTATTTTCTTTCTTCTTTCCTTTCTAGCAAAAAATGTTTTAAATTTCAAGAAAAACAAAAAAAATTTATTATAGTTATATTAAGACTCTTAGGAGTACTGTTTTTTCTTTAACTTTATCACAAATCCAGAAAAAATAGACAATACAAAAACCCAAAAAAATCCAAAGAAATCAAAAATTCCAAAAAATTGCTAAAATCTATTTGAAAATCAAAATAAAAAATTATTTTCTATCTTTATTTTTATGTTTCTTCTAGTGATGTGTAGGCCCATGCGGTTTTTTAGTTCTAAGTATATTTCTTTGAATCGGTTTTCTAAATTTATCATTTTAACATAGCTTAGTCTTATTAGTTTCTAGTTATTAATTATAGGCATCGTTTTTTTAACGTTGTAATTTAGCAAACTGTAGTTGTTCTTTTTATTCGGTTAGTTTCGTATGAATGGTTGCTAGATAACATTATCACTTTTTCATTTGTGGGGTAATACTTTCTTGGTGTCTAGAACCTATATCTAGCTACTCTCGAAGCATTTGCGCCATTTTTCACGTACTTTAGAAATGATTTAGGCCACCCGTTGATCCATTTGAGCCTTTTTGCCCACCAAAATATTTCACTTTTGCTAAAATAATTTTGGGCCTTTTCCATTTTTTTCTTTATTTAGCTCCACCTTTCAATATTTTTCACTAAAGCCAAAATGCCCTTCCTAATTTCACACTAGACTATGAGCTTAAAATATTATTGTGGTGGGTTATCTTTTAAAATGAAAAGGAAAATTTAAAGCTTACATTGGGAGCTCACCTAAAAAGAAAAAAAGTTATTATCAAAATGTGAAGTCAAAATGTAAAATAAAAAAGGAAGAAGAAAAAGTAGTATATTTTGGCCAATTTTATGAAAAGTGGAAAAAAATACATGGCCTTGTTTTGTTAGTTTGAATTGGAGAAATGATGTACTTTTCATTTCTCATTTTTATCATTTTTATGTTTATTTGGAGCTCACCCTTGGTTTAGTGTGTTTTATCCATCACGTTTATCTTTGATTTTCAATTCCTAATCATTTTCCTAAGCCAAGTCTTTATTCCTATTTAAGTCTTTTTGATCTTTAGACGTGAACCCGCGTAGTGGAGAGAGTGTGAACGGACAAGCCTATGGCCACCATCATTGATGGATTTCTTTGGAGGTTATCTCGCGGTGATTTAGGGATAATTGTTATTTAGCAACCTAGTAGTTCGTTCAATGCGCCGTTTATTTAGAATCTCTACTTTTGTTTTTCTTATTTTCATAAATTTTGGATGCCTTGTTTTAGGGATTTAGAAATATGTAATTCTTCTTTATGTTCTAATAATATTTTTAGATCTCCATTTTCAAGTTTTCTATTGTACACTTCTCACCCCACTAGTTGTTAACATAGAAATTAGGATAGTTTACTTTTTAATGTTTTGGTTTTCTTAATCTATGAAATCTAAATTGCTTGTTTACTTTTATTTCTCTCCCCTAGTTTTCTTTTTCATTTGCTTGAGAGCAAGCAAATATTCTAGCATGGGGGAATTTAATGACTACTTTTATTCATCTTTTTGGGGGGTAGATTAGTATGCAAAATTCCGAAGTTTATTTATATTTTTATGTTTTTTTTATGTTTGTTATGTTTTATTTCGTATTTAATGTCTAGTTGTGTTTTGTTATGAAACATAACTATTATTATGTTATGTTATGCTTTTTATGTTTAGTTTTATTTTTAATAACTAATATTATGTTATGTTATAAAATATATCTAACATTTTGTTTATTTATTTTGTTTTATTTGTAGGTTCAAGCCCTCAAGTTGAAGTCCACCTACAAGTAGCCCCTCCACATGTATGATGCAACCCAAGCCTTTACAAGTGCAGCCCCTCTACAACCGAGCTCAGCAACATGGAGCAGCCCGAGCTACTATCCAAGCCCAAACCCGAGCAGGCCATGCAGCCCACAAACAATATTTTGGCCCATATTATGAAGCCCATTCATGGCCGGCCCACTCTCTCCCCTCCTCATAAATTTCTCCAATCATGCACCTTGCCACCCATTCATGGTCGACCCCCACTTTTCCCCCCTTCATTATTCTATATTCATCCCCCCTCTCTACTTTATCTTTTCCACTTTTATTTCCATAAATTACATGCAATGAATCCCTCCTCTTCTCTCACCACCTCATTTAATATCATGCATGAACATCTCCAAGTACATGGCCGGCCACACCCGTATGCCCCTCATTTCCACCATTTTCTAGAATCTTCCTCCTGTCCTATAAAAGGAACCCATGTCTCATGCTGAAGGATCAAGCGCATACCTAACTGCACCAAAAGCCCGGACTGTTGGAGAGGGTGCTACTTAATTTCTTAAATTAGTAGCAAAGCGCCATGGGTCAAGTGAAGGAACGTCGGACCCAACAATCCCCCCCGGCATCCAGCACAGCCCGTCGGCTCAGAGGTGGAGTTACCACATGGCCCACCAGGCTCAGAGGTGGAGTTACCAAATGTCCACGGTTGCCTGACCCACCGGACCCACACAGGTAGAAGGGAAAAATCAAGATTTAATAGCGCCCCCCCGGTCTTGAACCAGTGACCTCCTCTGATACCAATTGAAGGATCAAGCGCATACCCAACTGCAACAAAAGCCCGGACTGTTGGAGAGGGCGCTACTTAATTTCTTAAATAAGTAGCAAAGCGCCACGGGTCATGTGAAGGAACGTCAGACCCAACACATGCATTTAAAAAGGTTGGATTGGAGAGAAAGCAAGAGAGATAACTAGTTCAAGCGCAAGTTTCCATCTTTATTTGTTGCTAAGTGTATTTCTTTCCTTGTTGTATTTTTTTCTTTTAGTAGAATAATATTGTCTTGTCTTTATTATTGTGTACCCCTTTTTATATATCAATGTAAATGAATTTCTTTTATCTTTTTGTGTTTTCTTTCTCAAGCATGCGTAGCTAATTTTCCGTTAGCATTCGATCACAAGGATCCATGAAATGAGATGAGTTTTCCTTTTACTTTTTATTTTTATTTTTGTCAAAATAATTCTCGATCCTTCTTTGATTTTTCTCATGTCGACTCCGTATTTCCGGTATACGGTAGTAGGCAATTTGATCTCATTTCATAGTAGTCGAGAGACTCATTGATTTGAAGGATCACTAAAAGAAGGAAGGAGTTGCACGCAATCCTAGAGATAGGATGACGTAAATCCTCCAGATTTGAGTAAAATCCAATAGTGCGGATCACTTCGATAATGCAACTTTAGGCCTTTTTGATTTGCAAAGAGATTTCGGTCAAAACGTCTATAAGTTAGGAGATTTAATGCTCTAGCGAGATTATATCTTATTTTTGGATCCGTCGCGGTTGAGTTTGATTTGCAATCATAAAACTATATTTTATCCTTCTTATCTTCTTTTCATGGTGAATCATTGACCGAATGCTATATTTTTATCCGATGTTTTTGTTTTAATATTATATTTAGTTTAATTTTAAATTCTTAAACGACCAATAATCATACGGTAGGATAATAGTAGAAGCGTGAGTAATAGTACTTGACAACCCCGAGTTTCAATATGACCTTGGTACTATAATTCGATAGGTACGCTTGCCTTTTCGGGTTGATAGTGAAATCAATTCACCCCCCCCCCCCCCCCCCGTGAATCAATCTGATCCCTTCCAGGGTCCCGACGTCTACCTGGTCTGCACATTGATCCTCCTCTGCCCGAGGCAGGACCTCCTCAATCCTCACCTCCTGGCGGCCCTATTGTTGATACTACTCCCTGTTTCCTCTCATCTCAAGGAACTCCGGGCACGTGGTCGTGGCGTGCCCTTCCTCTTGGTGGAAGTCGCAGTAGGGCAACTCCACCGTGACTTCTCTCCTCCTCCTTTGCACCGCTCTCCTCCTCTCCCCATGGCTATGGCCATAGCCTGATTTTGATTAGGGTGGGGAGGTCTTTGCGCTTGCCTCCAACCCGGGGGGTGGAACTAATCCTGCCCCCTAGTGGTGGTCCCTTCCCTGATAACCTCTTTGTGTCTCCTAGTCTTGCCACTCAGGCCTCCAGCCCAACTAACGGTCTGTCTCCTAACTCCCCCACATTAGCTACTGTTGCTCCCCCTGAAGTTGTCGTTCTTCCCTCTGTCGGGGCTCTCCTTTCCTCCTGCCGCCTACCGCCTCTCGGCTCCTTCTCCTCCTCTATGGCCCACCTATTCAGCTTCTGGGCAAACTCCGGATTCGACGTCTCCCCGTCGACCTCCCTTGCCGCCCTCTCCATCAGCTCTTCGTAGGAGAGGGGTGCTTTTCTCTTCAGCTCCATTCTGAAGAATCCCTGTTGCAGCCCCAGGGTGAAGGCCATCATCAGGCTATGGCCTGAACATTTCTGTTCTTGGGTGACCTCTTTCTGAAATCGGTCAATGTAAATCCCTAAAGTCTCATTCACCCACTGCTTGATGTGGAACAGGGAATCTGACTCCTTCTTCCTCCTCTTGGAGGTGGTGAACCTCAACATGAACCCCCAGCACAGGTCTTCGAAGCAGTAAATAGTGATGGCCGGTAGCTGGTGGAACTACTACCTCACCTTATCTTTGAGGGTGATGGCGAAGAGCAGGCACTTGAATCCGTCTGACATCTGTCGGATTGAAACCACATCCTCAAACCACTGGACGTGCTGAACCGGGTCTCCCTTCCCTATGTAGTAAGACATTTTGGGTTCCTTGAACCATTCTGGAACTGGGGCGGAGGAAACTAGCTCGTTAAATGGGCTTCCTCCCCCTGCTTGGCGAGATGAAGGATCTCGCGCACCCATCTCGCCGAACCGGCCTCCGCTTGCCAAGCCGGGGAAGAGCACGTGCCCGGGGAGCTCGCATCCCCTTCCTTCTTCGGCGAACTCATTCCCAGCTCGCCTGTCTGGAGCGTCCTCGCCCAAAGATGGGGCGGCAGTGATTGGGTCAGCTGGAGTAGAACACTCAGCCTGCACGCTAAGTGCGAACTTGACGAGGTTGTGTACCTCCTGCATGAAGTCTTCGAACATCCCCACCGTGGCCAGAGGTGGCGGGGGCGGCGAGTCGGACCTATCCAAGCCTCGTCCTTCTCCTCTTTCCATTTAGCCTGTTGAAGATTTTTTGCTGACCACTCTCCAGGCTCACCACACTAGAATGTTGAAACCAAGAATTCGGTCTCTTGTGGATTTCACCAGTGGGGAAGGGGTGATCGCGCACCTGCTTCTCTCCTGCAAGCCAAATAGCAAAAAGAAATGAAAACTAGCCCAAGGGCTCGGCGTGGAGGTCCCACCACACACCCGGAAGATCTTAGAGCGCTTACCCTCCTTAGCCAATGGCCGAGCTAAGGCTACCTCAGAAAGCGCAAGAAGATCTAAATACTGATAAGCGTGCATTCTCAGGTGCCCCTTGGGACATATTTATAGATTTCTAGAAACGACCTGCCAATAGCCAATCTTCGTTGTTTTGAACAACTATGTGCATCAAAAATGGGCCTTCTAACAGCGAAACACCGCAGTTCTATTAGGCTATTCGTACCCCAGGCAAGGGTATAATGGTAAATAAAAACACCTCATAGGAAATATGGTTAGGGGAGCATCATCACTCAACGCCAATGCCAGAACGGTGCCGAGAGTGTTGAGTGGAGCGGAGTCACTCAATGCCAAAGCCAAAAGGGTGCCGAGAGCATTGAGTGGAGCAATGCCACTCAACGCCAAATCCAAGAGGGCGCCTAGAGAGTAGAGTGGAGAGACATCACTCAATGCAAAAGCTAGAAGGGCACTGAGAGCGTTGAGTGGAGCGACGTCACACAACGCCAAAGCCAGGAGGGCACCGAGAACATTGAGTGGAGCAACGTCACTCAACGCCAAAGCTAGAAGGGCGCTGAGTGCATTGAGTGGAGCAATGTCACCCAACGCCAAAGCCAGGAGGTCATCGAGAGAATTGAGTGGAGCGACGTCACTCAACGCCAAAGCCAGGAGGGCGCCAAGAGCATTGAGTGGAGCGATGTCACTCAACACCAAAGCCAAGAGGGCTCCGAGAGTGTTGAGTGGAGCAACGTCATTCGACGCCAAAGCTAGGAGGGCGCCGAGAGCATTGAGTGGAGCGACGTCACTCAACTCCAAAGCCAGGAGGGCGTCGAGCTCGGTCCGGCGAAAACTTGATCCGGATCATCGAACCCCGGGCGGAAGCATGCTGGTTGGGCCGGTTCGCGCTGCTTGCTCTCCTAGCTTCGGCGAGGGTGAGCTGGTTGTTCTGAACCTGCCCGCATACTATTCTGGCATGGACAGGTCGCCTTGGTCTGCTTGACTTTCTTGGTTGACCCACTCGGCGAACACGAGGATGTACAGTCAGGTTAGAGTGGGTTAGTACACATAGTCCTATACTATGTAATCCATCATTATGTAGGCCAATGTGTTGACTCACATGTAATCTCTCTATTGGGGTGTACTTCTATATCATGTGCATGAGTAGGATCCAGGAAGGAGGACTTTGAATCAGAAGAACAAAAATTTTACAGAAGTAAAATGCGTCGAGTACTATAATGGATATTTGTCGAATTCATCGAGTATACTCGTTGAAACTCGTCGAATTCATCGCGTATACTTACTAACACTCGTTGAATTCACCATATTGTACTTGAGGTAAAATCTCTGAGAGTTGGAAAATCCGTCAAGTAAAAATATTCGAGTATTCTCGTGTATATTCGTCAAATTTGTCGAATGTATCTAACTATACTCGCCAAATTCGTCGAATATACTGGTCGATACCCGACATATTCATCGAGTTAATTCGAATTTACTTCTCAGGATTTTCTAAGTCAAATTCATCGACTATCACTA
Organism: Platanthera guangdongensis; assembly: GCA_039583875.1. Lineage (NCBI taxonomy): Eukaryota > Viridiplantae > Streptophyta > Magnoliopsida > Asparagales > Orchidaceae > Platanthera > Platanthera guangdongensis. The sequence goes on along the minus strand of CM077148.1, from coordinate 111,607,974 downwards.
GGTTAGGTGTCGAATGCGTCGAGTGATCGAGCCGATATTTGTTGAATTCGTCGTGTATACTAGACGATACTCATCGAATTTGTCGAGCATGACTCTTGCCTGGCGTCGAGTGGTAAGTTTGAACAAGCTAAATTTCTGCAAGTGAATTTCGTCGAATATCACTACTATTTCGGCGAGTATACTCAGCTATGCTCGCTATACTCAACAAAAATGAATTAAGTCATTTTTTTCGTTTGGTTTTTCAAATTCGGCTCGGGTGGAACGATGCGCCATGTACAGTGTTTTTGAAGGTCTCTTTTTGGAAGTTCTTTTATAGCCGTTGTAATTGAGGACCTCTATAAATGCTTAGGGTGGATTTATCATCAACCCTATTCATGCTCAACATAATCCAAGAAAGATCTTCTGCGAATTTCCCCTATCAGATCCCATACACGTTCTTGCGAATCCCGATCTGCCGACGCATGCTACTGCACGATTCGGTCGTCTTCGACCGATTTGACTGGATCTGTGCTTTCTGAAGGTTTCTTTTCTCATATATCTAGTTAATCCAAGGTTCAAGATCAAAGTTCTCAAAGTCTCGGGTTCAAGTGTTTTTCCAGATATTCAAGTTCATCTGTTACATTTGTAGGAGGATTCCCTCCAAGTTATAGATTCGTTTGTGAATCGTGTTACAGATCCGATTTTGTATCAATTTATTTAGAGGTTGTTCTCTGAGTGGTAGGAGAGTCGTCTCTAAGTTATAGGAGTTGCGGCTCCGAGGTGTAACTCGTTTGTGGTGAAGTAGTCGAATCTAGCCCTTCGTGGTAGAAAGGCGATGTAACGCCCCCTATTTTCCTATGTTATTATGTGATTTGGTGTCGTCATATTTATGACGTCGGGGCGTTACCCCTTCTTACATTTTGTTGTCGGCACCGCACCATTTGTGCGTTTTTCATCCGTCGGATCCGTTTGAAAGGATTTTTCGGGTTTTGTTTGAGTTGAATGTCTTCCTTGATTTAAAGGATAAGGATTTGAGGCTTTGGACATGTCCAATTTTATTGAGATCCGAGCATTTTGGAGTCTCGGTGTGTGTTTGGACACTTTGTAACAGCCCAATTTTTATCAGCAGGCTAATTTTCGGGTGACACGGCCTGGGACACGGGCGTGTCCCAGGGAGTGTCCTGCGTGCGTCGAGTGTCGAGTGGAACAATCGATGAGTGGTCGACAAAATTTGGTCGACTCTGGACACGGCCTGTTACACAGGCGTGTCATAGGGCGTGTCAGCGCGTTCGATGAAAGTTGCTCGACGATCGTGTCTGAAGGCGTGTTGGGTGACACAGGCGTGTCTGAAGGCATGTTGGGTGACACGACCCATGACACGAGCATGTCACATGGGCGTGTCACTGGTTTGGATAAGTCGGTTGATCACCGCTTGAGGCACACGGCCTGGGATACAGGCGTGTCACAGGCCGTGTCAGGAAATATTAGGCTTTTCTGGCAAATTTGTGGTCGTCCATTCCTTCAGTCTGGATCCAAGGGCTGAGAGGCCTCCCTGTTTCCTTAAAGCCGTGAATGAGAAGAGCAATCTCATTTCTTATTTGATCTTCTCTTTCTTCACTTCTAGAGAGAGAAAGAGAGAGGAAGAAGGAGGAGGAGGAAAGGGGGTTGATCACCAGTGGTGCTGCGGTTTACCGACTAGAGATCCGAGGCCGACGTTGCGGTGGAAAAGCTCTTGTGAGGCACCAAAGAGTGCATCAAGGGTAACGACTTTTCTTCCTAGCCATGTGAAGGCTTCCTTTTGGCATATGTTTGTGATTCCCCCACCAAGAGGTGGCTGGTTTTGGGAGTCTTTGGGTGGATGCATGAAATCCCCTTTTGTTGGCATATAGATCCGGAAATGTAGTACGGAATAGGCATGCTGTGTGAAGCCCATCTGGATAGGTTGGTCTGGATTGGTGATGTTTCATACGAATCGGAGAAGACTCCGTGATAAACGTGTAGTTTACTGCCCTAAGCGAGTAAACTCATGTAGGTACGCATCAACACTGCCATCACCTTAGGTCAGCCTTTGGAATTCATTCTCCATGGCAATCCGTTGCGCCGTAGGAAGGTGCTTCGCTAGGAAGAGTCGGGAGAATTCTGCCATCGATACTTGTGTTAAGGGATGACCCTCCAAGTGATGCAACTCCATTTCATCCCACCACAGTCTAGCTTCTCCTTCAAGAAGGAACGGGATCGGTGAGACCTACCTGTGCCTTTTTATAGCTGCGAGTACGCCGTGCTCGGTGATGGCAAGGCGATTTGAGCAACGGGGGGTGGAGGATCCAACCTGCGTTATGTCCGTCCGACGGGACACCAGAAAGTACGGTCTGTTGGAGTGCATAGCAAGAGTCTTAGGCCTGCGCGCCGTGAGACCATGGGTGGCTAAGGGCCAATCCCGGTTCACTAAGACTATAGAACTCTGGCTGCACGTCATGGAGTAAATGCTCAAGAGAGTTACCGCTGGGTTGTGACCCTGATACTGTGGTGGGCAAGTACTTTGCCAGAACACCAAGAATGTGCCCTGAGCGCACGGACCGTTGGGCCGGCTGGCGAACGGTTGTGATGGCATGTGTGCGTTAAAGCACATTATATGAATATATTGTCATGCTTGTGATATGATGTGTCTGCAGGGAAGATTACCGCTGCCCCGAGAAAAGGGATAGGGTCGTTATAATTGTGTCAGCTGAACGCTGACCGTTGCTTCTGTTTGCCACCGTTGGGTGGATTGTCCCTGTACAGGTGCTGGAGAGCCAAGCGGGACGCATAAAGGTTGAGGTCCTTGCTGTTGCTGCTGCTGCTGCTACTGCTAGCCCTTGAAGGCTATGTGGAAATTCTTGTTGTGTTTTCTTTTATTGTGGCCGGCCTGCGCGCCAATGTTGGGGCCACTGTTTGAAAGCCTTGTAAGGCCATAAGGCCAATGATGTTTACACGTTGTAAGACATTCCTATATGCTATAAAATATGGTGTTTTATTTGTTGGACATTCAAGAGAGGAGTTCAAGTGGTAGTATAGGCTTCCGCTAGAATGCTTTGTGAAAGGTGCACTGCGCTACTCTGGTATCATCCCGTACCTTCACCGCCTGTTTTGTGATATATGTTGTGGGGCTCCGGCCGGAACTTCTAGGATATACCATATGAACGGATGGGGTTGTTAAATTTTTGGTATCAGAGCTCTTGGTCTTTCCCTCTCGAAGTCGTGGTCGACTTCCTTTGTGGGGTGGCGAGCACGTGTTTGTGCAAACCACATTTCTACGAGTGAACTCCTGAATGTCCATGATAGGAATGCAAATTGTTGTGTTTGTGGAACCTGTTTGTTCCTATTTTGTGTTGTTTTCTTGTGTAAGGCCGCTAATGTGTGTGTCGTGTCCACCTTGTGGTGATTTTTGCTTGTATAAGCATTTGATGTTGCGTCTCAAGAATGGTGCATCGGTTTCTAGGGTGGTCTTCGTTATTTAACTCGTTAAATTCAGTGCGCGTTTGGGCCACTATTTTGAACTGGTATTTGTTGGTTCAAACGATTTGTATAAGATCATTATTATGAAATTTCAGACCGATACCTCTTTTTGATTCTCTAGATGCCACCCTGTATGGTAGGTTTTCGTCGAACAGAAGTGTTCGATGAATTTTTGAGGCGTTCGACGATCGCCGAACAGCGTTCGATGATCGGTGTACTAGGCGTTCGACGAAGAGTCGAACGGGTCTGGGTTCGACTAAGCTGAACTATTGGGTTTGTGTTTGACGAATTTTGAGCGATGTTCGTCCAATGGAGTTTTCCTTTGCGTTTGACGAATGTCGATCATAGCTCGTTGAACGGGTTTGTTCTTCCTCTTTGATTTCGAGAAGTCTTTCTGTTCCCGAGAAATACATTTTCTTGTACTCGGGAAAATTCCTCTAGCTCTCGAGAAATGCCTCTAGTTCTCGGGAGGTCTATTTTTGTACCCGAGTAGTTCTTTTGTTGTTCCCGAGATGTGCAGTCTTGCTCTCGAGAAGCCCTTTTTCCTTCTCGAGAAGGATATTTAGTACTCAAGGAATCTTCTTCTATTCTCGATATCTACCTTGGTCTCGAGAAGGCCTTACCTTGTACACGAGAACATGAGCTGTCGTTCCCGAGTAGTCTCCTACCTGAACTCGAGCAATACTTCTTGTAGTTGAGAAATACCTTCTCATTTACTCGAGAAGCCTGCTTATTCTACTCGAGTAATCTTCCTCCATATTCCCGAGACAAATCTTCTACTCGAGAATACCTCCTTTTGTTCTCGAGTAATACTATCATCCACTCGTGAAATATCACCCTCTACTCGAAAATTCAGGTTCACTTAAGTATACTAATCCTTATATTATATTATTATATATATATACATATATATATAAGATAAACTTCCCCTTCTACACCTTAGAGCGATTCTCTTCCTTCTTCCCGAACCAGAGCAATGTGAGCGAGAGAGAGAAAGTCTTCCGCAATTCATCTGGTGGCCGCCGACGGTGCTCTGGTGCTCGAAATCTTCAACCGAATATATATCTAGAATGCTCTCAGCGAGAGCTACGCCATCGTGGTAAAATCTTTCCCATTCCTTGAGTTTTTCTCGCTTGGATTTTTGGCCCTAACACCTATTTTTGGCCATTTTTGTTAGATTCCATTTTCCCTCATCTTTCTTTGTCCCAATCTACGCCATTGTGCGATTTGGAGGTCTTCTCTGGTAAAATCAAGGCAAGTGATGGTTTACTCCTTCTCTTCCCTTCTTTATCCCGATTTATAGAAATTTCTAACTCCTTGTTATCATGAGTTTTAATAACTTACTGATTATAGTGATGTTAGATCTCCTATGTAATTCTTTTTATAATTTTCATGTTCTTGATTTTGCTACCTAACCTTTTTAAATTCTAGATATTTTGATGATGTGGTTCAATCTCACTCTTATAACCGTTCCTCAACGTTTATGTAGGACGTGTTAGTGTTTATTTAGCATTGTAAATTATTCCTAAATGTTGATCAACAACTTCAATCTATAATTATCTAGTAGAATCTGAAGTGTCATTGTTCTCTTGAGATCTATATCATGGTTTTCTTTGTGGCGATGCCGTGGGGCGAGACAAGCTGCCAAGCCCTCGATTGGGTTGTGGTGTGCACCTGAGCTCTAAACCCAGATCATTACGCGGTGTGACTTCATGATTTTCTTCGTTGCGGGTATTATTTGTGGGTGAATCCACCGCCACAATGTTTGATCACTCTATTAGTACTTTGTGGGACTCTACCAGGTGTTTGGGCATTCGCAGTGTATGGTGGAGTGTCCAGTCTTCCCCACAATTATGACAGATTAAATTATATTTGAGGTGGTGTGTCCAGATGAGTAGACCACCTGTCCATTGTTTTTTTTTGGTGGAGTTGACCACAGGTGGCTAATAGAGTTTTGTCTTCTTCCTGATGTTTTAATCATGACCTTTTACCCTTATAGTCTTGTGCATTTGGGGTACATTTGTTGTACGTTCTGCTTCACGTAAGTGTTCCCTTTTTGACTTTGGTACCTTACTGTTGTACTTTATTTAAGTATCTTTGCCTTGGTCTTGGGTTGGTACCCCTTGACTTTGTTTACTTGTGGCTTACTTTCGTCCATCACTTTTACTTTCTTGCTGAGGTATTCTATCTTTGGAATGCTTCAAGTTCAGAGCTGTAGCTGATTTCGGTGATGGTTTTGGATTTCCTAAGCAGAATTATCGGTTGTGGTTTTTGCCTCGCCATAGCGAGGTAGACTGTTTTTTAGTTTTCTTTACTAGTTCAGACATACTTGTTTTATGTAGGTTCGTGCCAGTTTGTTGATGCCCACAGGTGTGTTGATTTTGGATGCTTGCTAGCTGCTTTGTTTTCTTTCTGTGTATTTTGATTACTTGCTCTCTGGGATATTTTTTGCTAGGATTGCATAATAGGTATTTTTCAAGTACAAAAACTACTATTATTACCTCACGCATTGCATGTTTTAAAATGCTAAAATCACTATATTAACGACCGTAAAAATCTACTTTTATTTCTATTATAAACCTAGAACTTACATACCATGAGGTGTCCTCTGGGAACCTCTGAACTCATGTAGGATGTCTAACCTTGTAAAAGAAGTATTTTGTGCAGCATTTAACTAATTTTTTCTATGGACTAGATGATCCACTAAGCTGAGGGATATAGCTAACTACTACACATAAACTGATTTTTCCTCTAAATAACTCCAAGATCTTTCTTCTTGGTCAAGTAGGAGTTTTGCCTGAGCATCCACAGTTATCCCCTCCTGACATGGAAACATGATGCGCATTTTTCCCTTACTCTGATATTTCTTTAATGGCGGTGAAAAATGCTGGTTGTGACAGTTGGTATCAGAGGGAGGTTGGTTTGACAAGTTGGTCGAACCAGCCAATCTCGTATAGTTTGTTTCCCTTCATTAATTTGCATACCCACACTGATGTTTCATCAGTACGTCTTAACCGAAGCATAGTCACTACACTCATAGCATGATAATAAGTATATGGGGCGTATTATGTAGTATATGATGCATAATATGTGTTTGTATATAGATCGATCATAGGAGGCAACATGTGACAGTTATGTAGTATGGGATGCATAACCACCATCACATGGGTGCCCATTAGCACGTTTTATTTTCTCGTTGCATGCGATGTTATATAGTATGGGATGCATACCATTTCATGTGTACTCCGCTCATACATACATTAAGGCCTTTTTTAGAATGCATAGAACTGCATACATAGCATATCATTGCATAAGCACGCATGCTAAGTTAAGGTTTATATGATGACACATGTACACACATGATTTAAAATTAGAATAAAGAATTCATGCATTCATATCATAGGCACATGAGTAAATAAGATGAGAGGATATCATCCTAAGTAGGACATAGCATAATTATAAAATCCCAGAGCAAGTTTGCAGCTTAAGTAAGTGTCATAAAGTATGGTTTGAACTAGTTTTGTGACCTAGTTGTAATCTATGATTTTTGATGAGTCGGTCGTTACTTTTATAGAAATGTCGGCAAGACGTCCTGTGACGAGGTCGACTCCCCAATCGGAGGATGAGTCATCTAGTGCGCAAAGTGATGCAGTGATCGAGAGTTTGCGTCAGAGTAACGAGGCTCTAACGAAGCAGTTAGTTGTGATGCAGTCACAGATTCAGTACTTATTGTCTGCCGCTCACACACAGCAACCCTTAGCGTATGATTCTGCCGCGGGTCAAGTCGTACCTGCTAATCCTGCTCCTTTGGTGCCACCAATGAAGTTACCACCAGATATGAACCTTATATCACATTTCCAGCGATTTAGACCTCCCACTTATGATGGGAGTGCTGACTTTATGATTTTGGATGACTGGATCATTGTTATCGAGGAGATGTTCATGTATTCGGGGATTGCTGAAACCCAGAAGGTAATGATTGCGGCCTACTAGGTAAAAGGCCTAGCAAAGAGTTGGTGGATTCATGTAAAGGAAAGTTTGAAGAAAGGATGCTCTTGGAAGTCCTTCAAGAAGATGTTGCTTAAGAAGATTTTACCCTCGATCATGTAAGACCGTATTATGAATAATTTCCTGCATTTGAAGCAGAGACAGCTCATAGTGAGCGAATATGAAATTGAGTTTAGTAAGTTGAGCATATTTGCTTTTGATATAGTGGCTTCGGAGGCAGGAAGAGTGAAGCGCTACCTCAGAGGATTAAGAAGTGATGTCCAACAGTTGGCATGTGCTAATAGAGCTGAAAGTTATGCTGAGGCAGTGGAAGCTGATCTGAAGGTTGAGGCGAACGAGAATGCCAAGAATCGATGTTCTGCAGCGAGAAAAATGAAGAGGAAAGTGATAATACGTTTGCAGTCAATTTTATTAGGATATTTTCGGGGTTTTAAAGCCAATCAGGTCTTGTAAAGTACTTGTTTTGATTCCCCTTTGTATATAGTTTTGTCGCTAATGCATTTTTTCTGCTTTTTGCAAGTTTTCATGGCTTTCAGCCGAATTTTGCTGTGACACGCCCCAAGGTCACGCCCTACCAGGGCGTGTACCTAGGGCGTGTAACCCAGAGGAATGAAGCAATTGGTCCGAAACTGCATTCCGTGGAAACTTAGTGTACACGCCCTCGGTCACGCCCGTGACACACCCGACACGGGCGTGTACTATAGGCGTGTCCCCAGGTTCCGAGGAATCGCCGCAGCGCGCTTGTTTTTTCCCGCTCCACCGCCGCACCGAAATTGTCACGCCCCAGGGTCACGCCTGACCCGGGCATGACATATGGGCGTGTACTTCAGCAATTCCGCCCGTCACCTCCAGCATTCAATTTCAGCTCCCAAAGTCACGCCGCAAAGAACACGCCCCAGGGTCACACCCTACCAGGGCGTGACCTGTGGGAGTGTACCGCAACAACTCCGTCAGAATTCAATTCCTGCCCGAAAAAGTCGCGCCGAATGTGTCACGCCCCGGGGTCACGCCCGACCAGGGCGTGATAGGGGGGCGTGACCCGACCCGAAAAATTCTATAAATAGAGCCCAACTCCAGGGGTTTTAGAGAACTTTTCGCTTTGAGATGGGAGGTTCTGTTCTTTGTATTTCTGAACTTTTTAAGCATGTCTTTCCATTTTTAGTTCGTAGCTCTAGCTTTATGCTTTACCTGAATTAGCTCCTAGCTTATTTCTGTAGTATGATGCTAATGATAGTGTAGTTTCCTTCTCATGTTTTTGTAATCTCTGGCTTTCAAGCTGTAAGATCACTGTTTCTATTAATAAAAATTGCTGTTTTCTTTTACGTTTCTGCTCCATTTTCAGTATTTTTCTTCTACTCATCCCCCCTCTTCCACCTCACCATGATTAACTAATCCTCCATGTACTCGATCTTAATGATCCGAGGTTCGAGTGATTAGGTTATGATGCTTTGAATCTTACCTTTTCTTTTTAGGGTTTAGCTTTGAATTACTCTTGATTTATCACGGGTTGGAGGTATATTATCGATATATACTCTCCACCTTTGCTTTCATTCTGGGCTAGCCGAGAGGCCGAAAGTTTGAAATGAGCACTCAAGAGTAAAGGGAGTTGTTCGCACCCCTCGAGAGAGGAAGACGATCAAATCTCCCGGATTGGAGTAAAATCCATTAGAGGGGTTCACCGCGTAAAGCGAGTTTTAGGCCTCCGATTTCGGCGAAAGTCGGTCGGACCTTCCTAAACTCAGTTAGGCACGGCCTTCGAGAGAAGCGTGTCAATAATCATGGAACCTCCACGGTCAAGGACCTTTACCCTAATTAGCTTAGGTTTATTTATCGTATTTTTCTAACCACTCTTGCCGAGGTGATTTCTGATCGAGTGCATTTTCCCTTCATCGTTACTAAGCTTGAGTTAATCGCTCTTTTAGCTCTCTTTATCTTTTCATGCAAGTAGTTCTCTTCTTTTAGTCCATTTTGCTAAACCTTATTTTGCCGTCGATAAAATAATAGATTTCGTGTGAGTAAGCTTACTCAACTGTTCCCGGATTTCAATACGACACTTGTGTCCCCTAGCTGCATTTCGATAGGTATACTTGCCTTGATGAATTGTTAGTTTGGTATTTTCTCCTTGCAGATATCTCAGAGACAATCAAGTTTTTGGGGCCGTTGCCGGGGAAGCAACGCTTGTTGATAAATTGAAAACGCGAATATATTAATTTTATCACTTCTCTTTCTCAGCCTCCTTCTTAAATTTTTTCCGCCTACTCACTTGAGTTAAATGGCTGGATTTTGTTAAGTGTGCGTATTTTTAATTTTTCCGCCTACTCACTTGAGTTAATTGGCTGGTTTATTTCAAGCAAGTGTGCGTATCTTTTATTTTTCCGCCTACTCACTTGAGTTAATTGGCTGGATTTATTTCAGTAGAGTGTGCGTATTTTATTTTTCCGCCTACTCACTTGAGTTAATTGGCAGGCTTTATTTCAGTAGAGTGTGTTTACTTTCTGTCAAGTGGGTGTGTTTTAATTTTCTGTCGAGTGCGTGAGTATAGCTTTTAATTTCCGCCTACTCGCACAGAGATAAATGGCTGGATTTTAATTACCGCATTCTTAATAGAAACCCACATCACAAAATTTTCTACACCACCTAACTCTCTCGAAAAGGGCAAAGTGGCTCTAAATGCCACTATCTTGTCTAGTACCTTGCGAACCCTTCACCGGGTAGCCCTTGGGATGTTCGGGAGTTAAAACATAAAAAAATCTATTTCAAAAACTTTTTCCAACTTCATTAGCTCTTTTACTTTTTAGTCTTGCTTCTCCTCTTTTCTTCTAGTGTATGACCCGCGGTAGTCCGTCGGTTACTTTGGACCTGGACCACGAAATTGAGCGTACTCTTCGGAGAAGATCGCGATTTCAAGGCCCTACTACCCAAGTGCCGGTTGAGGATTCCGAGTCATTTTCTACCTTAAGAATGGCAGAACCCAACGTGGAGGAAGTCGTGCAAAGGCCTATGTCCTATTATGCACGACCAAATCTCGAGGGTACAGAAACTAGTATAGTTCGCCCTGCAATAAATAATAATAATTTCGAACTGAAGCCTATCATAATTCAAATGGTGCAGCAGTATGTGCAATTTGACGGGCTTCAGGATGAAGACCCGAACGCACACATAGCCAGCTTTCTTGAGATTTGTGACACCTTCAAGATAAATGGTGTCACAAATGATGCTATTAGGCTAAGATTATTTCCTTTCTCTCTTAGAATTAAGGCTAAGCAGTGGCTGAACACCCTTCCTAAAAATAGCATAACTACTTGGACGCAATTAACTGAAAAATTTTTGGCCAAGTATTTTCCGCTTGCTAAAACTGCTAAACTTAGGAATGACATTTCTGCCTTTGGACAAATAGACTCAGAGACCCTTTATGAAACCTGGGAAAGATTTAAAGAATTATTAAGACGATGCCCACATCACGCTCTGCCTGTATGGTTGCAGGTGCAGACGTTTTATAATGGGCTAAATCAAAGCACGAAGCAAATGATAGACGCAGCTTCTGGCGGTACTTTAAACCATAAGACCCCGGAAGCAGCTCTTGAGCTGTTTGAAGACATGGCCATGAACACTTACCAGTGGAATGTGCCTAGGTCCCGCCTAAACAAACCTGCAGGTCTCTTTGAAGTGGACAACGTCTCACAACTCGCACTGCAAGTTGAAATATTAAGCAAAAAAATTACGGAGATGACTGCTGCCTCCGCCCCTCAGGTATGGGAATCTGCAACTCCTCCCGCCGAACATTTGGATTATGTAAATAATATGCCTAGAACTGCTTTTAATAATTTTTCTGCTGCGAATTATCATCCTCCTAGGTTTTAATTTTCCGAATAGTTATAATCCTGCGTTAAGAAATCATCCGAATTTTTCGTGGAGCAATCCATCGAATGTTGTGCGCCCGCCACCGCAAAGTGATTTTTCTGCTCCACCACCACCTCCTCAAAGTTTTCCAAAACCTCCAAATTTGGAGGAAGTGTTTTCAAAATACATGAATGCTAATGACGCTACGATTAGGACCTTAACCGGAAGTGTTAAAAACTTAGAAAATCAGGTAGGACAGCTCGCTAAAATGATTTCTGAGCAACCCGTAGGGTCTCTTCCTTCCAATACCGAGCCCAACCCGAGAGAGCAAGCGAAAGCTATAACTCTTCGGAGTGGGAAGAAAGTTCCTGATATGGTAAGTGAAGAACCCGAGGCAAGCTCCGCTCCCGTTTTTAAAAATCAAAGCTCCATTCCCGTTTTAAAAATTCCACCCTCTGCCGAAGAAATTCTCACCCCTATCGTAGAAAAAGAACTCACTCCACCACCCACCTTTAAAAATAATCCATCCCCGCCATACCCTTCCGAACTTAATAAACAACGACAGGATGATCAATACACCCGTTTTTTGGAAATGTTTAAACAAATCCACGTAAATCTGCCTTTCCACGAAGCCATATCCCAGATGCCGAAGTACGCAAAATACCTTAAGGACCTCCTAACTAACAAGAAGAAGTTAGAGAACCTTTCGCATGTCACGTTAAATGTCGAATGCTCGGCGGTTTTGACAAACGGATTACCGAAGAAAATCAGTGACCCGGGTAGTTTCTCTATCCCGTGTGTCTTTGGTGATCTCTTTGTCAAACATGCTTTAGCCGACTTAGGTGCGAGTATTAATCTTATGCCCCTCTCGTTGTTTAAAAAGTTAGAATTGGTAGTCTCAACCCCACACGAATGAGTATCCAGCTAGCCGACAGGTCAGTCAAATACCCGTTAGGAATAGTGGAGGACGTCCTAGTCAAAGTTGACAAGTTCATCTTCCCGGTGGACTTTGTCATTTTAGACATCGAAGAAGACGTCGAGGTTCCCCTGATCCTTGGCCGACCCTTCCTTGCCACCTCCCGAGCTATCATTGATGTAAGCAATGGTAAGCTCTTCCTTCGAGTGGGCGACGATGAGGTAACTTTCTCTATCACCCCCTCGATGAAGAACACACTAGCTAATGATGACTCCTGTTTTTTCATGGATACCATAAGTGAAGAATCCTTCTCTCCCACCTCTGATTTTGACAAAGAATTTTCCAATTTTTGTTCCTCTCCTACTCTTCCAACTGAATCTCTACACCTAAGTGAAGAATCCTCCACTCGCCCCTCTGATTTTGAAAAAGAATTTAATGATTTCTGTTCCTCTTCTACTTTTCCAACTGAATCGCTGCACGAAGACTCCATGGCCGCTAGCAACACCCCTTTTAATTTTACATATAAAAAAGTGTACGAGGACATAGTTTTTGAAAAAGAACAAATTTCCAAGACCTCGTATGATGACCCCCCTACCTTGGAACTGAAAGAACTACCAGAGCACCTTCAATACGCTTTCTTAGAAAAGGACTCTAAGCTGCCTGTCATAATTTCGGCCTACCTCACGGATGCACAAAAGAATAAACTTCTTTCAATTTTACAAAAGCATCGCCAAGCTATTGCTTGGCAGATATCTGATATCAAGGGCATAAGCCCATCTTTCTGCACTCATAAAATCTTAATGGAAGATAATTCTCGTAACTCTATACAACCTCAGCGCCGTATAAACCCAAACATGAAAGACGTAGTTAAGGGCGAGGTTATGAAATTGTTAGACGCAGGAATTATCTATCCTATATCCGACAGTAAGTGGGTTAGCCCAGTACAGGTAGTACCAAAGAAGGGAGGGATAACGGTCGTAAGTAATGAAAATAATGAATTAATCCCGACTCGGACGGTGACCGGATGGCGAATGTGTATAGATTACCGTAAGTTGAATGACGCCACCCGCAAGGATCACTTCCCCTTGTCGTTCATTGATCAAATTTTAGAACGACTTTTCGGACATAGCTTTTATTGTTTTCTCGATGGCCTCTCGGGGTATCTTCAAATCACCATCTCCCCCGAGGACCAGGAGAAAACTACGTTTACTTGTCCCTTCGGCACCTTCGCCTACCGAAGAATGCCGTTTGGATTGTGCAATGCGCCGGCTACATTCCAACGATGTATGCTCGCCATCTTTGACAAGTACGTAGAAAGCATTATGGAAGTCTTCATGGATGATTTCTCCGTCTTCGGGAATTCATTCGATAGTTGCTTAGAGAACCTCGAAAAAGTCTTAGAGCGATGCGAAGAAACTAACCTCGCCTTAAATTGGGAAAAATGTCATTTTATGGTAAGGGAGGGGTTAGTTTTGGGACATAAAATTTCTGAAAGGGGTATTGAAGTAGACGTAGCGAAAATAGAAGTTATCGAGAAACTGCCGCCACCTACGAACATAAAAGCCATAAGAAGTTTCCTGGGTCATGCGGGTTTCTACCGCCGCTTCATAAAGGACTTTTCCAAAATCACCAAGCCCCTTACCCATCTCTTAGAAAAAGACGCCCCATTCATCTTTGATGACCTCTGTCTAGCTGCCTTCAATTTAATAAAAGAAAAATTAGTTAATGCACCAATCATGATAGCTCCGGTGTGGGATCTTCCATTTGAAATAATGTGTGATGCGAGTAGTTATGCGGTGGGAGCCGTACTAGGTCAACGTATTTCCAAAAACTTCCACCCCATTTATTACGCTAGTAAAACACTCACATCTGCACAGGAAAATTACACCACCACCGAGAAGGAGCTCTTAGCTGTAGTATTCGCATTTGACAAATTTCGCCCTTATATCACTCTTTCGAAAATTATTGTTTTTACGGACCACTCGGCCCTCAAATATCTTCTCTCTAAAACGGATGCCAAGCCTCGCTTGATTCGCTGGGTCTTACTCCTCCAGGAGTTTGACTTAGAGATCCGTGATAAGCGAGGTGCCGAGAACTTGGCCGCCGACCACCTTTCGCGCCTAGACAACCCGTTTATCGAGCAATTAGACGAAAATTCTTTTCATTACTTTTTCCTGATGAGAAGCTGTTCATAATTAACACATCTCCTTCTCCTAGGTTTGCCCGCATCGCCAACTATCTAGTGGCTCGTGTGCTCCCAAAAGAGTTCTCGTCTCAGCAAAAGAAGAAATTCTTTTCTGAATTGAAGAACTACTTTTGGGAGGACCCGCATCTTTTTAAAGTCTGTGCAGACCAAGTGATCAGGAGGTGTGTTTCCTTTGACGAAGGATTAGATATTATTAAACATTTGCATGAAGCACCGACAGGTGGGCACTATCAAGCTGCTCGCACCGCTCACAAAGTGTTAAGCGCGGGTTTTTACTGGCCCAGCCTGTTTAAAGACGCGCATGCCTTTGTGAGTAGGTGTGATAGTTGCCAACGGTCGGGGAATATTTCGAATAAAAATGAAATGCCACAAAATTATTTCCTAGAGTGCGAAGTTTTCGACCTCTGGGGGATTGATTTTGTCGGCCCTTTTCCTTCTAGCTTCGGGAATAAGTATATTTTAGTTGCCGTTGATTATGTTTCACGTTGGGCCGAAGCCCAAGCTCTTCCTACGAATGACGCCCGAGTCGTAGTTAATTTCCTCAAAAAATTATTTTCTCGATTCGGTACGCCACGCGCTATCGTTAGTGATAGGGGTTCCCATTTTTGTAACGCGTAATTCTCAAAAATCCTAACTAAATATGGCGTTACTCATAAGCTTTCCACTGCCTATCACCCCCAAACTAACGGACAAGTCGAAGTAGTGAATAGAGAAATAAAACGAATTTTAGAAAAGACTGTTTCCACATCTAGAAAAGACTGGTCAGCCAAATTAGACGATGCTCTATGGGCCTACCGAACAGTGTACAAAACCGCCCTCGACTATACGCCATATCGGTTGGTTTATGGAAAATCGTGTCATTTACCCGTAGAGTTAGAACACCGCGCTTTTTGGGCCTTGCGATTTTTAAACTTCGATCCCCACTCTGTCGGTGATTTTCGAAATTTTCAACTTAACGAACTCGACAAGTGGCGCTCTTACGCGTATGAAAATAATCGACTTTATAAAGAGAGGACGAAGCGTTTACACGATCGACATCTTAGGCACCCAAAAATCTTTAAGCCGGGCGACCAAGTGCTTCTTTATAACTCTCGTTTACGTTTATTCCCGGGTAAATGAAAATCACATTGGTCGGGGCCTTTCACTGTTTTAGAAGTCTTTTCTTATGGTACTGTTTTAATTTCCCACCCTGATAAGGGTACTTTCAAAGTGAATGGTCAGCATCTTAAACTGTATTTCTGTGATGATGTCAGTCTCAACCCTGTTAACTCTATCTTTCCGGTCCTGACATTTGATTAATCTGAACTTTATTTTTCTCAACAACTTTGACTTTATTCGAACTTTCTTTTTAAACTATATTTGGGACATTATTATTTTGATGCGTCGAGCTCAAACGACGCTTTAAACAAAGGGCGCTCTTGGGAGGCAACCCAAGTTATCTTTTTCTGTTTTCTTTCTTTTACACTTTTTGCCCCGACTGGCTCCGGCAAGCTGAAACTTCTGCGATCGCCTGCTCCAACAGTTCTGCTTCCATGCCAAAGTCCGCCAGACGACGTTTCATGAAGATCCATAGCACAGGCATGGAGGAGCGGCATCACTCAACTTGCCCTGCAAAATAAAACCGGGGAAGTACCTGCTTTTCAATTCTGTCTTTTATTTCTGTACTTTACTTTTCTCTCGTTCTCCGACCTCCTTCTCCATTGCGGACAATGTAGATTTTAAGCTTGGGGGAGGACTTCCTCCTTCTTTTTGTTTTCTTTTTGTTTTGTAAATATCCCAAAAATCCAAAATTTCAAAAAACAATCAAAAAATTATTATATATATATAGCTGCATTTTGGTATTTCAATAAGTACCCCATGTTTATGTTTTGTTTTTCTCAAACTTCTTTATAAACAACGTAGTTAATTATAATTTTTCTAATCATTCTTTTTAATCATATTTCACAAGTAAAATGTTGGCCATGCTGTGTTTCTAATTCACGGTAGCATGTTAAGGTAAAATATTTCTCTAAACCGTGCATTTCTATTATGGTTTTCCGTTTTTTATTTTCTTTACTTTCTCTAAAAATTTATCATCCACTATTTTCCTTTTCATTTTTAGATGATTTTTGTAAGAACATATTTTGAATAACGTAGTAGATATGAACGATCCAAGTGCCATATTATTTTTATTTTCAAGATAATTTCATCAATCTTCTTTTATTATCTCGAACTTGCTTTTTGAAATTTATCGACTCTATGTTTTAAATAAATTTAAAAAAAACGCGTGAAAATGATTTAGGCCATTTTTGTTTACGTTTGAGCTTTCTTGCCAACCTAAACTCTTTTACCACTAGTTAGCTGCTTTTGAGCCTTTTTTCCAAATTCATTTGATTAACTCCACACACCATTTCATTTTCACCAAAGCCCAAATTCCTACCTATCTAATCACGCTAATTTTGTTTGATAGGAAATTTTGTCTTATCTGTGGAAATATTGTTGAAAAATGTGTACTCAAAAGCAATAAATTGAAAAAAAAATCAAAAATGAATGAAAATAATAATAATAAAAAAAGAGATAAATAATCATAAAGAGAAAAAAATAAATTTATTTATACATATTTTGTTTAAAATAAATTTATTTTTTTTGAAACTC
Organism: Platanthera guangdongensis; assembly: GCA_039583875.1. Classification (NCBI taxonomy): domain Eukaryota; kingdom Viridiplantae; phylum Streptophyta; class Magnoliopsida; order Asparagales; family Orchidaceae; genus Platanthera; species Platanthera guangdongensis. Next base: position 111,590,896 of record CM077148.1, on the reverse strand, counting down.
GTTGTTTTGGTTTAGTGTGATTTTTTAAGCCTCCATGTTTATATTTGAATTCCACTCCTATTCATATTCCTAAACCAAACGTTTCGGTCCTATTAAATCCTTTTGATTCACACCCTTTTTTTAAATTTTATTTAACAATTAAGAAAAGAAGAAAAGTAAATCAGTTTTAGTTTTGGATTTAAACTTAGATTTTTATTATTTAATTGATATAATTATAATGCGTTGCTTGGATCTAGTAATAACTCAATACGTTCTTTTCATTTTCATTGCCTTACTTAAATCTATTTAAAGAAATTCGTCAAAATTCTGGATGATTTATTTTTATTAAGTAAAGTTTATAAAAGTTAAACCATACCTAAATAATTATTTTAGATTTACGTTTTACATTCTCCCTACCTAGAATTTCGCATAGTACTTGTGTGAGTATGATTAAAACTTTTTGAATTAGTCACTTTTTATGATTAGCTTGTCTTTATATCTTTGCTTGGGGACAAACAAAACTTAAGCTTGGGGGAATTTGATAATACGTTTGCAGTCAATTTTATTAGGATATTTTCGGGGTTTTAAAGCCAATAATGTCTTGTAAAGTACTTGTTTTGATTCCCCTTTGTATATATTTTTGTCGCTAATGCATTTTTTCTGCTTTTTGCAGGTTTTCACGGCTTTCAGCCGAATTTTGCTGTGACACGCCCCAAGGTCACGCCCTACCAGGGCGTGTACCTAGGGCGTGTAACCCAGAGGAATGAAGCAATTGGTCCGAAACTGCATTCCGTGGAAACTTAGTGTACACGCCCTCGGTCACGCCCGTGACACACCCGACACGGGCGTGTACTATAGGCGTGTCCCCAGGTTCCGAGGAATCGCCGCAGCGCGCTCGTTTTTTCCCGCTCCACCGCCGCACCGAAAGTGTCACGCCCCAGGGTCACGCCTGACCCAGGCGTGACATATGGGCGTGTACTTCAGCAATTCCGCCCGTCACCTCCAGCATTCAATTTCAGCTCCCAAAGTCACGCCGCAAAGAACACGCCCCAGGGTCACGCCCTACCAGGGCGTGACCTATGGGCGTGTACCGCAACAACTCCGTCAGAATTCAATTCCTGCCCGAAAAAGTCGCGCCGAATGTGTCACGCCCGACCAGGGCGTGACAGGGGGGCGTGACCCGACCCGAAAAATTCTATAAATAGAGCCCAACTCCAGGGGTTTTAGAGAACTTTTTGCTTTGAGAGGGGAGGTTCTGTCCTTTGTATTTCTGAACTTTTTAAGCATGTCTTTCCATTTTTAGTTCGTAGCTCTAGCTTTATGCTTTCCCTGTATTAGCTCCTAGCTTATTTCTGTAGTATGATGCTAATGATAGTGTAGTTTCCTTCTCATGTTCTTGTAATCTCTGGCTTTCAAGCTGTAAGATCACTGTTTCTATTAATAAAAATTGATGTTTTCTTTTATGTTTCTGCTCCATTTTCAGTATTTTTCTTCTACTTATGCCCCCTCTTCCACCTCACCATGATTAACTAATCCTCCATGTACTCGATCTTAATGATCCGAGGTTCGAGTGATTAGGTTATGATGCTTTGAATCTTACCTTTTCTTTTTAGGGTTTAGCTTTGAATTACTCTTGATTTATCACGGGTTGGAGGTATATTATCGATATATACTCTCCACCTTTGCTTTCATTCTGGGCTAGCCGAGAGGCCGAAAGTTTGAAATGAGCACTCAAGAGTAAAGGGAGTTGTTCGCACCCCTCGAGAGAGGCAGGCGATCAAATCTCCCGGATTGGAGTAAAATCCATTAGAGGGGTTCACCGCGTAAAGCGAGTTTTAGGCCTCCGATTTCAGCGAAAGTCGGTCGGACCTTCCTAAACTCAGTTAGGCACGGCCTTCGAGAGAAGCGTGTCAATAATCATGGAACCTCCACGGTCAAGGACCTTTACCCTAATTAGCTTAGGTTTATTTATCGTATTTTTCTAACCACTCTTGCCGAGGTGATTTCTGATCGAGTGCATTTTCCCTTCATCGTTACTAAGCTTGAGTTAATCGCTCTTTTAGCTCTCTTTATCTTTTCATGCAAGTAGTTCTCTTCTTTTAGTCCATTTAGCTAAACCTTATTTTGCCGTCGATAAAATAATAGATTTCATGTGAGTAAGCTTACTCAACTGTTCCCGGATTTCAATACGACACTTGTGTCCCCTAGCTGCATTTCGATAGGTATACTTGCCTTGATGAATTGTTAGTTTGGTATTTTCTCCTTGCAGATATCTCAGAGACAATCAGAAAGGTGATGAGGATGGAAGCTCAACGGCATCTGGCCCTTCTCCGAAGAAGAAAAGTAGAGAAGTATGTAGCTTCTATGGTCGATCTGGCCACCCTTACGAAAGATGTTTCAAAAGGACTACCAACTTGAAGCAGCAACAGGTGCTCGTTATCCAAGGTGCACCCAAAGGAGATCTGGTGTGCACGTAATGTACAAGGAAGGGACATGACGTGAGTCGTTACTGGTTGAAGGATAAGACTTGCTTCCAATGCGGGCAGAAGGGGCACCTGAAGACTTTATTCCCCTAGGCTCAGACTCCATTGTAGCCTGTCCCACTTCAGGCTCTACCGCCGCCACCAAACCAGGACAGAGGGAAAGGAAAGCTGAATGTGCTGACCAGGGAGGAAGCTCAGACCTTTACATAAGTGATATCAAGTTAGACCCTAGATTGATTTTTTACACTCTATTGATGCCATAGTTTTCGTTCGTTTAGTTATATATGCTACTGTTTTAGGGGAGTTTAAGGTGTGGAATATGTGGGAGCACGTTCTTTTCAATTCGGGTGCCACCCATTCCTTTGTAGCACGGAGTTTTGTAAATAAACATCGATTGAACGTGGATCAATTAGGAGACTCCTTCAACATCAGGCTTCCCTCCGGTGATTCAGTGATATCTAATTAAGGAGCTTTGAGATGCCCTATTTATCTAGGAGATTTCCTAGCCTATGCCGATCTAATGGTCTTGGATCTGGAGGAGTTTGATGTGATTTTGGGCATGTAATGGCCGTCCAAGTACGATGTAGTTATCTAGTGTAAGTTAAAGCGACTGGACTACAAGATGAGAAATGTCCAACCTACGAGTGTCTATGGTTTTCAGGACAGGGTTTCCCCTATTATTTCAGCGGTACGTGCTTGTCGTGAAATAGAGTCTATTTGTGAGGAGAATTTGGTTTCTATTTCTTCTTTGGAAACAACTTTTGTTACACCACGTCCTGAGGATATCTTGGTGGTGTGAGAGTTTCCAAATGTTTTTCCTGATTGTATTCCAGGACTTCCTCCTGTAAGGGAGATAGAATTTGTGATAGACCTCGAGCTAGGTACTCGTCATATTGCCAAACCACCATGCCATATGGCTCCGCGTGAGTTGGATGAATTACGCAATTAGCATGATGAGTTGATGCAATATGGTTTTATTAGATCGAGTTATTCACCGTGGGGTGCTCCTATATTATTTGTAAAGAAAAAAGATGGATCGATGAGGCTTTTTATTGATTATAGAGAGTTCAATAATGTAACCATTAAAAATAGATATCCCTTGCCGAGGATTGATGATCTATTCAATCAGTTATCTGGTAGCTCAGTATTTTCAAAGACCGATGTTCGTTCAGGCTACCACTAGTTTAAGATTTGTGAGGGAGGTATTTCACGGACCGCTTTCCGTTCGCGGCATGGACATTTTGATTTTTGGGTGATGTTTTTCGGTTTGACCAATGTACCCTCCACATTCATGGATTTAATGAATAGAGTTTTCAAGGATTTCTTGGACCGTTTCGTGATCGTATTCATAAATGACGTCCTTCTGTATTCCCACAGTGTTGAGGACCATACTCAACATTTGCGATTTGTTTTGTCGACCCTGAGAGAACATATGTTATATGCGAAGTTGAGCAAGTGTGAGTTCTGGCTACCTCAGTTGTCCTTTATGGGTCATGTTGTAAGCAAGGACGGTATTTTCGTGGACCTGACCAAGATTTCTGCAGTGATGGAATGGGAGAGACCTTCTACACCTAAGGAGATTAGGAGCTTCTTTGGCATAGCTGGCTATTATAGAAGATTTATTGAAGGGTTTTCAGTGTTTTATGCTCCTCTAACTAGACTTTCCCAGAATAATACTGCGTTCATTTGGAGCGATAAGTATGAAGAAGCTTTCCAGGAGTTGAAGAAGAGATTGTGTACTGCTCTAGTTTTAACCTTGCCTACTGAAGGAGTTGAGTATGCAATGTAACATCCCATTTCCAACTAGACCCCTAAGTGTGGTTATTGGTCATGACTAGGTCATGACCAAACCCTAGGAAGCCCAAGAAGACCAAGGAAAACTAAGAATGTGGGTGAGACCACTATGGTCTGCAAATAGTAAATTCCTGAACCTTTGTTTAAGATAACCATGGGGCTTCACCAAGACTTCAAGACCCCACCATGTTCTCATCAAACCATGGTAAGATCCATTAGATATATAAGGACCCATGGAGGGCAGTCAAAAGGGTTAAGTTGACCCAAGTCAACCCTAACCCTAAATGGGTCAAACCAACCTACTTAGGGTCAATTGACCATCCCCAAGCCAAGTGGACCCCACCCAAGCCCACCAAACCCTAGAGTGAGGTCAATGGGTCACCTAGGACTCATTGGGGTCCACCCAAGAGGCTAAGTTGACCAAAGTCAACTCTAACCCTAAATGGGTCAACCTAGCCTACATTGGGTCAAACTGGCCTACACAAGGGCCTATTGAAGTTCCCTTAGCCAAGTGGACCCCACACATACCTTCATAACCATAGTGAGAGTCCAACGGGTCACCAAGGACCCATTGGGGCCAACCAAAAAGGCTAAGTTGACCAAAGTCAACTCTAGCCCTAAAGTAGTCAAGGTACCCTACTTAGGGTCAAGTGACCTCTAAAGGACCAATACAACCCTACCTAGGCCTCAGGGGAGGCCAATGGGTCACCAAGGACCCATTTGGGCCAACCTCAAAGACCAAATTGACCTAAGTCAACCCTAGCCTAGGTTTGGGTCAAGCTAGTCCAAATGGGCTAACTCAAGCTCAAGCCCAACTCACTTGGGCTAACCATATTTTGGTGGATGAAATAAACATGTGGGCTGCCAATATGAGATTTACCAGCCAACTTAGTGACTAGGAGAGAGAGAGAGAGAGAATCTCAAAATTAAAGAATAATTTAGGAGAGAGAAAGGGGTATATTTAAGGGTATTTAGTGGAATAAGCCACTTGGACCCATGCCATCAGCCCCCACATGGGATGGCCGACCCTTGGAAGTCATGAGAAGGAGCTGGAATGGAGTGGGGCCCACCCATGCTTGCATGGTGACAATAACAAAGAAATCCCTCCACCTTGCACTTAGGAATTATCACCCTCCCCTCCATACTTCATCTTCTCACTCTCTCCCTCTCCCCTTTCAGTTTCACCACTCTCAGAACAAGGTGAGCAGCAGCAGAGAGAGAGAGAAACCAAGCTTTGGCCGTGAAAACCAAGGGAGAAGCGCCGCCGCCGCCGCAATGGTTCCCCGCCGCCCCTCACGTCGCAAGGCCGCCGGGAAGGTCCTCCCTCACCTCTCTCTTCATGTATAGATCTTAGGGATGTTTAGGTTAGGGTTCGGGTTCAAATGAGCCCGAACTCAGATCTTCATTTTCAGCCATTAATGGCATTTTGCAAGCTTCGGGTGAGGTGGCGCCGCCACCTCCGGCCGCCCTAGCCGCCGGAAAAGCTCGCCCCCACCACCGTGAGGGAAGAGGAGAAGTTGGCCGGTGGATGCGCCGCCGGAGGCCGCCGGGAAAAGCCCCGTGAAAAACTCGGGCTGAAACCAGGTGTTTGGAGAAGAAATACAGTAGCCGTTCATCTGCTTTAAGATTAGTGCCATGCATATATATTAAATCCTTGAATTATATAATTAAATGAATAGTGTCATTGTATGTATTTTACATCCGACTTTTTCATGTCAGATTTTAGGGCCCTTACATCCTTTTCCATAACCTGTTTTCAACATGAAAATTGTAGGTCTTGGAGTCACCTTTAATTTGATATGTTACACACAATTTTTGGTTAAGTACACTGCCCTATAGAGTCATTTTCCTAGGGCTGGTCCTAGAGTAGGGCAGAAACTAAAATGGGTGCCCTGCCCAAACCCTAAGTCCAAATGGGCTGAAATTTTGGGCATATGGCCGAATTAGGTATATCTAGGCCCTACCCAAAAATGGGAAATTTTGGGGAAAATAAGTATATAGTTTTAGTCCAAATATGATAAATTAAATTTTGTTGATATTTGGAGCATATCAACTCCAAAATGTCCCAAATTTTGGTGGCCTGCCCTTAGTAGTATGTTGAGATATCTCACATGCAAGATCTAAAAATTAAATGGTCTTGGGCTGCAAATAGCAAAATACAGAAATTTGAAAGTGATGCCCAAGCCCATCCATAGGCCCAAATGACCTGAGAGTTTGGGGAGTAACTGGTTTGGGGCATATTGAGGTCCTGCCAAAAAATGGGATTAATTGGAATTAAAATTAGGGTGGAATTACCAAATTACCCCTAGGCTTGTTTAGGTGATTCTTGGAGTAGTTCAACTCCAAAAGGCCCTAATTTTTGGTTGCATGTCCATGAGGATATTATTATGGTATGGTTAAAGTTTTAGCCCTTATGGATCACAGCAAGTTAGGGAAACATCTTGCATGCGATGGCTTGTAAAGGACTTGGTGTGCTTATAGCCAAATGAAGCAAAAAAAAATGAAATATTGAAGGCACAGCCATTTTTAGACCACTGACTTAGTATTACTTTAAGTACCCTCCCCTCTTTGGGGAAAATAGATGAATTAGGGTTGACTTACCCTTGGACCCAAGTTCACACCCTAAGGATGGACCTTTAGGGGGTTGTGAAGGACATAGGGGCAAATGCCCTTGTATGGCCTTGTAAATCAGTAGAGAGTTAGTTTAGATATATTTAAGACTCTGGTTGAAATATTAGGGAATTTTGTAGTTAAGTAACTCGAAAGTCAAACCCTAGTTTTAGGGTAGAAGCACTAATAGGCCAAAATGGTAACTTAACCTCATCTAAAAACTATGAAAATGGGGTAGAATGAATATTAGGGTGAAGTGAACCCCTAGATATTTTTATTGGAATTTTATGGATTATATTTATGGTAGTTCCTTTGTTAATTATCAAAGTGTCCAATTCAGTATTTGATTTAATTTGATCATTTAGTTTAATTAGAATCTAGTAGAACTTGGCCAGTAGAGGTTTTTGATAAATAGAGATCTCTGAATTTTATTATAATTTTTAAAGGATTTTATATATTGCTTCCTTCATAAATTTTGTAAAGGCCATACTTGGTAAATAAATCATTTAAAAAGTAATTTAGCTTGTAAAAATGTGAATTTTGGCCATTGATAATTTGAGGATGATATCTACTGTTAGGAATTTAATTAGGAATTTTTGAAGTATATTCATAGTACTTGATTCACAATTATGCCCTTGTAGATTTGTGTATTGAATTTATTTAGAATTAAATATTCTGTGAAAAATCATGAAAGTTTGGCCAATGCTAATTTTAGGATTTTAGTAGTGTAATATATTTATCTCAAATTATTTGGATGACAATTTCAAGTAGTTGATTTACAAATCTTGGAATATGGGAATTTACTGCAAAAATAATTTTAGGCCCCATAAATGTTTGTGTAAAATGTCAAATTTGGAAATTGTCACTTTTGAATATATGGAATTTTATCATGAATTTATGGAACATTAATGATGTCTAAAATGTATACTTCATGATCAACTCGACTATAATTGGCCCTTGTAATAAATTATTTAAATAGAAAATTAATTGAGGAAAATACAATATTCGGGAATTAAATCATTTATGTCATGATAGGACTCCAATAATAATCCTAGGTCATTCAGATGAAAACTCGAAGGACATCCTATCATGAACATCACTTAGTATAGGTCGGTCTGCAAATAGTAATTTGGGGAAAAGTTGTATTAGGATAAGAGTTGGAATATGGTGGAGTTAGTCGTGTTGAATTGTTTGAATAAAAGTGGATGAGTCACCTAGAAAGTTCTAAGGAGTGGTGGGAATCGTGTGGATGTGTGTTAGAAGGTAAGCGAGTTCGACGAAAGATCGTCGTGCCCGCGAGAGTGAAAGGTCTAAACTACCTTAGGATTAGCCTATCACAATGTGAGAAGGTAATGGGTAAGGGAAATAAACCAATAATAATAATAAGTACCTTGCGAAAGGGAACGCTGGGCGTAATCCCAACACAGTTCCTAGTGCCCCTTGAGAGCCCTTCACAGGGAATACCGGGGGCAGTCCTGGGTTAACGTAAACCTTAAATAACAAATCGAAAGAGTAATTTAGTAAATAGGGTTTCACACTGCACACGCTAGTTGGACAAGTATTGGAAATGGTTAAGTCGTCCCGAGGTGTTCAAAGGGGCGCCATCCCGCGGTGTTCAAAGGGATGAGGTTTGGAGTAAGAGACGGACATTTCGGTCCGGCGAGCTTTGGCTCGGTTGATACTTGTGACGGACGGGATGGTCCGGGGAGCTTTGGCTCGGTTCTGATACGATAAACTTGCATGTGCATAAATCTAGTGGCGGGGCATGCGGTACTGGCCGTTCGTCACACCGATGGCAGTACGGTGCACCAGGCGGTTGTGAGAGTTAGAGGGGCCAGTGGGTTGTTTTACACTGCAGTCTGGAGGACGACCCCCGATAACGCACATCCGACCCAACAAGACTAACGGGTTGTCAGCAAAGTACGTATGTGAGACTCTAGAGTGCACCTTGGACGTGTACAGAGGCGTATGAGAGGGGTCTAAGGCTTGGTAGTGTGCATACCGGCCTAGAAGCGGAGACGCCCGCTCCGCTGCTGCCGTAGCCACAGCGGTGGTACCCGAGAGTGATGCTAGCTCTCAAAAAGTGCGAACTAAAGGTCTGTGTGCACAGAGTCGGGTGTGTGTGTTGCACTTGCATGTCCATCATACCCACTTGCATGTCATAGCATAATCGATTCATTTAAACCTGACACCTAAAGTATAAGTGGTATGGGACGCTTATACATTAGGCCCTGCAAAACGACCCCTTGGTCTATAAGCTTGTGTGGGCAAGTTTATAAATTAAGGTTATTTCAATATTTATATGCTGCTTGTGATAACCGATACCCCAACGTATAAAGTGGTATGAACATTTTATACGATGGGAGCCTTGTAGAAGATCCCTTGGCTTATGTGTATTCACATAAGTGAAGGTTATATTCCTTTCTTACTTTACTCATTATAAATAGATTATAAATTGCTAGCTAGGTCCCCCTGTCACCTGTTTTTGATTTCTCTCCTCTTTCACATCCTTTCCTTTCTTCCTCCCTGCTCGGTGCCTAGGAGCATGGGGGAAGGGGTGGGGGACGATAGGGCTTAGTCTTTTAGACTAATGGTTTTCGAACCACATCATATTAGGGGATCGTGGAGCAGAGTATGGAGGAGCAGCCCAGGAGACCGGTGCAATTGGAGATAGGGCAGTCTAGCTCAGGAGTACAGCCAGCTGGGACCGTGAGTTTTTACTTCTAGTAGTTGTTTTGTTTTGCTTCCGCATGAGAGATCTGTAGTGAGGATATTGATGTACCGGGCTTCAGCCCTTTTTATTTCTGTACACTTTATTATTCTGTGGACACTCCCTTCGTGGAGATTTTTATATATATGTGATATGTTGTGGACTTGTCTTCTCTTGTACTGCTACTTTTGCGTCAACTGCGATCGATTTGGCCGGCAGGATCGGCGTCTTGTAGTGACGACCTTCCCGGGTGCGAAGGTGTCACCGCAAGGCGGCGGTTCTGGGCCTAAGACCCCGGGGTTTTAAAAGAAAAAAAAGAGGGGGTCTTACATGCAATGTATGTGGATGCATCACACATTGGACTTGGCTGTGTTTTGATACAAAATGCCAAGGTGATCGCATATGGATCAATCCAATTAAAGATTCATGAAAGAAACTATCCTACGCATGATTTGGAGTTTGCTGCTGTACTTTATATGTTGAAGCTTTGGAGACATTTATTGTATGACGTGTTGTGCAAGATCTACACACACAATAAGAGTTTGAAGTATGTCTTCACTCAGAAGGAATTAAATCTGCGTCAGCGTAGGTGATTAGAATATGTTGTCGATTATGAAGTGGAGATTCTCTATCATTTAGGAAAGGCTAACGTAGTAGGCGATGCTTTGAGTAGAAAGACTGCCAAGATTTTTAATATGTTTGTACAGTCCTTGGTAGAAAAGTTCTTGTTAATGGACATTGAGGTTGGGTGTAGTATTGTGCCTACTAGTTTACAAGCAAAAGAGCCCTCTTGGATTTCCCTTACTCGAGTGCACCAGAAGGATGACCCGGATTTGTTACGTCTTCGGAATATAACTGAGAAGGGAGAGCTACCTGATTTCTCTTTGGATGAGTTAACTACTCTGAAGTATCATGGTAGATTTTGTATCCCTGCTTTTTCCAATATTTGGGCAAAGATTTGTACCGAAGCTCATGGTTACAGTGTTGCTTACAATCCTGGTTCAACTAAAATGTATAAAGATCTAAAGCAAATTGTTTGGTAGTCGGCGATGAAGAATGATATAGCAAAATTTGTGTCAGAATGTTATACGTGTTAGCGAGTTAAAGCTGACCATAGAAGGCCTGGAGGTAAATTGACAACGCTTGATATTCCAAGCTGGAAGTGGAAGACTCTTTCGATTGATTTCATCACTGGTTTACTGATTTCTTCTCGTGGGCACGACTCTGTTTAGGTGATAATTGATAGATTCACTAAATGTGCACACTTTGTGCCTTTTAAGAGGGGTATTATATGAAGAAGATAGCTGAATTATATTTTGATGAGGTTGTTAACCCCAAAATCAGCGATCCTTCCCAAGGCAGCCAGCTCGCTAGTCGCGACCTGCTCCGAGTTCCTCTTAGAGGTCGCGACATCATAGGATGGGCGGATAGGTTTTTCTGTCCGCTCAGGCCGCGTGGCTTGAGCGGTGTCGACTATCTGATCTCCCAGGCCGCGCATTGTTCCTTTGGTCGGTAGGGGATGCAGACTGCTTCTTCAGTCCGCCTATGCAGACCGCGTGCCTTATTCCGCTAACTTCCCTAAGCTCCATCCTGACAGGTGACGTCCAATGTTGACGGACTCGGATGTCTATCCTCCTAGACTGCCACAACATCAAGCGGCATGCCTCTAGGCCGCATAGCTTCACCAACATTGACAACCCTCTAGCTCGCTGAATAGCCAGATTGGCAACCTGACCGCAGGCCGCCAGCTAGCTACCCTAGTTTCCACCTCGCCAACAGGCGTGGCTTGCCTCATTAGTCCGGCAGGTCGCCCATCCCTTGTCACCCAGCAGGCGTGGAAAGTCGTTCCCTTCAACAGATGGCGGAATTTGGCAAATGGGGCGACCTGGCTCGTCAGTCCGCCAGGTCGCCCAGCCGGCCAATTCAGCTATTTATGGACTCTATCAGTCCGCCTAAGGAGAGCGGATGCTCCAGCTCTACTGCTACCCGCAAAGATCAGCTCACATCTCGTTCTCCGTGAGCTGGGCGGACTCGAGGTGCAGTCAAACCATCCACTCCGCATACATTGAAGAACCCAAGCTCCAGCTTCAGCAGCCAGCCGCTTCGTTCAACAACAGAGGCAGACTCAGTTTACCCACTGCAGACTCAGCGGATTCTACTGTCAGTCTGCCACGCAGCTGATGGCCCGCGAACAGACCCTTATTTAGGTGGTTGGTTCGATGAGTCGAACGTTGCGGGCTTGCTAAAAAGCGAGTTTTTAACGAAAGGAGGCAAGTGAACCTATCGCATGTAGTACTCAATATTTGTGGGAATATCGAGGTCGTGTTATTCTCGGGGTCGGGTTGATTATCCCTACTGCTCCAGGAGTAACTATTGTTTTATTGAAAATTTTTTGGGGATTTTAATTAACTAAGGCGGATAAAATAAAGGTGTGAAAACGATTTAGAAAATTCGATGAAGGTTTAACGCTTGGCATCGAATCGGATTAAGACTAAAATAACTTTTAATAATTATTGAACTTAGTTTTCAAATTAATAAAAGGCAACTTGGCCGTGGAGGATCCATAAATATGAGCGCACTTATCTCTAGGAATATTGCTCACCTGAACGCTAAGACTATTCGACGGAACGTCTGTCCGACGAAGGATTCCTCTTAACGCCTGCTTTACGATAAGAACCCCGCTATTGGGTGGGGAACCCAATCCGGAAGAATTACGCTTGTCCTCTCTCTAGGGTATGCACGCAACTCTCTTTACCCAGGGGTGATCTGTCCATACGCACGGCCTCTTGGCTAGCTAGTATATGGATAACGGAAATAGAACCCACACATCGATATGTGGTCCTACACGTCGTTAACCCGGAGTAAACCTTAAGTACTAAAATTAAAGTGAAAATAAAGAACTTTAATTATTTCAAATCATTTTATATGTCCCAATGCTCTTTGATGTCAAGGGGTAATAACGATTAGCCACTCATCGGTATGGGGACAGCTTTATAATTTTGATGAGGCGCGGGTTCGTAACTAAGCGCTAAAGGGTTATAAGAAGAAGACATAAAATAACAAACATTTAAAAAACTTGAAAAGTTAGCTAATACGAGAACTCACGCACACTTCAAAATTAAAAATAAAACAAAAACTAAGTTACAAACAAAAAAAATGAAATTACAAGTCCTACTCAAATGAGTAGGCAGAAAATGAAAACACGCCATTTAACTCTTAACGAGTAGGCAGAAATAAATGAAAGCCATTTAACTCTTAACGAGTAGGCGGAAATAAATGCGCACACGCACACACTCGACGTGAAATAAACACACACACTCACTCTACTGAAAATGAAAATGCACACACACTTGCATAAATGAAAAAAAAACGCACACACTCTGCAAAAAATAAACACACGCACGCACTCTACATGAATTGAAAGAAAGCAATAAAATTATGTCCTACACACACGCACTCTACATAATTGAAACAAAGCGATAAAATAAAGTATGAAAATTTATCTTCTACACTCACACACTCTACATTATTGAATAAAGCATTAAAAATTATTCTCACACACAAAATGAAATTTAAAAGAACAAAATGAAAACCTTAGTCTTACACTCACACACACTATTAAAGAGAAAAAACAAAGTTGCTTAAAAATTAAAATTACAAGATTCCTACTCCTAAAGCTTACCAAAAACACATAAAAAGAACAAATAAAAATAAAAAGAACAAAAGGGTTTCAAAACAAAGCAAAAAAAAACTAAAGTCCTTTAAAATTTAAAATTACAACTTTTTCATTCTTAGGATTTCATAAAAGTGATTGAAAAGTGAAAAGAAAGTGAAAAGAATAGAAAGGTTTTACAATCCTAAAACAAAGCTAAGTAAAAAAACAAAATCACTTTTAAAATCTCTTTTACAAATCATAAGAATGAAATTTAAAAACACTAAAAAAGAACATGTAGAGAAAGAGATAAACTTAACAAACCAGATTTCATTCAGAAATAAAATCTATAACAAAACCTAACATGGAGACAAGTTAAAAACATAGAAAGTAAATAAGTTACACTCATACACACACACACTTTTCATAAAGAGAAGAAGAAAGAGAAACTTAAAGATAAAAAGAGAAAGAGATAAGCCACCCAAATAAATTTTCTTGCCATGTAGAGAGAGAAAATTAAACATTTTTATTATCATAATGAAACTATTACAAAGCTAAAGCTAAAGCAAAAAAACAAACATGAAAGGGAGGGGGGAGAAATCTCCTTACATAGCAAGTGAATCCACAAGGGCAGCCCACAAAACACACTAAATTTCGGCTCAAAAATGTGAACCCTTGGACCTTACAGAAATGACCTATTTATAGGGAAAAATTCCAAAGTACACGCCCTCCGACAAGGGCGTGTCGGGGGGTGGGGAGCGTGTCAGCACTATTCGCGATGTGATCCGGTAATTTTACGGTAGCATTGACTTGCGACTGTACACGAGGATGTCACGCCCTTGGTCACAATCATGACGGTGGGCATGTTGGGGAGGTGTAACTGGGCGCGGGTTGCGTCAAAAGTTGTCGGGGGCATCTTGTCGGGCCAGGTGGAGGAGACACGCCCTATGTCATGGGTGTGTCGCGAGGTGTGTCGGGTTGGTCGACGATCGTTGAGTGCGGTTTCGTCGAGCACGTGACACAGGCCTTGGTAACGGGGCGTGTCAAATGACAGGGGCGTGTCGTTGGGCGTGTCATGCTTTTTTCTTCATTCGACTGCTTTCCACGAGAAATGGAAGTGTCATGCACTTGTCACGGGCGTGACACATAGTACACGAGGGTGTACTTGCAAAATTTGACATTTTCCTGAAATTTTTTGCAAAATGAAATAAACCTAAGTTAGCAATGTTTGTAAAAAAGGAACAATTTATTAAAGAAAATTAAGTAGAAATAACAAAAAGAAACTAAAACGACTTATTTAATGTACATAAAAATACGTATATTTACAACTTATCAAATACCCCCATACTTAAGCTTTTGCTATTCCAGAGAAAAAGTTTGAGGTGAATTTATAAGGAATAAAAAAAACTCTAAGTTTAGCAACTGCTTAATTAATTATAAGAGAGATTTAAACAAACATACGGGGTGTCAGAGTTAAGTCCTAAAATTATGTAGATGATTTAAATAGGGAAAAAGTTTTCGCCAAAATACTTCTTGATGTAATCAAATAGAAAGCAATAATTGTAATGGTTAGATTAACAAAAATGGTTTGGAATTATATGGACTTTAGCGTATAGGAGTTTTACTGAAAATAATGCAATTTACAAATTATGCACTCAAAAAGATTTTTTAATTAATTTCTAGAATCATGAAATTGGCTAAGGGGGTCGATGTTGGTTTATGAAGAGGGTTTGGATTTTGAGGTGAGGTAATTTTTCTTGAACCTCCATTTTTTTTATTTTTGGATTATTATTAAAATGAAATCTTATTTTCCTAATATGATTTTTTCTTTTTCAACTTCATAATAATAAAATTAACTCAATATTTAGGTGTAGGAGTGATGAATTTTATCCTCTTACCCTATAATATATAATCTTTTAAAATTATTGGGTGCATATGTTTACGTAACGAAATCTTATTCCCATTGACATAGGATCTTTTAAGGATAAAAATTTTATCATGCCAAGTCATGATAAATAAGGGGAGAAAAGAAAACTAGATTTTTAATTAAAAAAATTTTGAGAGCAACCTTAATAAATTCTACGTTCCAATTTTTCAGAAAGCTAAAAGTAAGCATAATTGAATTATATAGTCGTTATTTTCTAACATAATACACATGCTCCTATCAATGCAAAATTAGAAGTAGTGTCTAAAACGAGTTCGCTATTTTTAACAAAGCATAATGAATTCTTTAAAACTTAATCCCGGCTATTTAAAATTTTCAATCAATAATTAACAAACGAATAGTGAACAAAGAATTAATAAAATTCACATATAAACAAACTTAAAACAAAATTTTTGGATAGCAAGAAAATTAAGAATGGTATATGTTGGATACCTAGTTGATTTGGGCTAGGTTCACTAACTTAGGATGATGTGACCCAACATGTATAGTCAGGGTCATAGTTGTGTCCTCGAGTCTAGGCCAAGTCCTTAGAGACAACATCAGATGGACCAGCTATCAACAAGACTATCAGAGACTCAAGACTTAGAAGATTTCAAGACCAAGAAAAATGAGTTCGACGTTCGTCGAACTCAGGTCGACGAAAGACGTTCTCAGCTCGACGATCTTGAGATATTTCTCTGAGCTGAGCTCGACGATCTTCTTTCTCTAGTCGACGAAAATTGGGATACTTCAACAAACTAAAGTCAGGATAACTCCATATTATTCTAAGTCCAACTTCAAACTTTTGTCGACGAATAAGGATTCTGAGCTCAACGAACTTGGACCTCGAGTTCACAACTTCTCAGGCCGACGAAGTCAACTTCTCAGTTCGACGAACTCAGTACTCTACTCGATGAATTCTGGAACAAGAAGATTTGTGTCGACACCAAGACTAATCAGTCGACACTCACCTGTGTCGACACCAGAAGATTCATGTCGACACACAGAATATCAGTCAACACAAAATACTTGACTAAGACCAGAATTGTTGCTGAACTCCAGTCGACGAATGCAATTGCCAGCTCGACGAACTTCAGACAGAAAAGACAAAAACTCTGCAGCATGCAGCTCTATTATCAGCTCGACGATCTTGGAACTCAGCTCGATGAACTTCAGATAGAAAAGACAAAGGCTTTGAAGCATGCAGCTCTATTATCAGCTCGACGATCTTGGAACTCAGCTCGACGAATAAGAAGTCGTCTGGTCGACGAATATAATATCTCAGCTCGACGAACTGGTAATTCAGTTCGACAAATTCTGCCAACTGATTCGACGATTCCAGACTTAGCCATTTCTGGCATTCTGTCCCCATTCTAATGCGGAAATTCCTGAGTAATTAATGCTCTACATTCTCTGAATGTATCCGTTAGAAGGAGCATTGATTACAGTCTTCTTCAGGAATGTTACTTGCCAATTTTCCACGGGACAGTTGAGGAAATGATTCAATGCAGATTATTCTCAAGGCGTCAGCATTAATTACCGATGATTCAAATTTTTGAAAAGATATAGAAGAATATACTCAGTCAGAAAAATAGAGATGCATACAGACTGACTGAAAGAATTCATACAGCAGCAGAAAAGCTTCACACGAAAATCATACTGAAGCTTACAGTGACAAGCAGAGATTATTACTCAGTAGAAGTAGAACAATCACATAATAACAAGAATCTTCTTCTCTCTTCATATTCTCCAGGACTTCAAAGGACAACTACAATCAAATTAGTCAAGAAGTTCCTGCATCTCTGCTAGTCAAAGAACTCGGCTTGAAGGCCTATCACCGTACAACAAAGCTCCAGATCTTCCCTGAATCATTCTACATCTCAGGGGGAGCTGTTTGCTAACATCATTCCACATAAGTCTTCTCAATTTATTGAGAAAGAGAAGATAAAATCACTCTCTCACCCCCTCCTGTATAAAGGGTTGTCATCTCCCTTCAAAAGTGATTCCTGGTTGCAAGTCTCCTAACCAAAAGACTTGAGTTGGTTTTTGGGGACCTGATCAAAACTCATTGGTGTCAGGCTCCTGATCAAAAACCTGAGTGGATTCCTACCAGGGTGGTAGAAGAGTGGACTACCCAGATTTGGGGAACCATTATAAATTTCTTGTGTCGTCTGGTTACCTATCTTTTTCTTTTTGTTCTTGTTGTGTGGCTGTGATTAGGTTTACTATTTTCTGTTTTTCAGTTTCCTAATTACTACACCCTTTCAGTTTACAGCAAAAGCTGTAACAACACCTTTATAGGGACCTAACAAATTTTAAATATACTTATATTCACCCCCCTCTAGAGTATTGTAGACCTAACCATCACTTTCAATTGGTATCAGAGCAGGTTCATTTGGTTGCACAAGTTAAATATAGAACCAAAAGATCCCTTACTAGATCTACACATCACCTTCATTCACATTTCACTTTTAAAGTAGAAACACAGCCATGTCACAGAATAAAGATTATGCAAGCACCAGACCTCCAGTTTGCAACTTGCAAAAGTTTGGAATCTGGAAGGAAAGAATCAAGCTATATATGAATTCTATTGATGAAGATATCTTTGCTTCCATCTTAACAGGTGTTCCTCCACCACCTGCAGCTCCTCCAAGTAACTCTACAAATATGACTGCAGTACCTCCTCCAAACTACAATGAGGCTTACAAGAAAGCCAAGATGGTTGATTCAAAAGCCATGAACATATTGGCACAAATAATGTCTGATGACATTTTCCAGAAGGTTGCTGAGTGCACATCAGCAAAAGTCATTTGGGATTCCCTAAACCAAATGGTTGATGGATCAGCTGATGAAAGGAAGGATAGGAGATCAAATCTCATATCCCAATATGAGAATTTCAAAAAACGGGAAGCTGAGATAGTTTCAGAGATGTATAATAGATTAAGCTCAATTATTAATGAGCTAAAAACTCTGGACAAGATCAACACTCTCACTGAAGTGAGTGACAAAATTCTGATGTGCTTCCCAAGCTCATGGGACACAAGAATTTGGCCCATCAAGGAGGCCAGATGCCTAAATGAGATATTCAACTGAATCTCTATTTGGTAAACAAAAGTGTTATGAGCAGTTAATAAAGACAAGGGAGGCTGCTGAACAAAGAACACCTCCAGCAGCTAGAAGATAACAGTGCATAGCCTTCAAAGCCTCAGAAGAATCAGAATCATCAACATCAAATGAAGAACTTATAAGTCTCTTGGCAAAGAGATGTTTTAAGATGGCTAGAAAGGACTTCAGAAGAAAGTCATCAAGAAAAGATGACAGGCCAAAATATGATTAAGACACCAACAAAGAAAGTGGTGTGTTATGGATACAGGAAGCCTGGGCACTTTCTCTCTGAGTGTCCAGAGAACCAGAAGAAAGAGAAGAGAAGAGAAAAGGAAAAGAATTCCAGGAGACAGTACACATCCAAACCCTCTTCCAGCAAACACAATAGGAAGGAAAAAGGGGTTTGTGGCAGAGACCTGGAGTGAGACTGAAGAAGACTCAACATCCTCAAGCTCCAGTGAAGATGAGGAAGAAGAAAGAGCAAAGGAGGTTTGCCTCATGGCAATTGATGCCTCAAGAAGCAACTCAGAAGAAGGAGATTCAGAAAATGAGGAAGCTTCTGAATCAGAAGCTGATCAGGTATTATCATGGTTTTATTATAGTTCAGAATCTTTTAAATCAGATTTTAAAATCATGTGTTTAGATTTAATCAACTCTGAGAAGGAAATCAAACTTCTCAGAGATAAACAAGTTAACTATGATAGCTTAGTTTTAGAAAACAATAAATTAAAAAATGAAATAGAGATGCTTAGTGAACAAATCACTCTTCTGAAAGATGAATTAAGTAAAGCAAAACAGCTAGAAGAATCACTAAATGGAAGAAGCAAACAACTAGCAGTAATCACCAACATATCTAATGCTAGATTTAATGGAAGTAAATTGGGATTAGGTGCATCATCTAGTGAACCACCTATTACTCAGAAAAACCACCTGTCACAACCCATAAATTTTATTTCTGAGAAAGGAAAGAAGAATACTGATCAAGTATATAAGGTAAATAAAATTCTTGAACAAATTAGAACTAAGGACAAAATTGAAAAATAGAAAACACCCAATAAAAACAAAGTTCAGCAATTTTCGTCGACCTCAGATCGACGAAAAGGGGCCAGTTCGTCGAACCCAAATCGACGAACTCTGAACGCCAACTATAGTTATCATTATTCGTCTAACTGCGATCGACGAACTTTGTATGGTTCGTCGAGTAGAGCTCGACGAATGTGGGGTACAGAGAATGAACATGTTCATTCTCTGGGCAGAGATCAACGATCTCAACCCAATTCGTCGAACTCTGATCGACGAACTTACATAAATTCGTCGAACCCAGGAAGACTTAGTCAAAACTATAACTTCAACAGAAACTTAAATACTTCTAGGAAATAATTTAATCCATTGGCTGACTGGACCATTCCACCTAGGAGATATCACCCCCTAGGATGTAAATCCCAGCCAGAATTTTCTGTTATTTCTAGTTTCTCTTATCAGCCATACAAAGGGCCCAAGGTAACCTGGGTCAAGAATCATTAACTGTTTGCATTGCAGGTGAAACATTGTATAGGGTAAATCAAACTTGTTACATGGACAGTGGCTGCTCCAAGCATATGACTGCCAGTATGGACATTCTATTCAACTATAAGTCCAAGCTGGGGCCAAAGATTATCTTTGGTGACTCAAAATGTGGTTAGTCAGAAGGAGTTGGATAAGTGAGAATAGGAGTTGTCACATTCAGAAAGGTGACATATATAAGTGACCTGAAGCATAACCTCATCTCCATAAGTCAATTATGTGATGATGGTTATCAGGTATACTTTAACCCATCTACTTGATCTATCATTTATAAAAAAACCAAACTGTTTTAACTGGAAGTAGACAAAGAAACATTTACTTAGTAAATTTTCTTGCTGCCACAACTGATATCTGTTTACTGAATTTAACTAGTAATCAGAATGACTTATGACACAAAATAGTAGGACATGTAAACATGAAAAACATTGCTAGGCTATCTAAGCATAACCTTGTTAGAGGTCTACATTCTGCTCCCTAAAAGAAGGAAGGTCTCTGCAGGTCTTGTCAATTAGGCAAGCAAACTAAAACTAGTTTCAAATCAATTAATAAAAGTGATTCACCTAGGATCTTGTACTTGCTACACTTGGATCTTTTGGACCCATTGATGTACAAAGCCTAGGATGGAAATCCTATACTTTAGTTATAGTGGATGACTTCTCCAGGTTTAGTTGGGTATTCTTTCTGAGAACAAAGTCGGATACATTCAACGTTCTTATAGATTTTCTCAGGACCATACAGATTGAGTTCTCTACTCATGTTGCATTGATCAGAAGTTATCATGGCACAAAGTTTGAGTCTCTTCTTATGCATGAGTTCTGTGAGAAGGAAGGTATCAGGCATTGCTTCTCAGCTCCTAGAACTCCCCAACAAAATGGGGTAGCTGAAAGGAAAAATGGGACACTCATTGAAGCTGCAGGTACATTGCTTGCTGATGCATACATGCCACTAACCTTTTGGCCAGAGGCTGTAAGCACTGCAGACTATGTCCTGAATAGGAGTTTAATTCACAAACTGAAGAACAAGACTCCCCATGAATTGCTTAAAGGGAAGAAACCTAAAATAAACTATTTTAAAGTTTTTGGTTGTTAATGCTATATACATAATAACAACAAGAAATATATTAGAAAGTTTGAAGCTAAGGCTGAAGTGGGAGTTTTTCTAGGATACTCCAAAGTAAGCAAGGCTTATAGGGTATTTAATAAATCAACATTAAAAGTAGAAGAGTCAATTCATGTTTCTTTTGATGAAACTAATATGTAGTGCAAGGAGAAAGAAGTTTCTACCAGTAGCAACTTGCAGGTACCCCACTTGTGTGAGACATTGGATGGACTAAACCTCACCCAAGAGGTTCCCACTCATCCCTCTCCACAAGTCATTGAAGATAGTGAAGAAGATGAAGCTGAAGAACATGAGCCTCAACAAACAGCAAATATAATTCCACAAGACGAATTTATTCAAAATGCTATTGCACAACCAACTCCACCCACTGATTTTGTCAAACTTAGGGATCACCCCAGATCTCAAGTAATTGGAGACATATCAGCAGGTGTACAGACAAGGCATGAACTGAACCAAGACTTGATGCATGTCTGCTTTCTCTCTCAGGTTGAACCTCTAACCATTCATGATGCTGAGCAAGATCCCAAATAGCACAATGTTCTAGTTCTACGGGGAGATGGCACGCTTTGCCATAGACTAACCGAAACGACATACAACCAATTACGGTTTTGTATGCCGTCTGATATGCCCACAACGCATCGTCGAGTTTGACGGACCAATCTTTCCTATTTAGTGAAATGTTTTTTTCTAATATTCGCTTAATCTCTCGATTAACTACCTCTACTTGGCCAATAGTTTATGGGTGGTATGGGTGGCAAGTTTGTGCGTGACGCCATATTTAGCTAACATCTTAGCCATTTGGGTGTTGCACAAATTCGTCCCCCTATCGCTTACAATAGCATGTGGTGTGTCGAAGCGAGAAAATAGTTTTTAATAAAATTAACGACGACTTGCGCATCATTGGTGGGGAGAGCTTGCACTTCCGCCCACCTCGACACGTAGTCGACCGCCACTAAAATATATATATTTTTGAAAGATGGAGGTAGGGGGACAACAAAATCTATGCCCCATAAATCGAAGACTTCGCATTCTAAAAACATGCTTTTGGGAATCTCGTCCCGATGAGAGATGTTACCCGACCGCTGACAGCTATCGCATGGGCACACAAAATTATAAGCATCTTTGAAAAGAGTGGGCCAAAAGTAAACAGCCTCTAGCGCCTTCCGTGCGGTCCGGTTAACTTGATAATGCCCACCCGCCGGACCCTCGTGGCAGTGCCGAAGTATTTTTGTGAACTCCACACCCACAACGCATCTTCGAACCGCTTGGTCCGCACAGATACGAAAAAGAAAAGGGTCCTCACAAAAGAAATATTTCAAGTCAGAAAAGAATTTCTTCTTTTGCTGGCTCGAAAAGTCTTTTGGGAGAACCCTCACAACTAAATAGATCGCAAAATCTGCGAACCAAGGCAGGAGAAATGAACTAGTAGTTATGGCTAGGAGGCCTTCCCTGGGGAATCTGTCATTTATGTCAGATTCAACGAGTGCTTCCGCACCGGGATTTTCTAAGCGCGAGAGGTGATCGGTGGCTAGATTTTTTGCGCCCTTCTTATCCCGGATCTCTAAATCAAATTCTTGCAGGAGGAGGATCCATCAAAGAATTCGGGGTTTTGCATCTTTTTTAGCTAATAAATATTTAAGGGCAGAGTGATCGGTAAATACGATAACTTTAGATTGCGTTATGTACGAGCGAAACTTATCAAAAGCGAAAACGACGGTTAAGAGTTCTTTTTTTGTTGTGGTGTAATTTATTTGTGCGGAAGAAAAAATAAATTGGATGAAAGTGTTTGTCTACACGCTGGCCAAGAACGGCACCTAAGGCAATCTCACTAGCGTCGCACATAATTTCGAATGGAAGGGACCAATTAGGCGCCACTAAAAGGGGAGAATTGATAAGTTTTTTTTTTATGAAATTTAATACAGACTCGCATTCACTACTAAAGACAAAATTTGATTCCTTTTCCAAGAGGTGAGTAAGCGGCTTTGTTATTTTTGAAAAATCTTGAATGAAACGCCTATAAAAGCCCGCGTGGCCTAAGAAAATCCTAATAGATTTTACGTTAGTTGGCAGCGGAAGTTTTTCTATAATTTTTACCTTGGCCTTATCTACCTCGATCCCCTTAGACGAAATCATATGGTCGAGAACCAAACCTTCTAGAACCATAAAGTTACACTTTTCCTAATTTAAAATGAGATGCGTGTCCTTGCATCGCTGGAGGACACGATCTAGATTTCGAAGACAAGACGGGAAAGAGCGTCCGAAAATAGAAAAGTCATCCATAAAGACTTGCATAATCTCTTCTACCAGCTCACCAAAGATTGCCAGCATACATCGTTGGAATGTAGTTGGTGCATTGCAGAGGCCAAATGACATTCTTCGGTTGGTGAAGGTGCCAAATGGTCAGGTAAACGTTGTTTTCTCTTGATCATCGGGGGAAATGGGTATTTGGAAAAACCCCGATAAACCATCTAGAAAACAATAAAATGGATGACCGGATAAACGCTCCAGAACTTGGTCTAAAAATGGTAGCCGGAAATGGTCCTTATGGGTGGCATCATTTAGTTTTCTATAATCGATACACACCCGACAACTCGTAATAGTACGAGTTGGGACGAGTTCATTGTGCTCATTCTCCACTATGGTAAGACTGCCCTTTTTGGGCAATATATGAACGGGACTAACCCACGCACTACCAGAAATGAGATAAATAATCCTCGCATCTAATAATTTAATTATCTCGGCTTTAACGACACTTTCATGTTTGGGTTAAGACGTCGCTGCAGCTGAATGGTTTTGCGTCAATTATCGTTGAGAAAACTCCTATTAGTGCAAAAAGAGGGGTTAATCCCCTTAAGATCAGAAATTTGCCACGCAATTGTGTGGCGATGTTTAAGCAAAACTTCCAATAAATCGAAAGTCTCCGAATCACTCAAGTCCGGAGAAATAATAACGGGAAGTGTATCGCCTTTTTCTAAAAAAGCGTATTTGAGTGATTCGGGTAAGGGTTTGAGGTCTAGGATGGGCGGTTCTTCTAACAAGGTTTTAATTTAAATGTCGTTCGATCCAAAAGATTCGAAAGACAAATTAGGAGTTTATCCTCTTCGCAGTTAAAATTTTCAAGCGCAAAAATGTCGTTGGTTAAAAAAGTACACTCGAAAATAGGGGAAGAACAATCTCCGAGATAGGTATCTAAATTATAACAGAAGTCATCGCTCGATGACGAGTCTCCTATGGAGGGATTAATAGATAAAGTAACTTCATCATCTCCTACCCAAAGAAGGAGATGACTGTTACTTACGTCAATTGATGCGCTAGAGGTGGCGAGAAAAGGGCGACTGAGTATGATTGGTACATCGGCGTCCTCCTCGATGTACAAGATGACGAAGTCTATCAGAAAGATAAACTTATCAACTCGGACAAGTATGTCTGCCACAACCATGACGGGAAACTTAACCGAGCGATTCGCTAGTTGGATGCGCATAATAATAGGGGCCGGAGTGCCCAAACCTAATTTTTTGAAAGAGCGAGAACGACATCAAATTAATGCTCACGCCTAAATCTGCAATAGCGTGCTTTACTAATATATTTCCAAAAAGGCACGGGATGGAAAACCGTCTCGGGTCATTTTGTTTTGGGGGCAATTATTGGTAAGGGCTGTCGAGCAGTCTGGGTTAAGAGAGATATGCAAAATATTTTCCAAGTTTTGTTTATTAGAAAGAAGTTCTTTCAAATATTTTGTATACTTGGTATCTGCGAGATCGCCTCGCAGATGGGAACATTAATATTAATTTGTTTTAATAGTAAAATAAATTTTTTATATTGTGCGTCCTTACGCTCATCATCTAACCTATGCGGATATGGCTGGGCCTTGTTTAAAATAATTTTTTCCGTTTAAAATTGGTAAAGACGACGTAATCGAAGAAGTGGGAAGACTGGTCAGAGGTGAAATATGTACCTGAGTATCGATCCGTTTTGGGTCGACCACCTCCTTGCCGTGAATGGAGGGTTATAGCGTTGGCGTTCTCCCGCGGGTTGGGCTCCATTTTTCCCGGCAGTGCCTCGAGCATGCGCTCGGAAATCATTCTCACCGGTTGTCCAACCTGTTGTTCAAGGGTTTTTAGCGATCCGGTGATGTTCCAGATATTTGATTCGTTGGACGTTATGTATTTAAAAAGTTTTCCTCAATCGGGGAGGGTTTTGTAAGAGGGGGAGGCGGAGGAAATCCGGGCGCATAAGAATTGGGCGGGCGCTGCGCATTATTTGGTTGCTGCAAGAGAAATTGGGGTGATTCCTCCAACTCGAATTATAGTTATTACTACAAGGGTTGTTGTTGGGATTGAAGGAAGGACGAACCGAATTTCCTATGAAATTCACGAACTCTTCAGCCACGCAGACGTTAGAGGGAATAAAACAAGGCGGAGTGGAGGAGGCAGCAGACATCACCGCCACCTGCTTTGTCATCTTTTCAACTTGAAGGGTTAAGAGAGCAGTGGCATCCACTTCAAAAAGGCCGGCGGTCGTCTTTGGACATCCCCATGGGACATTCCATTGGAAGGCGTTCATAGCCATTTCTTTGAATAAAGTCTAGGCAGCCTCGGGGGTTTTGTTGTTTAATGTGCCGCCGGCAGCCGCATCAATCATTTGACGCGTCTGAAAATTAAGGCCATTATAAAAAATTTATACCTACAACCATGTTGCCAGCACGTGGTGCGGGCACCGGTGGAGGAGATCCTTAAACCATTCCCAAGTCTCATATAGAGACTCAAGATCGTTTTGCACAAACGAAGAAATGTCCGCCCGTAACTTTGTAGTTTTTGCGGGCGGAAAGTACTTCGTCAGGAACCGCTCCGTTAACTTAGCCCAGGTGGTGATACATCCTCGCGGGAGGGAATTCAACCACGCCTTTGCTTTGGACTTAAGGGAAAAAGGAAATAGGCACAAGCGAATGGCATCATCAGTGACGCCATTAATCTTGAAGGTGTCGCATATTTCCAAAAAATTGGACAAGTGGACATTCAGGTCCTCATCCGACGGTCCATCGAATTGCCCGGCATTTTGAACCATTTGAATGACACTTGATTTTATTTCGAAATTATTGTTCACCACCGTGGGGCGAATAATAATGGACCCAGTATCGTCTAAATTCTGCCGGGCTTAATATGACATTGTACGCTCGACGACCGCATTCGGATTAGGGTCGGCCATAATGACGGTAGAGGGTTCTCCAATGGATTCTTCGGGATCCAAAGAGGGATTTCGGCGTTGAGACCGAATACGCGCAAGCGAGCATTCGATCTAAGGATCGAAATCCAACTATTCGGACTCCAAAGGTTGTCCACGGGTCATACACACAAAAATATAAAGTAGAAAATTAACTTTCTTTTTTTTTATTTTTAAGTAAAGTTGTGGTATAATGGTGAGTATTCCCGCCTATCACGCGGGTGCCCCGGGTTCGTTCCCCGGCAACGGCGGCAAAAACATGATGGCCCGCGAACAGAGTCTTTTTAGGTGGTTGGTTTGATGAGTCGAACGCCGCGGGCTTGCTAAAAAGCGATTTTTTAACGAAAGGAGGCAAGTGCACCTATCTCATGTAGTACTCGATATTCGGGGGAATACCGGGGTCGTATTATTCTCGGGGTCGGGTTGATTATCCCTACTGCTCCAGGAGTAACTATTATTTTACTAAAAATTTGTTGGGGATTTTAATTAACTAAGGCAGATAAAATAAAAGTGCGAAAACGATTTAGAAAATTCGATGAAGGGTTAACGCTTGGCACCGAATCAGATTAAGACTAAAATAATTTTTAATAATTATTGAACTTAGTTTTCAAATTAATAAAAGACAACTTGGCCGTGGAGGTTCCATAAAAATGAGCGCACTTATCTCTAGGAATATTGCTCACCTGTACGCTACGACTATTCGACCGAACGTTAGTCCGACGAAGGATTCCTCTTAACGCCCGTTTTACGCTAAGAACACAGTTATTGGGTGGGGAACCCAATCCGGAAGAATTACGCTTGTCCTCTCATGAGGGTATGCACGCAACTCCCTTTACACAAGGGTGATTTGTCCATATGTACGGCCTCTCGGCTAGCTAGCGTATGGATAACGTAAATAGAGCCCACACATCGATATGTGGTCCTACGCGTCGTTAACCCGGAGTAAACATTAAGTCCTAAAATTAAAGTGAAAATAAAGAATTTTAATTATTTCAAATCATTTTATATGTCCCAATGTTCTTCGATGCCAAGGGCTAATAACGATTAGCCACTCATCGGTTTGGGGACGGCTTTATAATTTTGATGAGGCGCGGGTTCGTAACTAAGCGCTAAAGGGTAATAAGAAGACATAAAATAACAAACATTTAGAAAACTTGAAAAATTAGCTAATACGAGAACTCACGCATACTTCAAAATTATAAATAAAACAGAAACTAAGTTACAAACAAAAAAAATGAAATTACAAGTCCTACTCAAATGAGTAGGCGGGAAATGAAAACACACCATTTAACTTTTAACAAGTAGGTGGAAATAAATGCAAGCCATTTAACTCTTAATGAGTAGGCGGAAATAAGTGCGCACACGCACACACTCGGCATGAAATAAACACACACACTCACTCTACTGAAAATGAAAACGCACACACACTTGTATAAATGAAAAAAAAACCAAACACACTCTGCAAAAAGTAAAACACACGCACACACTCTACATGAATTGAAAGAAAGCAATAAAATTATCTCCTACACACAGGCACTCTTTATAATTGAAAGAAAGCGATAAAATAAAGCATGGAAATTTATCTTCTACACTCACACACTGTACATAATTGAAGAAAGCATTAAAAATTATTCTCATACACTCACACACACAACATGAAATTTAAAAGAACAAAATGAAAACCTAAATCATACACTCACACACACTATTAAAGAGAAAAAATAAAGTTGCTTAAAAATTAAAATTACAAGATTCCTACTCCTAAAGCTTACCAAAAACACATAAAAAGAACAAATAAAAATAAAAATAACAAAAGGGTTTCAAAACAAGGCAAAAAACTAAAGTCCTTTAAAAATTAAAATTACAACTTTTTCATTCTTAGGATTTCATAAAAGTGATTAAAAAGTGAAGAGAAAGTGAAAAGAACAAAAAGGTTTTACAATACTAAAACAAAGCTAAGTAAAAAAAACAAAATCACTTTTAAAATCTCTTTTACAAATCATAAGAATGAAATTTAAAAACACTAAAAAAGAACACGGAGAAAAAGAGATAAACTTAACATACCACATTTCATTTAGAAATAAAATCTATAACAAAACCTAACATGGAGACAAGTTAAAAACATAGAAAGTAAACAAGTTACACTCATACACAAACACACACTTTTCATAAAGAGAAGAACAAAGAGAAACTTAAGGATAAAAAGAGAAAGAGATAAGCCACCCAAATAAATTTTCATGCCATGTAGAGAGAGAAAATCAAATATTTTTATTATCATAATGAAACTATTACAAAGCTAAAGCTAAAGCAAAAACAAACATGAAAGGGAGGGGGGAGAAATCTCCTTACATAGCAAGTGAATCCACAAGGGCAGCCCACAAAACACACTAAATTTTGGTTCAAAAAAGTGAACCCTTAGACCTTATAGAAATGGCCTATTTATAGGGAAAAATTCCAGAGTACACGCCCTCCGACCTGGGCGTGTCAGGGGGGCATGTTAGCACTATTCGCAATGTGTTCCAGCAATTTGACGGAAATATTGACTTGCGGCTGTACGCGAGGATGTCACGCCCTTGGTCATGGGCGTGACGGTGGGCGTGTCAGGGAGGTGGAACTGGGTGCGGTTTGCGTCAAAAGTCGTCGGTGGCGTCTTGTCGAGCCATGTGGAGGAGACATGCCCTATGTCATGGGCATGTCGTGGGGCGTGTCGGGTTGGTCGGCGATCGTTGAGCGCAGTTTCATCGAGTGCGTGACACGGTCCTTGGTCACGGGGCGTATCAACTGACACGGGCGTGTCGTTGGGCGTGTCACGCTTTTTTCTTCATTCGGCTGCTTTCCATGGGAAATTGAAGTGTCACGCCCTTGTCACGGGCGTGACCCATAGTACACGGGCATGTACATGCAAAATTTGACATTTTCCTGAAAATTTTTGTAAAATGAAATAAAGCTAAGTTAGCAATGTTTGTAAAAAAGGAATAATTTATTAAAGAAAATTAAGTAGAAATAACAAAAAGAAACTAAAATGACTTATTTAATGTCCATAAAAATACGTATATTTACAACTTATCAGTAGCCTCCAGCACCCACTTCCCAGATGCGGTTGGATATCCCTCAGGTCGCACCCTTGGCGCGGGCACGCTCAGCTCAGCAGGGGCGGACTCAATGCCCAGTCCGCCACTCAGCCTCTAGCAACCGCTTCTCCCCAGCAGCAGGCGGACAACTTCCTCAGCTCACAAGTTTAGCACGGGCTCGCTCAGTACAGCAGGCGCAGACTCTTCCCAGTCAGCCAGGCATCAGAACCAGTTCCAGAAGCAAGTTCATCCACGTGGCCTCATACGGACTCCACGGACTCGGCGGACTCAAGTATTTACTCGCACAAGTTACCGCCTCACCAGGGGTAACGTCACCGAAATTCGTTACCTCCTCAGGCCTATAAATAGACCCCCATACCTCTCATTCGAGGACAGTCTCATCACTCTCGCGCTCGAGGACTCCCGGCGACAAGCTCAATTCTTCACCTCCTGCGGACTCCTTCTCTCTGTCTGCGGCCCCTCTTCTTGTAACACTGCGGCCTGCCGGCCTCAGTTCCTAGTCCGTGCATCGTCGTCTCTGGCACCTCCTTTTCTTAGCTGCCAGCTTTCGCTGTATACCCTTTTTTTGCTTTATTGAAAGGTGTAATACAAGCTGTAATAACTGAATATTAATCAAAGGAAAGCCAGCCGCAAGAGTGGCATTTAAGCCGCGGCGGGCAAAGTCTGATGTTGCCGCTGCTAGCGGCTCCCTCTCTTCTTCTCATCTCAACTCCCTCGGCATCAACCTGCAAGCACAATTGTCAAAGTAACTGTCCGCTCTACAACTCCTGATCAACCTTCCCAACCACCTCCACACTCAGATCAACTCCCCTCTCTTCTCTATCCCCGCAACCCATGAACAAGTGCTTTCTCCACTCTCGAACACTCAGAAGCTTCCTCCCTCTCCTCAACCCCGCAATCCTCTTGTTCACCTAGCTTGTGAGATCGAACAACCCATTAACTAGGCGGTGCCGTTTTCGCGCATCAACAGTTAACACGCGACCTTCAGATCCGAACAGATAGTGAAAATCAACGGATACTCATGTCAGCCCGCCAACCATCTCAAAACATTCCTCCTACCAGGGAAGATGATCTCTGGGAGGCCCTCTTGCTGACACGTCGGAATCTTCCCTACAGATAGCAGCAATCAATGACACCCTGACCATTATAATTCAGCGACTAGACTCTCAACCTGCAGCAACGCCAACTTCTACAGTCAATCCAGCAGTGGGGAATTCACATTTTAATCCGCCAACTTTTCTACCAGTTGATCCTTATGCTTATCTGGCAAATTATCCATCTAGGCAGGTCACAGTCCCTTTATAGTTTCCAGTTATTAAACAAAGGGAGAATATCTGCAAACTTAGTCCTCAAACCACCGCGTGCTCCTCCAATCACCCAAGGAAGTCGCCTGAATTTCCCACTAAGAGGAAGAGAGGCCCAGAAGTTTTTCTCCTTACCGGACAACCTCCAAAGTCTCCCCCAAAGTGTCTTCAATCACAAGTTAAGAAAGGAAGATATTTCCGACGTCAACAACGTCTCTTCCCAAGCAAAGAATCCGAAGTTGAAGCACAATGGGTGAGGAAACTCACATCATTAAGAGCAAGCCAAATGGTGTGGGATCTTTTCATCCTTCTAATCGAAAGGTCAAAAAATCCGACCAATACTGTAAGTATCACAGAGAAGGGGGTCATGCAACAGAGGATTACTGAGCTTTTCGACAATTAGTGCAAGAAATGCTGAAGGAGGGTAAATATCAACATCTGCTCCAAATGGGCGACCCATCACATCCATAAGTCTCCAAAGTCCCTTGCATTCATTACTTGTTACTCTTACTCTACTCTTCATGTTTGAAACATTTTCATCTTGAAACACTTCTAAGTGTTCCTTCATGCTTTTCAATAAAGTTTATATCATGGATCCCGTACTGACACAATTTCTTTTTTTGTAATGCTTCTTCCTCTATTTTTTCTTTGCCAAAGAGATCGCTGAACAAATGAGATATCGTCAAGTCTTGTTGTTCCCTTCATAGATTGTTCTTTGACACGACCGTGATGACCACATACTGTGGGGAGTGTTCATGTATGTGCAGTGCGAGCCATTCAATCTACGATGGTGGGCTTCAGACATCGAATCCTAGCCGGCATCTAACACAGAGTGTGCGTCAGGGTGGCCCCATGTGTTAGCTCTGTTGTGCTTCGTTAAGGATACATTACAGTTACTATGATCTTTGCTTCACAAGCAATGGCGATCAAGCATAGCCTTGTCTCTTCGATCATCTCACAACTGTGATGGCCGAACACTCTATGGTACTCTCAATCCGTGCCTTCGCGGGATCCACAACTCTACTGATCTTTCCATAAACAAGCAATGTTATACGCCCCTTGGCGCAACTAGTCTCATTAATCAGTGATGTTGTGCCTGAGACAAGAGAGCAGTGTATCTGTCGTTTCCTTCTTAGGATTTTGTGCATGTCTCCATTTTTTGCTCTGTCAAGGGAGTATAACTAGTCCACTCTAAGTAGGACTATACTGGTGATGACCATTCTTGGTCATTTCCGAGTATAGACCTATTTTTTATCAATTGCCTCTTTCACAGGTGAGCAGGTTAAATCCGACCTACCAAAAAGATTTGCAATAATCTTTTCTTCTTATTCTCATCTTATAAGCATTGCCTGCTCAAAGCTCTATTAGATGATGATCTACAAAGCTCTTCATTACTCTTATTAAATGCTAATGGCATCAATCATTGATCAAAGTATCCGGCTCTCCTTGATTAACAAGCCATGCAAGCGGAGTCTAATTAAGATAATCTCTTCTTATTGATCTGGACTTCATATTGAAGATATCATATCTTACTACAATTACCATTACGGTCTAATCTTTATTCAGATTTGCAGAATGCGTTAAGCTTTTTCTCTACCAATGTGATCATATCTATCCTAATATATGAACAATCAACAGTCGACTTATTGATCTGGACTTCATGTTAAATATATCATCATTAATAGCTAGAAGATAACTATTTTGGTTTGATCTCCATTCAATTATTAGCAGAGTGCATCAGGCATTTCCTCTACTCTTTGATCGTATCCATCTTATCTCATCAACAGTTAGCATTCGCAAGTTCCATTCAGGTACTTGCAGCTTAGCTCACTATATTATTTCTGCTGCTCACTCTTCTCTTTGCAGTGATTAGCAGGCACCTGCAAGCCTTATCCAGGTACTTGCAACTTAGTCTTTTTCACCATGGCTGCTTCTAACTCTAATTTTGCAGAGATCAGGAGATGCTTGCAAGTTTCTTCACAGGTACTTGCAACTTTCACATATTGTGTCTGCCTCTAACTCTCATTTTGTAGAGGTCAGCAGATGTTTCAAGTTTCTTCACAGGTACTTGGAACTTTCACATATTATGTCTGCTTCTAACTCTCATTTTGTAGAGATCAGCAGATGCTTTCAAGTTTCTTCACAGGTAGTTGCAACTTTCACATATTATGTCTGCTTCTAACTCTCATTTTGCAGAGATCAGCAGATGCTTGCAAGTTTCTTCACAAGTACTTGCAACTTTCACAAATTATGTCTACTTCTAACTCTCATTTTGCAGAGGTCAGCAGATGCTTGCAAGTTTCTTCACACGTACTTGCAACTTTCACATATTTTGTCTGCCTCTAACTTCTCTTTTGCAGAAACCAGCAAACACTTGCAAGTACTCTTCAAGTACTTTCAACTTGTTTTTCCTTTCATGCATATTGCTTACTCTTCTTTTGGTAGAGGACAGCAGGTGCTTGAAAGCCACCATCAGGTACTTGCAAGTTATTATGCTTCCAAGTTTTCCTCTCACCTTCATTTTGTAGAACTCAGTGGAAGACATCTTCTTCACTTTGCAAAGGAAAACCCAGGTACAGACAAAATGTACCTTCCATACATGCCTACACTAACTTTTCCTTCACAGGAAAAAGACAGGTAGCACCAAACTCCTAAGGAGAGACATCAGGTTCTATCTCTCCTTGTCCCCTCCTCTTTCTTTGGGGTGGATCACGATTTTCATGGGTCTCCAACTTTTTCAAAGTTCCCTTATGAACTTAAAAAAGTGCGGGGATTATGTTAACCCCAAAATCGATGATCCTTCCCAAGGCAGCCAGCTCTTTAGTTGCGGCCTGCTCCGGGTTCCTCTTGGAGGCCGCGACGTCTTAGGATGAGCGGACAGGTTTTTCTGTCCGCTCAGGCCGCGCGGCTTGAGCTATCTCGACGGTCTGATCTCCCAAGCCGCGCATTGTTCCTTTGGTCGGCAGGGTCCGCGGACTGCTTCTTCAGTCTGCCCCTGCTAACCCCGTGCCTTGTTCAGCTAATGGCCCAAGCTCCATCCTGATAGGTGACGGCGAATTTTGACGGACTCGGATGTCTTTCCGCTCAGACAACGACAACGTCAAGCGGCCTGCCTGTAGGCCGCACACCTTCACGAACGTCGACAACCCTC
The DNA here is from genome assembly GCA_039583875.1 of Platanthera guangdongensis. Lineage (NCBI taxonomy): Eukaryota > Viridiplantae > Streptophyta > Magnoliopsida > Asparagales > Orchidaceae > Platanthera > Platanthera guangdongensis. Next base: position 111,557,190 of record CM077148.1, on the reverse strand, counting down.
CAGCTTGCCACATAGCCAGATTGGGGACCTGACCCCAGGCTGCCAGCCAGCTACCCTAGTTTCTAGCTCGCCAACATGCACGGTGTAAGACCCCCCGTTTTTTTCCTTTCAACACCGGGGTCTTAGCCCCAGAACTGCCGTTTTGCGGTGACTCCTTCACGCCCTGAAGGGTCATCACCACAAAGCGCCGATTCTTCCGGCCAATTCGATCACAGAAAAGTAGCATAATGAAGTAAATAGAAACTAACAGTCCACAGAAAATCACATATCATAGTAAATATAACTCCACGAAGGGAGTGTCCACAGAAAAACACATCAGAGTAGCAAAATATAGGCTTATGCCCGATACATCATGTCCTCACTACAAGTCACTCATGCGGAAGCAAAAACAGAAAATCTACTCGAGGTCGAGACTCACGGTCCCGGCTGTATGAACTCCGGAGCTAGACTGCCCCACCTCCAAGTGCACCGGTCTCTGGGGCTGCTCCTCCATGCTGGGCTCCACGATCCCCTAAATGATGCGGTTCGAAAACCGTTAGTCTAAAAGACTAAGTCCTATCATACCCCACCCCTTCCCCCATGGCTCCTAGGCACCGAGCGGAGAGGAAGAAAGGGGAGGACTTGAAGGTGGAGAATAATCAAAACAGATGGCAGCGGACCTATACTAGCAATTCTATAATAAATATTGACAATAAGATGAAATATAAAAAGTAACCTTCACTTATGTGAGAACAAATAAGCCAAGGGGTCTTCTACAAAGCTCCCATCATATAAAGAGTCCCATACCAATTTATACGTTGGGGTGTCGGTTATCACACAGTAATATATAAATATATATTGAAATTGATCTTAATTTATAAACTTGCCCACACAAACTTATAGACCAAGGGGTCGTTTAGCAGGTCCTAATGTATAAGCGTCCCATTCCACTTATACATTAGGTGTCAGGGGTTAAATGAATCGATTATGCTATGACATGCAAGTGGGTATGATGGAACATGCAAGTGCAACACACACACCCGACTCTGTGCACACAGACCTTTAGTTCCCCCTTTCTGGAGTCGTAACCTCCCAGGATACCTCCGTAGTGGCAGACGGAAGCGGTGGGTTGGGCCTCGCCCACCTCTAAACCAGTAAAACACAACCGGTCAGACCTATCGTACGCCTCAACGCTTGGTGCACGAAGCGGACTCCTGGGTACTCTTACCGGCTGGCGCACCGGACTTCTGTTGGCGAAGTGCTAGCCACACTTGCCGAGTCAATGTATTAGTGTCGGTGCATCGACCATCCAATACCGAAGACCCACCACCTTAATTTTCCTTCCTTTTATGCACATGCAAATTTAGCGTAATCAAAAACCGAGCCGAAGCTCCCCTGACCAACACGTCTGTCTCAAACAATCGAGCCGAAGCTCCCCGGACCCAAAGTCCGTCTTTTAACCATCCGAGCCGAAGCTCCCAGCTAACTTCCGGTGCTATCAGACTTTGTGAAAGGTGCAACCCTAATTACTAAGTTACTCTTTTCAGCTTGTTAAAACAGTTTACGTTAACCCAGGACTGCCCCCGGTATTCCCTGTGAAGGGCTCTCAAGGGGCACTAGAACTATGTTGGGATTACGCCCAACGTTCCCTTTCGCAAGGCACTTATTTTTGTTATTGGTTGATACCCTTACCCATTTCTTTCTCATGTTACGATGGGCTAATCCTAAGGTGACTTGCCTCCACCTCACCTCGGGGAGGACGATCTTTCGTCGGACCCGAGCGCCTCTAAACCCTAGACAAAACAACACCCTACTCACTTTATCTTCCAATGATGCACCTAATTCTATTTATCCTTTCCAGCAACCCAACAACACCCAACACATGTGCTCTAATTCATATCCCAAATGATTTCCTGCAGTTTTGCTAAATGCAGACCACTTAAGCTATATGACCCGTAAAAAGGGAAGTATGCCAAATGATCATCCAATGCTCATATAATAATTATTAGAGGACTATATTGGCATATGTATCCTGAATCCATAATTTCCTAATTTTCATAATTTAACAGATAATTTATTTATTTATTATAAAAGCCAAAAGTTCCAAGGTTGAACAGGACGTACAAGATTTATGCAAGATAAAATTCCACTAAAATTATGATAAATGCAAAATGAATAATCATCTAAAAATCCAGAATCTTCAAATTTTTCAGCAAGATTTAAGCCCTTAAATTTTATTTCAATCATATTCCCTAATAAATCATTTAAAGGGGATGTACAACAAAAATACTTCCAAAAATTCAGAGAAAATTCCACGATGATTATAAGGGCATATAAAACCTCCAAGTAAAGTTTCATAATTTTTTTTTGAAAGAAGTATTCCCTGAATTAATTAATTATCCAATTCTCAAAAATATGGTCTTGTAAAGGAAGTTCTACAGACAGACCTCTAAAAATTTTAAATAAATTTCTACAAGTACTTTTTTGGCCTGAAAACATCAAAACCTAAGCCTCATGATTTTTCAATAGATATATCATCAATAATTAATTTTATTCTACCAAAGCCCCTTTCTGAAATTAATGAAGGAAGTACCAAATATAATCAATTAAGAATTGTAATAAAATTCAGAGAGGTTCACCCAGCCCTAGATTATCTTCTGACCAAGTTTCATCAGATTTTAATTCACATAATAATCAAATTAATTAAAACACCATTTTGGGCCTTTTGGCATTTAACAAATGAAGTACCAGAAATATAATCCATAAAATTCTACAGAAATTACCAGAAGTTCTAGATGGCCTAAAATCTACTCTACCCAAGTTTCATAACATTTGGGGAAGGTTTAGGGGCTGAATCTTCAAATTTGTGCTCCTACCCTAAAACTAGGGTTAGGGTTTTGAGGTGTCTACCTTGCTCCAACTCTTCTAAAGTTCCTACCAGAGAGCTTAGGTTACCTTACCCTAAATTCTACTGAGTTTCCAAGGCCATACAAGGGCATTTGCCCCCATGTCCTTCACAACCCTCAAAAGTCCTTCCTTAGGGTTTGAGGTTGAACCCTAGGGTGAATCAAGTCTATAACATCCCATCTTCCTCAAGAGGGTGACATTGTCCATGCCAAGTCAGTGTCCAAATCATCAGCCTCTGTTGAGGGGAGGGGACCACCCAAAGTCCATAGTGCACTTGTAATCAAAAATACCCTCTTAAGGCCAAACTAGGGTTTGGTGATTCCCTAACCAAAACATATCCAAATGAAATGAAAGTTTGTATAGAACTAGGTCTTGATGCCAGGGACCACTCTCCAAAATTTGGGAGGGTTTGGAGGTCATTTGACCACTTAATTATTTTACCCTAGCATTATTAATTAAAAGCAAAAACTTTAGGCAAAGTGTTTCCAAAAATTCTGAGGTTTGGGCAGGCCCTAGGTATAGCTATGTTAGACTCCCTGCCGAAATTTCAAGTGATTTGGACCAGGGATGAGGTGTGGGCACTCAGTTTAATGACTGCCTAGCCCTAAGTGTATGTCCCACCAAAATGGGTGCCCTGGTCAGGCATGCACCCACATTGGTTCAAACCAATTTTAAAATAAAGTAGACACAAAGGACTACAACTTTCATGTTGATGACTTTTTCTACAGAGGGGCCTAAGTATTTTTAAAATTTAAAACCATTAATATCAAAATCTGTGACATAAATCACATTAAAATAAAAGATTTCCTATAGATTAATCTTATAGACGCACGGATCTTGAAGCAAAAGGGACGGGATCCCTTCATCTTCCTCCTTGAGCCGACGGCCAGGATCCAACCCGCTTGGAGCCGCTTCCAAGCTCTGCCGCCGGCGATCCAGCCCATTCCCCGGCTGGCCACCGCCACTACCACCTCCGTTGAGGTGGTGGCTATCGCCAGGGACGGGACCTCAATTGAGCCCGAAACTTGAACCTAAGGAGACCTATGATCTACCCGTGAGTTAAGGAGAGGGGGAGGACCTTCCTGGCGGCCTGAATGCGGGTGGAGCGGCGGGATGCCATAGTTGACGGTGGCGGCGCTCGGCTTCTGCAACAGCATAGTGAGAAGGCCTGTCTTCTCCAGGTAAAAGCTCGAAAATGTTCCCCTCTGCCCACTGATGATCTTTAAATGGGCAATTGGGGAGGGGGCGGCTGGTTCTTCAATGCCCATCAACACCATTTATTGTGTGGCTTGGGTTGAGTGGAGGGGGGCTGAATCCACTCCTTGGTGGACGGGAAATGTCTGGAATCAACACCTCTTCCATAGAGGAGTTGATTGCAGCCATTAAAGGTGGCTGTTAGTCTCCCTTTGGCCGGCTCCACTCTCCCCTTCATCTCCCCCATCTTCTCTCTCCACCATTAACATGGAGGGAAGCTCCCTTCTCTCTCCTAGTCACCCTTATTGACTGGTCAACCCCATAGGCTATGTGCAGCCCACTTAGTCATAATGATCATGAAAGTGAGGTTAGCCTAAGGAAGAAGTGGCTTGGGCTTGGGTTAGCCCTTTTGGGCTATGTTTGACTTGGCTTAAGTTAGGGTTGACCTGGGTCAATTTGATCATCTGGGTTGACCCCATTGGGTCCTTGGTGACCCTTTGGACCCCCTTAAGGTCTAGAAAGACTTGAATAGGGTTGGTTGGGCATCTTGGGGGTCACATGTCCCTTGGTAAGGGCACTTTGACCATTTTAGTGCTAGAGTTGACTTGGGTCAACATGACCATTTGGGTTGACCCCAATGGGTCCTTGGTGACCCATTGGCCTCCCCTAAGGTTTAGGAAGGGTTATGTAGGGTTACCTTGCACTTTGGAGGTCACATACCCTTGGTAAGTGTACTTTGACCAGATTAGGGGCTTGAGTTGACTTGGGTCAACCTGGACCCTAGGGCTGACCCCAATGTGTCCTTAGTGACCCCTTGACTTCACTTTAGAGTTAGGGGGGGCATATGTGGGGTCCTATAGGCTAGGAGTAGGTCAATTGACCCTAAGTAGGCCAGTTTGACCCATTTTGGGTTAGGGTTGACCTTGGTCAACTGAGCCTCTTTGATTGACCCCAATGTGTCCTTATGGCTCTAATGTGCCTCCCAAGGTAATAGGGGGGGTTGTGGTAGGGTCTTGGGGTCAAGGTATAGCCCATGGTCATCCTAAACCATTGTTCAGAATTCTACTATATGCAGACCATGATGATTTCCAACTTCATGCCTCCTATCTCTTGGCCCATTTATGGCTTCCTAGGGTTTGTCATGACCTAGTTATGGACAAAACTACTCCTAGGGGTCTAGTTGGAAATGGGATGTTACAAATCTCAATAAACAAAACAAAGATTTCGTCCCCAAAATCAAGGTTAAGCCTGTGGGAATTTCTACCGTTGAAAGGAAACTTGTAACATCCCATCACGACGCCATGTTTGTTAAATTAAGTTTTGAGGGAAAGCTAGATCTATGACCAGTTCGCCCAATTGGCAAACCAAGATCCCAATAAACAAAAGATAAGCCCCCAATAAACAAAATTTTAGCCAATACTCTTCCTGGAGCAGCCCTACTAGTTTAAAGCAGGAAAATAAATTAACATCTTGAGGGGTTTGTGAGGTATACCTGACTGAACAGCTCTGGGTATCTTTGTCTCATCAAGTCCTGCTGTACAACCCCATATTCACTGAGCCAGACAAAGAGGCACAATATGGTCACAGGAGGGTTAGCCAAAGTGGTCCCACCCTAAGGAGGATCTCGCCCACAGAAGGCGGAAACGCTCTCGCCGGATGCTATAAAAGAGAAACCATGGGCCGAGAGCGCCAAGCGCGGACTGCGCGGAAGCGCTCTCGCCCAAACCAAGCCTCAATCCCGAAGAGTTCTCGCTTGCGCTGGGCGAGAACGTTCGCGCCACGCCCTGGGCCGAAAGGTCTCGGCACCATCTCTCGCCGAGTGGGGCCCAGGGTCTTTGGAAGAATGTCCTAATTGCCCTCAGGAGAAATTACTTCAGTACCCTCAGAAAAACAGCGGGTTTTGGCTATTGGCAGACTAACCAGGGGCTTTTCAGTAAATTCAGGACAGCAAGATGCTATAAATAGACCCATAAGGGCTCTTTAGAAGGCAAGCTATCATCGTCTCCCAAATTCCAGTGCTTTCTGAGGAGCTCCTAGCCCAGCTTTGGCTTTGGAGGGGAAGCTCTCAGAGATCTTCCGGGTGTGAGGTGGGACCTCCCTGCTGAGGCTTTTGGGTCAGTCTTAGGTCCTTAGAATCCAGTCAAGGGGTGAGACTTGAGAGAAGTAGGTTTTGGCTGCACCCCTTTTTCTTCGAACTTCAGTTGGGGTCATATTTGGCTTCAACAGTTCTGGTGCGGTGAGCGTGGAAGGCAGCCGATTCAAGAAAGCCTTAAGTTTTGTCCCATGGCAGGAGGGGAAGGTGAAGGGTCAGGTTCTGGAGGCTCCCCCACCCGGGGAGAGGAAGCGACGAAGAGGATGCTGGATGAGTTCAGGCGAGAGGTTCTGCAGACGATCAGCTTGGCCTTCTCGGCGAGAGGCGAGTGGGCCACCCCTCAGGTCCCTATAGAAGAGGTTCCGCACTTGGGCGAGAACGCCCCAGGGCAGCGCCCAGGAAAGGAGATCACGGGCGAGGCTGGCGAGAGAGATATGGCGGCGCGGGAGCTATTCCCAGGCCAGAGCCAGCACCCGGGCAAGGAGGCATTAACAGAGCCAGGCGAGAAGGAGGCGGCGGTGCGGGAACTCTTCCCAGGGCACGGTCTCGCGGATCGAGCGAGCCAGCCGAGGCCGCGAGATGTGCCTTCTCGCCAGGCAGGAGGCGAGAGCCCATTTAGCGAGCTCATCATCTCGGCTCCGGTACCGGAGGGGTTCCGGGAGCCCGACATGTCCTACTACTCAGGGAAGGATGACCCGGTGCAGCACGTACAGTGGTTTGAAGACGTTGTGTCAATAAGACAGATGACGGATGCCTTCAAGTGCCGGCTGTTCGCCATCACGTTGAAAGAGAAGGCTCGGGACTGGTTCCACCAGTTGCCAGCAAGGTCAATATACTGTTTTGAAGATCTGCGGAGAAGTTTCCTGTTAAGATTCTCAACCTCAAAGAAGCAGAAGAAGGAAGCGGAGTGTCTGTTTGCGGTGAGGCAGAGGCCGGATGAGACATTGGGTCACTATGTCGACCGGTTTCAGGAGGAGATCCTTCTGGTCCAGGAGGTTCCAGGGTACGCACTGATGCTGGCCTTCACCCTGGGGCTGAGACCGGGATTTTTTAGCATGGAATTGAAGAGGATGCCCCCCTCTCCTTTGAGGAGCTCATGGAGAGGGCGGAAAAGGAGATTGATTTCGAGAGAGCAAACCCAGCATTCGCCAGGAAGTTGGCCAAGCTAGCAGAGGATGACGGGAAGGAACCAGCAGTGGGGAGACAGAAGGAGTCGAGAGAGCAGAGGGAGCTGAGGGAAGAAAGGAGAAGGGAGGAGCCCCAAAGGTTTGGGCAGCAGCAGGGTTGGGGGGCCCGGGAGCCAGTCAACTGGTTGGGTTGGAGGCCCCAGGAGGGTCGCCCCCAAGGCCCAGGAGAAGGCTTTCGAGGGAGAGATAACCTGCGGGAGCCCCGGATGTTCGATCGACCGGCATGGAGGCAGGAGTCGAGGGATCGTCCCCCACCACCGCAGGAGGCCATGGAGGTAGGAAGGGGGAGAGGAGCAGCCAGGGGAGCTCGAGGAGGAAGAAGAGGAAGGGGAGATGGGAGAAGGGGCGGGGAGGCGTTGCTCTTTTGTGACTTCCACCAGGAGGAGGGTCACGCGACGGCCACCTGCCCAGAGTTCTTAGAGCTGAGTGAGGCCAGAGGAGCAGGGAGGTAGGATCCACCGATGAGGATAGTGGAGGTGCAGCAGGGCGAAGCGGAGGACAGGTGCGAAGACCGGGTGGATGTAGGGACCCGGGGAGGAATCAGGGTGATTCATGGAGGAGTGGGTATTGAGGCAACCCGTAAGGGGAGTCTTCAAACCATGTACCGGAGAGGGGTGGCCTCAACCTCCCAGGTTCCTCCACCAGAAGAAAAGATTACTTTCTCATCAACGGACATGCCAGACTATGAAGATCCATTCTGTGATGCCCTGGTGATCCAGACGGCGGTGGAGAACTATACAGTTTCAAGGATACTGGTAGATAACGGGAGCTCGGTTAATGTCATCTTCAAGAAAGCTTTCGATGAGATGAGGGTTGAAGGGAAGAGGGTCTTGGCATCGGATGGACCTCTGTTCGGGTTCTCCGGGGAGAGGAAGGAGGTAGAAGGAGGAGTAGGGTTACACGTAAGGTTGGGGGGCGTGTCGCGGAACTGCAGGTTCGTGATCGTGGACGCCCCGAGCAGCTATAATGCCATCTTTGGGCGTCCCCTCATCAGCGCCTTTCGCTGCGTCCCCTCCTCATTCCATCAGTGTCTCAAATTCAACAATGGGGGGGGGGTGCAGGTCAGGGTCAGAGGAGACCCGAAGGTGGCAAGACAATGTTACGTTACGGCAGTCAACACCATTTCGTGGATGGCGGAGGCGGAAGAGTTGGAAATAGAGATGGCGGCCCTAGAGGAAGTTGTGGAGGAAGAGGAGATGGTTCTTGAGGAGGTAAGGAAGGAAGCTGGAGAGGAAGCCGAAAAGGAAGAGACAGAGAAGATGCGAGGGGATGTGCAGGTGATACGGAGGAGCGATGGGCAGGAGAGCCCGGAAAGGGCAGTGGAAGTAGAAGAGCAGGCGGCGAGAGAAGTGGAGGGAGAGGTCCCAGGAGGCGTAGGAGCCGAGCAGCAGCAGCAGAGGGGGATAGAAGCGATGGAAATTGAGGAGGAAAAAGGAGAGCTGGAGCTGGAGGAAGAGGCAAGAAGCGGTTGGGAGCAGTCATGGCTGGAACCGGCTGAAGAAGTGGTGGAGATGGAGGTCTTCACCAAAGCAGGAGAGGTGCAAATGGTGCGGGTCAGCGGGGGGTTGAGTCTCGAGGCCCGGGAGCAGGTGCGAGCTTGCATTCAAAGCAACGTTGACGTCTTCGCTTGGAGCGCGGTGGACATGCCGGGCATCGACGCCGATGTAGCTTGCCACCGCCTGAACCTGGATCCCCGCGCCCGCCCCATCCGTCAGAAGATGAGGGCCATCGCTACAAAGCTGGAGGAGCCCATTCGCGAGGAGGTCAAGAAGCTCCTGGAGGCGGGCTTCATCTCAGAGATCCAGTATCCAGGCTGGATCTCCAATGTGGTAATGGTGAAGAAGGGATGTGGTAAATGGAGGATGTGTGTTGACTTTTCTTTGTTGAATAAATCATGCCCCAAGGATTGTTATCCCCTGCCTCGGATCGACGCGCTTGTTGATTTAGCCGTCGGTTTTTCTGTCATGAGTTTTTTAGATGCTTTTTCAGGTTATCACCAGATCCGGATGCACCCTCCTGACACCAAGGATGTTTCCTTCATCACGAGGGATGGATGCTTCAGTTACAAGATGATGCCCTTTGGGTTAAAGAACGCAGGGGCTACCTATCAGCGCATGATGGATCGGGTCTTCCGGGACCAGAGGGGGAGGAACTTGGAGGTCTACGTTGACGACCTAATGATCAAAAGCAAGAGCATAGCTTCACACCTGCAAGACCTCGAGGAATCATTCGCCACCCTGAGAAGATTTAAAATGAGGCTGAATCCCTTGAAGTGTGTCTTCGGGGCAAGCCGCGGGAAGTTCCTCGGGCATCTCCTGACTCCGGAAGGAGTGGAACCCAACCCGGACAAAGTCAAGGCCATCCTGGATTTGGAGTCACCTCGCGACGTCAAGGAGGTCCAGCGCTTGACAGGCAAGCTGGCTGGGCTAAGCAGGTTCCTCTCCCGGGCAGGAGACAAGTGTTCTTCTTTCTTTAAAGTGCTGCGGGGGAATCAAAGGTTCGAATGGACGGCCGAGTGCGAAGAGGCCTTCCAGGGGCTGAAAATACAACTCTCTCAGGCTCCCCTCCTTCAGAGCCCAAAGGATGGGGAGGACCTGACCTTGTACCTCGGAGTAGGGGCGGAGGCGGTGAGCTCCGTCATAGTAAGGGAAGAAGGAAAGAAGCAGCTTCCCATCTATTACGTCAGCCGGATATTGAAAAAAGCAGAGCTTCGCTACCCTATCCTGGAAAAGCTCGCTTATGCCTTGGTCATCTCGGCCAGAAAGCTCCGGCCATACTTTCAAGCGCATTCGATTAGGGTGGTGACCGACCACCCTCTTCGCAAGGTCTTCGAAGGAGTGGAGCACTCGGGGAGGCTGGCTAAGTGGTCCATTGAGCTAAGCGAGTTCGACATCTCCTTTGTACTAAGGCTCTCCATCAAGGCACAGGCAGTGGCGGACTTTCTAGCAGACTACGTTGTTGAGGTCGGGGGGAAGAGCAGCAACCGCGAGAAGCATGGAAGTTAATGGTTGATGGGGCCTCAGGAAGGCACTCCCTAGGGGCAGGGGTGGTGTTGACAAGTCCCCAGGGGGTAACCATAGAGCAAGCAGTCATTTTACATTTCCTAGTGACCAACAATCAAGCAGAGTATGAGGCCGTTATTGCCGGCCTTCGCCTGGCAAAGGAGCTGGGGATTCAGGCGGTGGAAGTTGTCAGTGATTCAAAGGTAGTGACATCGCAGATCCGGGGAGAGTTTGAAGCTCGGGAACCCACCCTCATCAGATACCTCTCCAAGGTAAGGGCGGTCATCGGAGGATTCCGGTCTTTCTCAATTCAACATGTTCCAAGGGAAGAAAGTGTAGCCGCCGATCGACTGGCCAAGTTCGGGCCTCAGGTAGGAGGGACCTTGACGGAGCTGTTCCGACCAGCTATCGAGGAAGGAGAGTTGATGCTTGTGGATCGGCAACCCTCGTGGGTAGATCCATTGGTGGCCTTCCTAACCACCGGTGAACTGCCTGAGGGGACCAAGGCGGGGAGAAGCTTCAAGCGTAAGGCGGCTCACTTCTTGATGATGGAGGGAGGTCTGCATCGCAAAATGTTGTCAGGGCTTCTATCCAGGTGTGCAACCGAAGAAGAAATCCCGAAGATTTTAAGGGAAATGCATTCGGGCGAGTGCGGCAGCCACTCGGGAGGAAGGACGCTGGAGGCCGGGGTGGTCAGACAGGGCTACTTCTGGCCCACCCTAAGGAAGGATGCCATGGAGTTTCAAGGAGGTGTCAAAAATGTCAACTCTACGCCCCACTCCAACTCTTGGCAGCTCAAAGACTACGGAGTATCACGGCACCATGGCCATTTGCCATCTGGGGAATGGACTTAGTTGGGCCCTTTCCTCCGGCTAGTGTGCAGAGGAGGTTCCTCTTGGTCATGGTTGATTATTTCTCAAAGTGGCTAGAGGTCAAAGCCTTGGCCAAGGTCACCTCGCAGGTCATAAGGAATTTCATCAAGGGGGAAATCATTTGTAGGCATGGATTGCCCCAAGCAATAGTGACCGATAACGGCCCCCAGTTTGCCAGCGAGGAGTTCATCAGCTTCTGCGCTCAACTCGGGATAGATCTCCGGTTTGCCTACGTCCGTCACCCTCGGAATAACGGTCAAGTGGAAGCAGCAAACAAAATCATTGTAAATCTACTAAAGAAGAAGGTGGAAAACTTGAAGGGAAATTGGGTGGAACAGCTCCCATCGGTCCTGTGGGCACTACGAACGACTCCGAACACGGCCACCGGAGAGACCCCCTTCAAGCTCTCTCATGGGTGTGAAGCCGTCCTACCGGTGGAGTTTGAGGTCCGGTCCCCGCGAGTCACAGCCGCGGGCGAAGGAGACGAGGCATGGAGGGTGGAGAACGAGGAGGGGCAGCGCCTCTCGTTAGATATGGTGGAGGAACTGCGAGATATGGCAGCTATCAGGCAAGAAGAGATCAAGCGACGGATGGCCAAGCATTTTGATAAGCATGTGAGGATCAAACAGTTTGCTAAGGGGGATCTGGTGTTGAGAAAGGTCGACGCGGCGGGAAGATCGGCTCCCGTAGGTAAGCTCCACCCGAACTGGGAAGGTCCATACATTGTAAAGGAAGTCCTCGGAACAGGGGGATACTACCTCCAGGACGTGGAGGGAAGAGCCCTAAGCCACACTTGGAGTGGTGATGATCTAAAGCGCTTCTACCCCTGAAGGGAGAAGGATGTAATCATGTATCTCAAAAATGAACTTGTTATATTATACCGATTGATTCTCCTTTAACTAGTGTCGAATTTTTCATGGCATAACATAGTTGAATGTTTTGTGACACCCCGAGCTCGGCTCGGCCCCAGGTAGACCCGCTGCGCAGGCTCTCATCTAGCTGGCAGGTCCGAAGGCTCGCCTGTGGGGGATAGGTTTAGTTGGTTTGAGATCTTCATCGGCACCCCGAGCTCGGCTCAGCCCCAGGTAGACCCGCTGCACAGGCTCTCATCAAGCTGGCAGGTCCGAAGGCTCGCCTGTGGGGGATAGGTTTGGTTGGTTTGAGATCTTCATCGGCACCCCGAGCCCGGCTCGGCCCCAGGTAGACCCGCTGCGCAGGCTCTCATCTAGCTGGCAGGTCCGAAGGCTCGCCTGTGGGGGATAGGTTTGGTTGGTTTGAGATCTTCATCGGCACCCCGAGCTCGGCTCGGCCCCAAGTAGACCCGCTGCGCAGGCTCTCATCTAGCTGGCAGGTCCGAAGGCTCGCCTGTGGGGGATAGGTTTGGTTGGTTTAAGATCTTCATCGGCACCCCGAGCCGGCTCGGCCCCAGGTAGACCCGCTGCGCAGGCTCTCATCTAGCTGGCAGGTCCGAAGGCTCGCCTGTGGGGGATAGGTTTGGTTGGTTTGAGATCTTCATCGGCACCCCGAGCTCGGCTCGGCCCCAGGTAGACCCGCTGCGCAGGCTCTCATCTAGCTGGCAGGCCCGAAGGCTCGCCTGTGGGGGATAGGTTTGGTTGGTTTGAGATCTTCATCGGCACCCCGAGCTCGGCTCGGCCCCAGGTAGACCCGCTGCGCAGGCTCTCATCTAGCTGGCAGGTCCGAAGGCTCGCCTGTGGGGGATAGGTTTGGTTGGTTTGAGATCTTCATCGGTACCCCGAGCTCGGCTCGGCCCCAGGTAGACCCGCTGCGCAGGCTCTCATCTAGCTGGCAGGTTCGAAGGCTCGCCTGTGGGGGATAGGTTTGGTTGGTTTGAGATCTTCATCCGCACCCCGAGCCCGGCTCGGCCCCAGGTAGACCCGCTGCGCAGGCTCTCATCTAGCTGGCAGGTCCGAAGGCTCGCCTGTGGGGGATAGGTTTGGTTGGTTTGAGATCTTCATCGGCACCCCGAGCTCGGCTCGGCCCCAGGTAGACCCGCTGCGCAGGCTCTCATCTAGCTGGCAGGTCCGAAGGCTCGCCTGTGGGGGATAGGTTTGGTTGGTTTGAGATCTTCATCGGCACCCTGAGCCCGGCTCGGCCCCAGGTAGACCCGCTGCGCAGGCTCTCATCTAGCTGGCAGGTCCGAAGGCTCGCCTGTGGGGGATAGGTTTGGTCTGGTTGGCTTGGTCAGTGTAAGGCAGGAAGCACGTTGGGAATACCAAATGAAAAGTGAAAATGAAGAAATAGATCTCGGCAGAGATGGATCTCGGCAGAGATAGATTTTGGCAGAGATAGATCTCGGCAAGGACAGGTCTCGGCAGAGATAGATCGCGGCAGGAGAATCCCCCTCAAAGGGATCTTAAGGTGGGGAGGCTTTCGCCAAAAAGGTTCCTCTCAGAGTTCTCGAACAAATAGGCGAGATCGTTATACGATGAGCTAGTGGGGACTCGTGCAGTCTAGAGGGGACGGTCCCGTCCTAAGGATTCAAGAATCACGCTTCTGGCTGGCCGGTTACCGCGGGTTCTTGCTGATTCATCGCTAAGGATTTCCTAAGAAGGCCAAGGGCCTTGGCGGAAGCCTACGCCGAAAGCATTCAACCACGACAATTACATCAAACACATTCGCAAATAACAAGAAATGTTCGCAAGAAAAGCATTTACATTAATAATACAATGTGTGGGTACAAAATGATAGCGTCTCACGCTTTACAGAGAGGTGAAGAACAGAAACGAGAAGGGGACCCGCAACAGGACAAACTGTACCCCTCGGAAGTCTCGCTGGAGCTCCCGCTGGAGCTTCCGCCGGAGCTCCCCCCGGAGGTCTCGCCACCCGCTGCGGGGGACTTTGAGACATCCGAGGGAGGGGTATCGGGGGCACCCATGGGCTTTGGAATGGGCTCGAAGAGCCATGGGACAAGTTGTGGAGCTGTAATGTCTTTGCCCCTCCCGTCCCAGCAGTTGATGTCGCGCAGCGTCTCCAGTGTCAACTTTACGGTGGCTTGCGCGTTCCCCTGGAGCAGCTTGTCGATGTCATAAGCCGAGTAATACTGGCTCTTCAATCTCTCGTCCAGCGGAGGGGCTGCACTCGCCTCGAGGCGTGCGATCTGCTCTCGCAGGAGAACGTTGTCATATCGGGCCTGAGACAGCTCCTCGCGAAGTGCGGCCTGAGCGGAATCCTGAACAGCGGAAGGTTAGCATCAGAGAAAGGTTAGGATTGCAAGAACAAATGATTATGAAAGGTCTCGCTTACCCCTTCCGCTTGGCGCGAGGATAACAGTTGCTGGGTCTCGACCAGCTCCTTGGCCAGAGAGGCCGCCTGGGCCACTGCATTGTCCCTGGCCTTGAACATGTCTTGGAAGTTGCAGTCTATCGTAATGCTCCGCCGGCCGCACATGTGCGCAAGCTCCAGCCCACGCATTAAAGCGCGAGTGGAGTCGTACGCCAACAGCCGGGTCGACATCCTGTCGTAGATGCTAGCGTCATCCCGGCTGTAGAGACCGTAGCCTAAGGCGAAAGCTTCGCCGGTGACCTCGTCTCGCTCCGCCCAGCTCGGCAAGAGGGACAAGACCGTGACCTTGTTGGCGTCAGGGTCCCATTGCAGCAGTGGCTTGTTCTCCGCGTCCAGGCACCTCACGCCGAGACCAAAGTTACGATGACCCCGCGGCACCTCGTCAGACAGGGGTTGTCCGGAGGTCCCGGCGGCCGCACCCTCGCTCTCAGCGGTGCCAAGGGTCCGAGGGTTCTCGGTAGGAGTCCCGGGGCCGCCCCTGCTGGCTGCAATCCTGCTTACTGCCTCCAGGACCTCCTCGAAGGAGCGGCCGGCGGGGAGAGGTTGGACGGGCGGTACAACAACAGCCTTGCCCTTCTCGATATCCGTGGTCTTGGGCCTCTTGATTGGCTGAGGTGCGGAAGCACCCAGCTTTCGCTTCACAACACCGCTTGAGGGGGGGAGGCCCGGCTCATTTCGGCAGGCTTGCGCGGCGGCTTTCGCAAGAGCCAGCGGGTCCTTAGGAGGTTGGCTCTCTCTGGCGCGAGCCTCGTCGAAAGGATGGCGGAGAGGGATCTCGCGCTCTCCTACGAAACAATAGCGATCAATTCCAACCTTGGAAAAAGCAAGAAGGCAAATACGGGCGAGATCTTACCTTCTCCCGGAAGTACGGGATGAAGAGAATCGACGTCTCGCCGGAGGTAGAGGACGTCGAAATCCTTGGTTCCGAAGAACTCAAGGAGGGCGCTCTCGCGGGAGCCCAAGGACGGAGGCTTGTAGGCGGCATCCTCGTATTGGATGGGGGCGAGGGGTACGTTCCCGAAGTCGCCGGAAACGTAGATGAACCTCTCGCCCCAGTGATGGTGCTTGTTGGCGAGACCGATCGTTTTCGGCAGTTGCCCAGAGAAGAACACCACGCCTCCCTTCGCGCGAAAAGTAAATAACTTGCGGAAAATCGGCAAGCTAAACTCAATCCTCTCCGACCGCATATAGCATATAAAGGCCATGAGAATCGCCACGGAGTTAGGGTTCAGCTGCGCGGGAACCACCCCGTAGTACCGGAGAGCCTGCCGCATCTCAGGCCACAGCGGAAGGCGGAAGCCCACCTCGAAGTGTTCGATAGGGATGGCGAGCTCCCCCTCCCCTGCAGTGTTGACTTTGTCATGACTGCCAGGGGGCCGCGCGACGAAGCCAGCGGGAACGTGCTGGGTCTTGATCAGATTGAACTCGTCCAGAGTGAGAGTACAGGAAGGGAAGAGATGCTTTTGGAAGGCTTCCGCGCAGTTGGATCGTCCTTCACCACCGCCCGGCATCGCAATAGGGTTTGAAGGCGAGATCTACGGGGGAAGGCGAGAGCGAGAACGGGGCGAGAACGGAAGTGGATGACAGAAACGGGCGAGAGCTTTACGAAGACCGCGAGAACAACAGCAAAGAGGAGAGAGACTGGAATCAGAGGAATGAATGTGGTAGGTGAGCCTCCTATTTATAGAAAATCGTGGTAATGATGGCTGTTTTCAGAAAGGCGGCGAGGGTACAGCCGCCGCGTCCTAGGTCAGCGGCGCTTCGTTTTTCCCGCCCGAATCTGACAGCGACCGATTAAGCAGCTGGCGCTAACGTTGCGAAATGTCATATGGCCGGTAAGATAGGCGGAAGCAAGGTGGCTCTCGCCACCCCAAAGGCCTGGGAAGGTAACTCATACGCATACAAAAATATTACAGACAGAGCTATTGCTCTCGCTGAGCGGGAACGTGATAAAATAATAAGCGAATAAAGTGCGGGAACATTAGTTACAACTCCAAGCGAAAAAATGAGGGTACATTAGAGAAGGGAAGGCCAGGGGAAGAGGAGGGGAGGTCTCGCGCTTCAGTAGGGCTCCCAGCGCCATTTCCCTTGCTCCCAACGCCACTTGCCTCGGTCCCGCAGCTTGGTCCGGGGGCGCCTGCGGGTTGAAGTAGGATGACAGAACGCTGCATCCCAGGTCAACCCGGCGAGACAGATCCCGGATTCTCTCGATGCATCTCTCAGGTGAGGACCCAGCGGTAGCTCCCCCGGGCCGGTCCATCTCGCCTAGAAGGAAGTCTCGCTCCAGGGACTCCAGCCTCTTCTCCACTGACTAGCGAAACTCTCAGGCCGCAAGGTCGCGGACCCATTCTCGCCGGATGAGTTTCGACAGGATGGCGGCAACCTTCTTCCCTCGTCTTTTCGCGCTCCCGGCACCGGTCAGGATCTCCTCCATCTCGTCAGATGAAGGGAAGGGAGAGCTCTCGCCGTCTTCTCCCTCTCTTTCTTCTTCTTCTTCTTCTTCCTCGACCTCAGCGCCAGGCCGCGAGTCCATGTCCCCTGTCGAAAGAATCCCCATTTTAGCGGAAGCTGAAGGATAGCAGCGATAAAATTGCCGTACACCTTCAGAGTGACAAGGCCCCCCGGTCGACGGCAGGCGAGAAGGCCCAGCCCCCCCCCCCCCCCCCCCCCTCAGCTCCAAAGAGGAGGTGGATTGGCTTTCCTTTGCAGGGGGGGGGGGTAAACTTTGCGGATGGTGATCCCGGCCTGATCGAGAGCAGGGGAGCGGGTCTCCTCAGCCGCTAGAGGGCTAGCATCTAGCGGTGGCGCAGGGATCTCGACATTTTTTCCTCTTGCCGGTAGGGAGGAATCAACCGCATGGGCAGACTGATTCGCAGTTCTCGCCACACCATCCCGGGTGGCGAGATCTGGAGGTGCGGAAACTGACGCTGCGAGGAATCAGGTCAGCATTTAAAAATACCAGGCGAAGGCAAGAAGGGAACCTTTACCAGCGGTGTTCGGGTCTGGTGGAGGAGGCGCCTCGGGAACCTGTGGTTGATCATCGTGATGGCTAGAGGGTGGATCCAAACGTTCTCGCGGGGACGCGACAGCATCAGGAACCGTCTCCTGCGAGAGGTATCAAGTTAAACAATTGAGCAACTGGTTGTTAATTGGTATATCAAGCTTACCTTCCGCGGCGAGGTGCCGTCCGCGCAACTAGGGGTCGGGGTGGGCGGGCTCCTGTTCTCGCGGGATAGGTCCCGCTGAACCACCTTCGCCTTCTTCTTCTTCTTCTTAGGCAGAGAAGGCTCAGCAACTGACGACTGTCTCGCTAGCCATGGGGCGACCAGGGCGCTGTTAGCCCGAGCTCGCGCCTGCGCCGCGTTAATGCGGTCCTGCAAATCCTGCGGAAGCGGTTTATCGGCACGCTTGGAAGGCATAGCGAGGGAGATGGCGAGAGCTCAGGGGGAGAATGACGGCTCGAGGGAAGTGTTATGACCGTCTATCAGCACTCATATTTATAGGCGCCGTACGGCCCACCGAAAGATTCCCTGACGTTGACACGTGCTCAGCGAATATTTTGGGTTGAACATATCTTTTCGAGCGCGGCGCTAGCTCAAAAAGAGCGGGGATTGTGTACAACCCCATATTCGCTGAGCCAGACAAAGAGGCACAATATGGTCACAGGAGGGTTAGCCAAAGTGGTCCCACCCTAAGGAGGATCTCGCCCACAGAAGGCGGAAACGCTCTCGCCGGATGCTATAAAAGAGAAACCATGGGCCGAGAGCGCCAAGCGCGGACTGCGCGGAAGCGCTCTCGCCCAAACCAAGCCTCAATCCCGAAGAGTTCTCGCTTGCGCTGGGCGAGAACGTTCGCGCCACGCCCTGGGCCGAAAGGTCTCGGCACCATCTCTCGCCGAGTGGGGCCCAGGGTCTTTGGAAGAATGTCCTAATTGCCCTCAGGAGAAATTACTTCAGTACCCTCAGAAAAACAGCGGGTTTTGGCTATTGGCAGACTAACCGGGGGCTTTTCAGTAAATTCAGGAGAGCAAGATGCTATAAATAGACCCATAAGGGCTCCTTAGAAGGCAAGCTATCATCGTCTCCCAAATTCCAGTGCTTTCTGAGGAGCTCCTAGCCCAGCTTTGGCTTTGGAGGGGAAGCTCTCAGAGATCTTCCGGGTGTGAGGTGGGACCTCCCTGCTGAGGCTTTTGGGTCAGTCTTAGGTCCTTAGAATCCAGTCAAGGGGTGAGACTTGAGAGAAGTAGGTTTTGGCTGCACCCCTTTTTCTTCGAACTTCAGTTGGGGTCATATTTGGCTTCAACAACTGCGAATCCCAGTTATGCTCCTCCTGGCCGTGGTTCCTCCACAGGACCTTGACTAATGGGACCTTCTTGTGACGCAAGACCCGTACTCCTCAGTCATCGATCCTAACCGACTCCAAACGAACTGACCGGTCTGAGGCTACCGACCCTTTGGTGGTCAAAATCTGCTACTCCGGTCGTAGCAGAGCCCTCCTCAGCGAGGAAATGTGGAAGACGTTGTGCAGAGCTGCCAGCTCTGGTGGCAACTCCAGCCTGTAGGCTAGGGGCCCGATCTGCTCCAGGATCCTATAAGGGCCCATGTACCTAGGGCTGAGCTTCTTTCTCCGACCACGCACCCGTGAGACTCCATGCATGGGCCGGATCTTCAAAAACACTCGGTCCCCCACCTGGAACTCCACCTGCCGATGTCGGGCGTCATAGTACTTAGCCTGTCTGCTCTGTGCCTCTAGCATCCTGTCTCTGATCAGCCTCACCTGAGCCTCGGTGTCTTCAACAAACTCTGATCCCAACACCTTCGGATCTTCGTCCTGAACCCAAGAAAGTGGGGTCTGGCATTTCCTTCCATACAAGGCTTCGTAAGGCGTCATCCTGATGCTAGACTGGTAGCTATTGTTATAGAATAACTCAACCAGTGGTAAAAGCTTCTCCCACGGTTCCCCGCGGTCCAAAATGCATAGCCTTAGAAGATCTTCCAGCATCCGGTTGGTGCATTCTGTCTGCCCGTCCGTCTGGGGGTGGAATGCGGTGCTGAAGGTTAATCTCGTGCCTAAGTAAGCTTGCACGGATCTCCACTCCCTGGAAGTGAACTGGCCATCCCGATCCGACACGATCGTTTTGGGCACCCAGTGATATCAAACGAACTGCTCCACAAATCTCCGTACTAATTCTCCCACAGCGTCGTCCTTCCTGATTGGAATGAACCTGGCCACTTTTGCCAACCGATCGACGATGACCCAAATGGAGTCATTTCCTGTTCGTGATCGGGGAAGTCCGTGAATAAAGTCCATCGCGATGTCTTCGAAATTCCACTCTGGTACCAGGAGTGGTTGCAACAAACCCGCGGGGTTTTTGCACTCTGCCTTCACTAGCTGGCAAGCTTCGCAGTGGGTCACGTACCGAGTGATATCCTTCTTCATGCCAGGCCAGTACATAGTCTTCTTCAAATCCGCAGTCATCTTCGTGATGCCCGGGTGCACCGAGTATCTGCTGTGGTGGTCCTCCGCCATAATATCTTCCCGGACCTGGCCTCCTTCCGGTATATAAGTCCGACCTCTAAAGTATACCACACCATCCCTCATCGTGTAATCTCCTGCTGCACCATTCTCTAAGGCCCAGAATATCGGCTCCAATTTGACATCTCGCCTCTGTCCCTCTCTAACTCGGTCCCGGATATTGTCTGTAACACTCACCGTAGCTACATACTCCATGTAAAGCTCGTGGTCCTCAGATGACACCAGTGTGATGTGCATATCCTCCAATCTCCTCACCAGCTCCATAGACATAACCTGGGGCCCGACCTCGGAAGTGGCAGCTCTCTGACTCAATGCGTCCGCCACCACGTTTGCCTTCCCTGGATGGTAGTGCATTTCATACTGATAATCTGCTAAGAACTCCACCCAGCGCCTCTGCCTGATGTTCAGTTCCTTCTGCGTGTCCACGTATTTCAGGTTCTTGTGGTCGGAATAGATATCGCAGTGGACTCCATAAATATAATGGCGCCAGACCTTCAAAGCAAAAACGACCGCCCCCATCTCAAGGTCGTGCACCGGATAGTTCTGTTCGTGCTTCTTCAACTGGCGAGATGCATATGCAATCACATGGCCCTTCTGCATCAGTACAGCTCTCATACCCTGGTAGGAAGCATCAGTGTAGACCTGAAATCCTTCCCTCCCCGAGGGGAGAGAAAGAATGGGAGCCGAGGTTAGCCGATCCTTCATCTCCTGGAAAGCTGCCTGGCACTGCGGGGTCCACACGAAAGGTACCTCCTTCTTCATCAAGGATGTGAGCGGAAGGGCGATTCGAGAGAATCCCTCCACGAACTTCCGGTAGTAACCGGCAAGTCCTAGAAAACTTCGTACGTCGGTGGCTATCTTTAGCTGCGGCCAATCCCGAATAGCCTGAATCTTTGCCGGATCCACTGCCAACCCGGTTCCACTGATAATATGGCCTAAGAAGCCCACCTCCTTCAGCCAGCACTGACATTTACTAAACTTCGCATATAAATGATTCTCCCGCAATCTCTGTAGGGTCAGTGCCAGATGGCGAGTGTGCTCCTCCTCCGTCGTCGAGTAGATGAAGATGTCATCGATAAACACAATGACAAACACGTCTAGGTACTCCTTGAAAACCTGATTCATGAGAGTCATGAATGCCGAGGGTGCATTGGTGAGCCCGAAGGGCATCACCGTAAACTCAAATAATCCATATCTGCTACTAAAAGCAGTCTTCTGAATGTCCTCTTCTCGAATCCGAAGCTGGTAGTATCCCGACCTCAAATCTAATTTCGAAAAGAACTGCGCTCCCTGCAGCTGGTCGAACACCTCGTCTATCCTTGGCAGCGGATAGGTGTTCCGGACCGTCAGCCGATTTAGTGCTCGGTTGTAGATGCACAATCTGAGAGTCCCGTCTTTCTTTTTGACGAACAATACCGGGGCTCCCAATGGTGAAGAGCTTGGTCGAACAAATCCGGCTTCCACTAACTCCTGAATCTGGCTCCGAAACTCTCTCAACTCCCTTGGGGCCATCCGGTAAGGTGCCTTGGACGCTGGCTTGGCCCCCGGCACAAGCTGTATCTGGACGTCCTGCTCCCTACGCAGGGGTAATCCGGGTAATTTCTCTGGAAAGACGTCCTCAAACTCCCGCACCACTGGGATATTCGATATAAAACTCGTGGCCTCCAACATCTCAAACAGCACCTCGTAGACCTCCTCCCCCTGTAAATAGGCCTTAACGGCCTGTACTGAAGATAAGGGTACACGTGAGGCAGGTCTTATACCTTCGATGATGATGGTAGAGTCCCCGTGCCTCACGGTGATCTTCTTCGCTTGACAATCAATGTGGGCATGATTCCACTGTAACCAAGTCATGCCCAGGATCAGCTCGAAGACTGGCATCCTCAGGACCATTGCCGGAACTTCGAACGACTTTCCACCAATCTCCGCCTCCATACTGCAGTGGGCTCAAGTGAGTATCTCCGATCCGTCGGGTAGACGCACCCTCCTCATCTGGCCTGTTAACCGTTCCACTCCTTCCAGCCCTTCCAGAAAGGCCTCTGACACAAACGAGTGTGTGGCACCCGTGTCGAACAGAGTATAGGCGGGCTTGCCGATGATGAAGACTATACCTGAGATGATTAAAGGTTTTAGTGTTTTATAACGCGTTTTCTTTCCTATTTATTCTACATAGGGCAGTTCTACTTGTTGGGCAAATGAGAACGGAAATTTAATTTAAACAATTTAAACATCTTGACTTACCTGTGATGACCCACTCTGGATTTTGAGGCTGTGCCAGATCCAAGGCATATGCCTGCTCCCTTTCCTGTCTTCTCTCTCCTCCCTGGTAACCACATCCTCGGTCGCGTCCTCGGCCTCCAAAAAGCTGGGCAGGTGGGCCACCCTGTGGTGCTGGAGGTGGTGGCCCTTCATGGGGCAGTTTCTCCGGAGGTGTCCCACCTGATGGCAATGGAAGCATTCCGGTGGGGGATACGCCATACCCCCGGGTCTCGTCATCTCCTGTATCCGAAGAGGTTGAGGGGCCAATATCACCTGCTATCTCATCTCCTGCCTCACCTCCTGACGAGGCTGGTCCTCCGTCCTTCTCCCATCTGGTATAGCGCCTCGCCGTTGATCATTTCTGGCCCTCCAGCCCTGATCCTCCGCTTGCCGCTTCCGGCCCCGAGTGGTGTGCCAATCATCCTCAATCCTCTTTGCCATCTCCAAAATCCGGGAGATAGGCCCATCAGATACAAACAACAAGGCCTCCCTCAACTCCTCTTTCAGGCCCTTATAGAATCTCTTGACGTATCCTGCTTCGTCCAGCTGGTAAGAACCTGCATATCGAGCCAAATGGTCGAACTCTCGATGGTACTCCACCACCGTCCTGGTGCCCTGCCTCAGCTGTAAGAACCGCTCCTCCAACTCGTCCCTGGCCGACTGCGGAATAAAGTGCTCCAGCAACGTGGCCCTGAATTCCTCCCAAGTAATTTCTGCAATCTCCCTATCAGCAAACGTCGTGTCCAACAGCGTCTTCCACCACCTCTTGGCACGAGACTCCAAGCAAGATACCACCAAAGCCACCCTCTCCTCCCAGGGGCACCGTATCCCAGTCAACATCTCGTACATAACATCCAGCCACTCCTATGTCCGCACTATCGACTCTGTCCCCAAGTAGGACGGGGGAGAGAGTCCTCGGAAGGTGCTCATCCAGTTGGCCCCTGGGTTTGGCTGCTGGGTCGGAGCCAGCTGAGCCCGGAAGGCCTCAAGGATATATGTAAGAGTTTGCCCCATGTCTGACTAAAGGAAAGTGTGGGGACTATGGGAGGTGGTGCAATGTCTGGAGTCTGCTGAGCTCCACCTTGTGAGGTGGGCTGAGCTGGGGGCTGCAAAACGAACTACATTAGTAGGTAATTGACTCAATACCTAATAAGAATTGGACAATTTACATGTGATCCCCCATATGGGCACACCACTGCTTCCGCTGCTTAGTATGTCCCCAAACTAAACTCGCGCGGGGGTGACCCAGGGTTGTGGACTACTACTTTTTGATCGAGGTCTGCTTTGATACCACTTGTAAGACCCCCCCTTTTTTCCCTTTCAACACCGGGGTCTTAGGCCCAGAACCGCCGTTTTGCGGTGACTCCTTCACGCCCTGAAGGGTCATCACCACAAAGCCCCGATTCTGCCGGCCAATTCGATCGCAGAAAAGTAGCATAATGAAGTAAATGGAAACTAACAGTCCATAGAAAATCACATATCATAGTAAATATAACTCCATGAAGGGAGTGTCCACAGAAAAACACATCAGAGTAGCAAAATATGGGCTTATGCCCGATACATCATGTCCTCACTACAAGTCACTCATGAGGAAGCAAAAACAGAAAATCTACTTGAGGTCGAGACTCACGGTCCCGGCTGTATGAACTCCGGAGCTAGACTGCCCCACCTCAAAGCGCACCAGTCTCTGGGGCTGCTCCTCCATGCTGGGCTCCACGATCCCCTAAATGATGCGGTTCGAAAACCGTTAGTCTAAAAGACTAAGTCCTATCATCCCCCACCCCTTCCCCCATGGCTCCTAGGCACCGAGCGGAGAGGAAGAAAGGGGAGGACTTGTAGGTGGAGAATAATCAAAAACAGATGGCAGCGGACCTATACTAGCAATTCTATAATAAATATTGACAATAAGATGAAATATAAAAAGTAACCTTCACCTATGTGAGAACACATAAGCCAAGGGGTCTTCTGCAAGGATCCCATCATATAAAGAGTCTCATACCAATTTATACGTTGGGGTGTCGGTTATCACACAGCAATATATAAATATATATCAAAAATGACCTTAATTTATAAACTTGCCCACACAAGCTTATAGACCAAGGGGTCGTTTAGCAGGTCCTAATGTATAAGCGTCTCATTCCACTTATACATTAGGTGTCAGGGGTTAAATGAATCGATTATGCTATGACATGCAAGTGGGTATGATGGAACATGCAAGTGCAACACACACACCCGACTCTGTGCACACAGACCTTTAGTTCCCCCTTTTTGGAGTCGTAACCTCCCAGGATACCTCCGTAGTGGCAGACGGAAGCGGTGGGTTGGGCCTCGCCCACCTCTAAACCAGTAAAGCACTACCGGTCAGACCTATCATACGCCTCAACGCTTGGTGCACGAAGCGGACTCCTGCGTACTCTTGCCGGCTGGCGCACCGGACTTCTGTTGGCGAAGTGCTAGCCACACTTGCCGAGTCAATGTATTGGCATCGGTGCATCAACCCTCCAATACCGAAGACCCACCACCTTAATTTTCCTTCCTTTTATGCACATGCAAATTTAGTGTAATAAAAAACCGAGTCGAAGCTCCCCGGACCAACACGTCCGTCTCAAACAATCGAGCCGAAGCTCCCCGGACCCAAAGTCCGTCTTTTAACCATCCGAGCCGAAGCTCCCAGCTAACTTCCGGTGCTATCAGTGTTTGTGAAAGGTGCAACCCTAATTACTAAGTTACTCTTTTCAGCTTGTTAAAACAGTTTACGTTAACCCAGGACTGCCCCCGGTATTCCCTATGAAGGGCTCTCAAGGGGCACTAGAACTATGTTGGGATTATGCCCAACGTTCCCTTTCGCAAGGCACTTATTTTTGTTATTGGTTGATCCCCTTACCCATTTCTTCCTCATGTTACGATGGGCTAATCCTAAGGTGACTTGACTGCACCTCACCTCGGGGAGGACGATCTTTCGTCGGACCCGAGCGCCTCTAAACCCCAGACAAAACAACACCCTACTCACTTTACCTTCCAATGATGCACCTAATTCTATTTATCCTTTCCAGCAACCCAACAACACCCAACACATGTGCTCTAATTCATATTCCAAATGATTTCCTGCAGTTTTGCTAAATGCAGACCACTTAAGCTATATGACCCGTAAAAAGGGAAGTATGCCAAATGATCATCCAGTGCTCATATAATAATTATTAGAGGACTATATTGGCATATGTAGCCTGAATCCATAATTTCCTAATTTTCATAATTTAACCGATAATTTATTTATTTATTATAATAGACAAAAGTTCCAAGGTTGAACATGAAGTACAAGATTTATGCAAGATAAAATTCCACTAAAATTATGGTAAATGCAAAATGAATAATCATCTAAAAATCCAGAATCTCCAAAGTTTTCAGCAAGATTTATGCCCTTAAATTTTATTTCAATCATATTTCCTAATAAATCATTTAAAGGTGATGTACAACAAAAATACTTCCAAAAATTTAGAGAAAATTCCAGGATGATTATAAGGGCACATAAAAACTCCAAGTAAAGTTTCATAATTTTTTTTTGAAAGAAGTATTCCCTGAATTAATTAATTATCCAATTCTCAAAAATATAGCCTTGTAAAGTGTTAACCCAGAAATCGGCGATCCTTCCCAAGGTGGACAGCTGGCTAATCGCGACCCTTAGATTCTCTCTCTGATCGCGATGAGCCCCAGCGTAGGCGGACAGTTTTCCCTATCCGCCTAGGTCTCCTAGCAATCGCATGCCCTACGGGACGACGGGCTATTCCCATGGCTCACCCTCGCGGGACATGCGGTTGGGTCCGCTAATCATGCAGTACTTTTCCTTGCAGGAGTCCGCCAATAGCATTACCAGGGGCGACCTCCCTGCTGCCCGAGGGGCGGCGGCCTCCTGCCGCCGTCCGCCGAGGCCGCCCACTCGGGGCGGCCTCTGCCCCCCTGCCGGGCGGACTCCCCCTGGAGTCCGCCCAGGCCGCCCGCTAGGGGGCGGCCCCGGCACCCTGCCGGGCGGACTCCCCCTGGAGTCCGCCCAGGCCGCCCGCTAGGGGGCGGCCCCGGCACCCTGCCGGGCGGACTCCCCCTGGAGTCCGCCCAGGCCGCCCACTAGGGGGCGGCCCCGGCACCCTGCCGGGCGGACTCCCCCTGGAGTCCGCCCAGGCTGCCCGCTAGGGGGCGGCCCCGGCGCCCTGCCGGGCGGACTCCACCCTGGAGTCCGCCCAGGCCGCCCGCTAGGGGGCGGCCCCGGCACCCTGCCGGGCGGACTCCCCCTGGAGTCCGCCCAGGCCGCCCGCTAGGGGGCGGCCCCGGCACCCTGCCGGGCGGACTCCCCCTGGAGTCCGCCCAGGCCGCCCGCTAGGTGGCGGCCCCGGCGCCCTGCCGGGCGGACTCCACCCTGGAGTCCGCCCAGGCCGCCCGCTAGGGGGCGGCCTCCGGCCTGCGGGCGGACTCCTCCCGGAGTCCGCCCAGGTCGCCCGCTAGGGGGCGACCTCCAGTTCTCTGCAGGTGGGTCCTTCCGCTCGCTTCATTGCTCGACAGTGGCGGACGCAAAATCTCTGTCCGCGGAGTCCGCGCAGGTCGTCATGCCGATGTCACTGGGCCCCGCTTCTAGAAGAACTTTCCTGGGCCTATAAATAGCCCATGGTGCCTCTCATTCTGCATCTTCCTGGATCCAGCAAGTCTTGCCAGTAGACCCTGCGGACTCCGTTTTCCAGTCCGCGCAGTCCGTCGTCACCTCCTCCAGCAAGCTCTGCGGACTCAGTTTCCCGTCCGCGCAGCACTCCAGCAGCTCTTCAGCAGCTTGCCAGCAGACTCTGCAGACTCAGTTTCTCAGTCCTCCAGCTTGCCAGCAGACTCTTTTACTTAGTCTCTGGCAGCTTCTCCTCTGCTTTCTGGCACATTCTTCTCTCTTAGCCGCCAGCTTCTCCTTGTACCCTTTAAGTTATTTTGTTGTAAAGGTGTACTTGTAAGCTTGTAATCTCTAGCTATTAATCAAAGGAAAGCCCGTCGCAGGAGTGGCATTTAGGCCGCGGCGGGCGAAGTGTGTTGTTGCCGCTGCTAGCGGCCCCCTCTTCTTCTCCTCTGCTCAGCAAGCCTTGCTCCTTTGCTCAGCAAGCCTTGCTCCTCTGCTCAGCAAGCTTCTTCTCAGCTCAGCTCTCCTCGGTTTCCAACCTGCAAGCACAACCGTCCCCTTAGCCGTCTGCTCGACAGCTCCTGGTCAACCTCCTTCTCCTCTCTTGATCAACCCGCTTTGTTGATCAAGCTTCTCTCCTCTATCCCCGCAACCCTCTTTGACAAGCCGTTTGCTCCACTCTCGAGCACTCAGAGGCTTCCTTCCTTCCCTCCTCTCCTCCTCTCCTAGCTGGTGAGACCGAACACCCCCTCCGTGTTAGCTGGCTGGGCCCCACGACGTTTTCGCGCAACAACAGTTAACACGCGACCTTCAGATCCGGTCAGACGGTGAACAGCGACAGTTAGCCATGTCAGATCAATCAGCCGAGAACTTTGCCCCAAGTCCCAGTGAAGATCCTCTCTGGGAAGCCTTTGAGCAGTCGCGCCGTGAGAATGCTCAACAGTTCCAAGCAATCAACCAAGTTCTTGCTGCAATCACGCAGCGGTTAAACTCTCATCCGCAACTGCTCCAGCTGCTCCAATCAACCCAACGCCAACATCAGAGCATAAGCAAGCTTATTCTCAAGCTTGTCCTCCGTTCTATCCGCCTTACACCCCAACCTTCCCGCAAGGTCCCGCTGCTCCTTTGCGAACTCAAGATGAAGAGTTTGCCGCTCGCCAAAACTTCTTCCGGCAAGCAGCCCGGGGAATTCCTGCCAGATTTCTTAACTTTCAAGGAAGTCATCCTTGCCCCCCAGCTCCTGCCTCTGCTCCTCCTGCAGCAGTTTTTCCTTTCTACCCTCCTGCTTCTTTTGCAGCTGCAGCCTATGCTCCCTTTAATCCCTACGTTGTGGGAGAGCAGGAAGAGTCGTCGCCCTTTATTGAGAGCGTTCGCCTTGAACCTACTCCAGCAAACTTCAGAGAGCCGCGACTGCCAATCTATACAGGAGAGACTGATCCGGTCAAGCATCTTCAAGCCTTTGAATCAGCCGTTGCTCTCAAGACTCTGTCAGATGCAACCAAGTGCAAGCTTCTTGTTACAACCTTTGATGGGCAAGTGAGGGATTGGTTGTATGGCCTCCGCCCTCACTCCATCTCTTCTTTCCTTGATCTTCGTAGAGAGTTCCTTCTCAGATTCTCTACCTCCTCCAAGAGAAAGGGCGGTCCTGAAGCCCTCTTTGAGATCAGAAAATGCAGTGATGAAACCTGGTCTCAATTCGTTGATCGATTCCAGAGAGAGATTCTGGACATCGAAATCGTTGATCAAGAAATGTACCGAGTGGCCCTTATCCACGGTCTTCGCGAAGGGCCTCTCAAATTTGAAGCTAATGTCCGTGCTCCAAGGACATACCAAGAGCTGATCGCTCTAGCCAACTTATACATCCGAGGCGAGAAGAGCAATCCAGGCTTCGTCTCCAAGCTCGTATCAGAGAAAGATCCGTTTCGCAAGCAACCTCCAAGGTCTCCTTACAATCGTTTCCCAGCTCACTCAAGGAAGGAGAGAAGGCTTCATCGCCAGCGATACTCCTTCCCGAGCCGTGATGCTCAAGATCCATTGCTACCGCTAGCTCCTTCTCAAACAGCAGCTGTCCAACAGCAGCAAGACGATGACTTGCACGAGTCTAATCTCGACGACGTCGTGCAAGAAGTGATCCAGATCATGAAAGACAGGGCAAGCTACAAGAAGCCCTACCGGCCAGCAGATCAGAGGTCTAGAGACTCAGAGCCTTATTGTGAATTCCACAAAGAGCCAGGCCATCGAACAGAAAACTGCCGAGCATTCCATCAGCTTGTTCAAAGGATGCTCCGGCAGGGCAAGATGCATGACTTGCTTCCTAAAGAAGATCGCCCTGACCCATCAACGTCAAAGGGCAAAGAGATTTTAGATGTTCCTTGCTCCTCAAGGGGAGTGAATCACGTCGAAGAGCCTCCTCTCCTCATTGTCAACCAAGAAGTCGAATGCTTCGACGCCGATGATGAGGGCGTGCTGGGAAGGCTATTCTGAACTAGCAAGGACTTCACAGTCCTCCAAAGCCATGGACTTCACAGTCCTCCAGAGCTCCTTGCAACCTTCAGGGGTTATCTCAACCCTTACTCTCTCTCCTTTTCATACATTCTTTACAACACTTCTCAGTGTTTTATTCTTGCTTTTCTACAAAGCTTTTATTCAGAGATCCTGTACTGACACAGTTCCCTTTTTGTTGCCTCTCTCTCTCTCTCTCTCTCTCTCTGGATCAATATGCCAATGAGATTTCGCCGAGTCTGAAACGTTCCCTCCGTAGTTTGTTCTCGCACTACCGCTTCGACCACATATGGTGGGAGTTTACCCATATGTGTAGTGAGAGCAGTTCATCTACGATTATGGGCTTCAGGCTTAGGATCCTAGCCAGCATCTGACACAGAGTGTGTGCTAGGGGAGCCCCATGTGTTAGCTCTGTTGTGCGTCTATAGGAAACACTATGGTTAGGATGATCTTCGCTGGACAAGCAATGGCAATCAAGCGTAGCCTTGTCTCTTAGATCAGCCTTCAACTGTGGTGGCCGAATAACTCTCCGGTATCCTCTATCCATGCCTCTCGGGTTCTCATAACTCCACTGATCAATACACAGACAATATAGGCCTCTTGGCGCAACCTGTCTCCTTGATCAGTGATGCTTGTGCCCAGGGCAAGAGAGCAGAGTTTCTAGCGATCCTTCTCAGGATCTTCCTTGCTTCCAGCGGTACTTCTCAGGACCTTCCCTTGCTTTGTTCCCTCCTTGAGGATGTGCGGCCAGCCCGCTTTGAGCAGGACCATACCCGGAATGACTTTCTCAGGCCAGTGATGCATAAGGCCCACGGGGAACACCTGTGGCAGCATTCAACCTTCTTTAGTCATTCCGAGCATGGACCTCTTTTTCCTTTCCCGCTTCGAGCAGGACCATACTCGGAATGATTTTTTCGGGCAAGTGATGCATAAGGCCCACGGGGAACACCTGTGGCAGCATTCAACCCTCTGTAGTCATTTCGAACATGGACCTCTTTTTTCCTTTTCCCCCCTCCTTGAGGATGCGCAGCCAGCCCGCTTTGAGTAGGACTATACTCGGGATGATTTTCCGGGCAAGTGATGCATAAGGCCCACGGGGAACACCTGTGGCAGCATTCAACCCACTTTAATCATTCCGGGTGCAGCCCTCCTTTTCTCTCTTCCCTCCTTTCACAGGTGAACAGGTTAATCCCACCTATCAAAAGGATTCTGGCATTCACTTTGATCATGTCCATCCAGTCATGTCAGCAGCTAGCGCTCGATTCATTAATCTGGACTTCGTGATAATGATCATCGGGCATTTCTCCTGCTACTTGGTCATATCGACCCCATCTCATCAACCTTCATGGGTTATCTCAAAAGGATTTCCAGCAATCACTTTGCTCGTGCCCATCCTATATGAATTGCTTATTCAAAGCTCTATCGGATGATGACTCGCACTCTACCTATATAAGCTCTATTGCTCTCATCTTCTATATATTGTTTGCTCAAGCGCTATCAGCCATGCTATCGCAATCCAGTCATATCTGTCAGCAGTTAACACAGTTTATGGATCTGGGCTTCATGATAGTATCCATCAGGCATTCTTCTTGCTAATTGGTCGTATCGGTCCTATCTTGTCGACAGTTAACAATCAACAGTCAACACTTGCAAGCCTTCTCTTCACAAGTACTTGCAAGTTATCTTCATATCTTATTTGCTTCTAACTCCTCTTCTCGCAGAGATAGCAAACACCTGCAAGCCTCATCCAGGTACTTGCAGCTTATTTTTATACGATACCTGCTCCTAACTCTCTTTTTGCAGAGATCAGCAAGCCCTTGCAAGTTTCTTCACAGATACTTGCGGGTTGTTATGTCCTTCTGCTTTCCTCACTTTTGTTTTGCAGAACGTTTACAGAAGACATGCCTTCTTCGTTTTGCAAAAGCAAATTCAGGTACACACTCGATGTGCCACCTATACATATTTGCCCTAACTTTCCTCTTGCAGGAAAACAGACAGGAAGCACCAAGCTTGTAAGGAGAGTCTTCAGGTTCTGTCTCTCCTTGCTCCTCTTCTTCCGTTGGGGTGGATCACGATTTTCGTGGGTCTCCAACTTTTTCGAAGTTCTTTTGCAGAACCTGAAAAAGTGCGGGGATTATGTTAACCCAGAAATCGGCGATCCTTCCCAAGGTGGACAGCTGGCTAATCGCGACCCTTAGATTCTCTCTCTGATCGCGATGAGCCCCAGCGTAGGCGGACAGTTTTCCCTATCCGCCTAGGTCTCCTAGCAATCGCATGCCCTACGGGACGGCGGGCTATTCCCATGGCTCACCCTCGCGGGACATGCGGTTGGGTCCGCTAATCATGCAGTACTTTTCCTTGCAGGAGTCCGCCAACAGCATTACCAGGGCGACCTCCCTGCTGCCCGAGGGGCGGCGGCCTCCTGCCGCCGTCCGCCGAGGCCGCCCACCCGGGGCGGCCTCTGCCCCCCTGCCGGGCGGACTCCCCCTGGAGTCCTCCCAGGCCGCCCGCTAGGGGGCGGCCCCGGCACCCTGCCGGGCGGACTCCCCCTGGAGTCCGCCCAGGCCGCCCGCTAGGGGGCGGCCCCGGCACCCTGCCGGGCGGACTCCCCCTGGAGTCCGCCCAGGCCGCCCGCTAGGGGGCGGCCCTGGCACCCTGCCGGGCGGACTCCCCCTGGAGTCCGCCCAGGCCGCCCGGTAGGGGCGGCCCCGGCGCCCTGCCGGGCGGACTCCACCCTGGAGTCCGCCCAGGCCGCCCGCTAGGGGGCGGCCCCGGCACCCTGCCGGGCGGACTACCCCTGGAGTCCGCCCAGGCAGCCTGCTAGGGGGCGGCCCCGGCACCCTGCCGGGCGGACTCCCCCTGGAGTCCGCCCAGGCCGCCCGCTAGGGGGCGGCCCCGGCGCCCTGCCGGGCGGACTCCACCCTGGAGTCCGCCCAGGCCGCCCGCTAGGGGGCGGCCTCCGGCTTGCGGGCGGACTCCTCCCGGAGTCCGCCCAGGTCGCCCGCTAGGGGGCGACCTCCAGTTCTCTGCAGGTGTGTCCTTCCGCTCGCTTCATTGCTCGACAGTGGCGGA
Source organism: Platanthera guangdongensis (assembly GCA_039583875.1). NCBI lineage: Eukaryota > Viridiplantae > Streptophyta > Magnoliopsida > Asparagales > Orchidaceae > Platanthera > Platanthera guangdongensis. The sequence continues at coordinate 111,524,641 of CM077148.1, read as the reverse complement.
CGCAAAATCTCTGTCCGCGGAGTCCGCGCAGGTCGTCATGCCGATGTCACTGGGCCCCGCTTCTAGAAGAACTTCCCTGGGCCTATAAATAGCCCATGGTGCCTCTCATTCTGCATCTTCCTGGATCCTGCAAGTCTTGCCAGTAGACCCTGCGGACTCCGTTTTCCAGTCCGCGCAGTCCGTCGTCACCTCCTCCAGCAAGCTCTGCGGACTCAGTTTCCCGTCCGCGCAGCTCTCCAGCAGCTCTTCAGCAGCTTGCCAGCAGACTCTGCAGACTCAGTTTCTCAGTCCTCCAGCTTGCCAGCAGACTCTTTTACTTAGTCTCTGGCAGCTTCTCCTCTGCTTTCTGGCACTTTCTTCTCTCTTAGCCGCCAGCTTCTCCTTGTACCCTTTAAGTGATTTTGTTGTAAAGGTATACTTGTAAGCTTATAATCTCTAGCTATTAATCAAAGGAAAGCCCGTCGCAGGAGTGGCATTTAGGCCGCGGCGGGCGAAGTGTGTTGTTGCCGCTGCTAGCGGCCCCCTCTTCTTCTCCTCTGCTCAGCAAGCCTTGCTCCTCTGCTCAGCAAGCCTTGCTCCTCTGCTCAGCAAGCTTCTTCTCAGCTCAGCTCTCCTCGGTTTCCAACCTGCAAGCACAACCGTCCCCTTAGCCGTCTGCTCGACAGCTCCTGGTCAAGCTCCTTCTCCTCTCTTGATCAACCCGCTTTGTTGATCAAGCTTCTCTCCTCTATCCCCGCAACCCTCTTTGACAAGCCGTTTGCTCCACTCTCGAGCACTTAGAGGCTTCCTTCCTTCCCTCCTCTCCTCCTCTCCTAGCTGGTGAGACCGAACACCCCCTCCGTGTTAGCTGGCTGGTGCCCCGCGACGTTTTCGCGCATCAACATAAAGGAAGTTCTGCAAACAAACCTCTAAAAATTTTAAATAAATTTCTACAAGTACTTTTTGGCCTGAAAACATCAAAACCTAAGCCTCATGATTTTTCAACAGATATATCTTCAATAAAAAATTTTATTCTACCAAAGCCCCTTTCTGAAATTAATGAAGGAAGTACAAAATATATTCAATTATGAATTATAATAAAATTCAGAGAGGTTCACCCAGCCCTAGATTATCTTCTGACCAAGTTTCATCAGACTTTAATTCATATAATAATCAAATTAATTAAAAAACCATTTTGGGCCTTTTGGCATTTAACAAATGAAGTACCAGATATATAATCCATAAAATTCTACAGAAATTACCAGAGGTTCTAAATGGCCTAAAACCTACTCTACCCAAGTTTCATAACATTTGGGGAAGGTTTAGGGGCTGAATCTTCAAATTTGTGCTCCTACCCTAAAACTAGGGTTAGGGTTTTGAGGTGTCTACCTTGCTCCAACTCTTCTAAAGTTCCTACCAGAGAGCTTAGGTTACCTTACCCTCAATTATACTGAGTTTCCAAGGCCATACAAGGGCATTTTCCCCCATGTCCTACACAACCCTCAAAAGTCCTTCCTTAGGGTTTGAGGTTGAACCCTAGGGTGAATCAAGTCTAAAACATCCCATCTTCCTCAAGAGGGTGACATTGTCCATGCCAAGTCAGTGTCCAAATCATCAGCCTCTGTTGAGGGGAGGGAACCACCATAAGTCCATAGTGCACTTGTAATCAAAAATACCCTCTTTAGGCCAAACTAAGGTTTGGTGATTCCCTAACCAAAACATATCCAAATGAGATGAATTTTGTATAGAACTAGGTCTTGATGTCAGGGACCACTCTCCAAAATTTGGGAGGGTTTGGAGGTCATTTGACAACTTAATTAATTTACTATAGCATTATTAAATAAAAGCAAAAACTTTAGGCAACGTGTTTCCAAAAATTCTGAGGTTTGGGTAGGCCCTAGGTATAGCTATGTTAGACTCCCTGCCAAAATGTCAAGTGATTTGGACCAGGGATGAGGTGTTGGCACTCAGTTTAATGACTGCCTAGCCCTAAGTGTATGTCCCACCAAAATTGGTGCCCTGGTCAGACCATGCACCCAAATTGGTTCAAAACAATTTTAAAATAAAGTAGACACAAAGGAATACAACTTTCATGTTGATGACTTTTTCTGCAGAGGGGCCTATGTATTTTTAATATTTAAAACCATTAATATCAAAATCTGTGACATAAATCACATTAAAATAAAAGATTTCCTATAGTTTAATCTTATAGCCGCACGGATCTTGAAGCAAAAGGGACGGGATCCCTTCATCTTCCTCCTTGAGACGACGACCAGGATCCAACCCGCCTGGAGCCGCTTCCAAGCTCTGCCGCCGGCAATCCAGCCCCTTCCCCAGCCGACCACCGCCACCACCACCTCCATTGAGGTGGTGGCTATCGCCAGGCGGCGGCTCAGCCGCCGGAGAGTTGTTTTCCGGCGGTTCTAGCAGGATAAATTTTTGCCGAAAACCATGAAAATCTTGGTTTTGATCGGGCTCAATTGAGCCCAAAACTTGAACCTAAGGAGACCTATGATCTACCTGTGAGTTAAGGAGAGGGGAGGACCTTCCTGGCGGCCTGAATGCGGGTGGAGTGGCGGGATACCATAGTTGACGGCGGCGGCGCTCGGCTTCTGCAACGGCACAGTGAGAAGGCCTATCTCCTCCAGGTAAAAGCTCGAAAATGTTCCCCTCTGCCCACTGATGATGTTTAAATGGGCAATTGGGGAGGGGGGCGGCTGGTTCTTCAATGCCCATCAACACCATTTATGGTGTGGCTCTGGTTGAGTGGAGGGGGGCTGAATCCACCCCTTGGTGGCCGGGAAATGGCTGGAATCAACTCCTCTTCCCTAGAGGAGTTTATTGCAGCCATTAAAGGTGGCTGTTAGTCTCCCTTTGGCCGACTCCACTCTCCCCTTCCTCTCCCCATCTTCTCTCTCCACCATTAACATGGAGGGAGGCTCCCTTCTCTCTCCTAGTCACCCTTGTTGACTGGTCAACCCCATAGGCTATGTGTAGCCCACTTAGTCATGATGATCATGAAAGTGAGGTTAGCCTAAGGAAGAAGTGGCTTGGGCTTGGGTTAGCCCTTTTGGGCTAGGTTTGACTTGACTTAAGTTAGGGTTGACCTGGGTCAATTTGATCATCTGGGTTGACCCCATTGGGTCCTTGGTGACCCATTGGACTCCCTTAAGGTCTAGAAAGACTTGAATATGGTTGGTTGGGCATCTTGGGGGTCACATGTCCCTTGGTAAGGGCAGTTTGACCATTTTAGGGCTAGAGCTGACTTGGGTCAACATGACCATTTGGGTTGACCCCTTTGGGTCCTTGGTGACCCATTGGCCTCCCCTAAGGTCTAGGTAGGGTTATGTAGGGTTACCTTGCACTTTGGAGGTCACATACCCTTGGTAAGGGTACTTTGATCAGATTAGGGGCTTGTGTTGACTTGGGTCAACCTGGCCCCTAGGGCTGACCCAATGTGTCCTTAGTGACCCCTTGACTTCATGTTAGAGTTAGGGGGGCATATTTGGGGTCCTCTAGGCTAGGAGTAGGTCAATTGACCCTAAGTAGGCCAGTTTGACCCATTTTGGGTTAGGGTTGACCTTGGTCAACTGAGCCTCTTTGATTGACCCCAATGGGTCCTTATGGCTCTAATGGGCCTCCCAAGGTAATAGGGGGGGTTGTGGTAGGGTCTTGGGGTCAAGGTGTAGCCCATGGTCATCCTAAACCATTGTTCAGAATTCTACTATATGCAGACCATGATGATTTCCAACTTCATGCCTCCTATCTCTTGGCCCATTTATGGCTTCCTAGGGTTTGTCATGACCTAGTCATGGACAAAACCACTCCTAGGGGTCTAGTTAGAAATGGGATGTTACACACGGACTGCCTCGTTTGTCCGGCAGGTCGCCCATCCCTTATCACCCAGCAGGTGCGGCAAGCCTTTCCCTTCAATAGGCGGCGTACTTCGGCAAATGGGGCGACCTGCCTCGTCAATCCGCCAGGTCGCCTAGCCGACCAATTCAGCTTTTTACGGACTCTATCAGTCCTCCAAAGGAGCGCGGACGCTCCAGCTCTCCGGCTACCCCCAAAGTCCAGCACACATCCCATTCTCCGCGAGCTGGGTGGACTCGAGGTGCAGTCATACCTTCCGGGCCGCCTACATTGAAGAACCCCAGCTCCAGCTTCAGCAGCCAGCCGGTTCGTTCAATAGTAGAGGAGGACTCAGTGTAACAGCCGCGGACTCAGCGGATTCTACTCGCAGTCCACCATGCAGCCTCCAGCATCCGCTTCCCAAATGCTGGAGGATATCCCTCAGCTCGCACCCTTGGCGTGGGCTCGCTCAGCTCAGCATGAGCGGACTTATTATGTAGTCCGCCACTCAGCCTCTAGCACCCGCTTCTCCCTAGCAGAAGGCAGACAACTTCCTCACCTCACACGTTTAGCGCGGGCTCGCTTAGTACTGCAGGCGTGTGTTGGAACACCCTATTACTAATATTGGTCAGGATCACTATGTCTCTAGGAATCTGTGTTTGACCTTCTGTATAGTTTAATAGGTCAATTAGAATTGAGTCTAAGGGATCAGGAGTCTAGGTTTGGAAGCTGCCCTGAAGACCAAGTTTTTCTGGAGACCAAGTCTAATCGTCGAGCTCAGCACGACGATTTGTCGAACTCCGGTCGACGATCGTCTAGCTCAACTACTGCAGATCGTCGAGCTCCATTCGACGATCGCTGAGCTCAAACCTCATAATATCGTCGAGCTCCACTCGACGATCGCTGAGCTCAACTTCGCAATATCGTCGAACTCCATTCGACGATCTTTGAGCTCAGATCGACGATTATGTTGCTGCTTGCAGTTTCCAGGTCGCTGAGCTCAGCTCGACGATAGCAGAGCTCAGTTCGACGATTTCAGTTATCTTTCAGAATTCAAATTCAAATCAGATAGAAGTTATTCTGCATTTAATTCAGAAGATCTGCCAGCCGTTTTCATTTACTTCTGGAGCAAGTTTCAAGGGATTTTTCAAGGAACAAATCAGTGGACTTTCCTTCAGAACAAATTATGCAATTAAGGCTGTAATCAATGCAGACCAACGGCTATCTTTGACAGAGTAATATCATATTCAGACACAGAGAATAAAAGAGAATGTTTTTGAATGAAATAGAGAAGAAATACAGAGATTGACAAGAACAGGACACAACTCAATATACAGAGACCCCTTTTGAAAATATTCTGTCAACAAGAATTCTGAAGAACACTCATCAAAGAGATCAAGCTTTCAAAAAAATCTTCAGATCTCTTCAGCTGTCCAAGTGTTCAAGGCCAACATCATTTCCAGACTCCAGACACTCAACATTTCAGCTTGCTGAAATCATCTTTTGCTGGAGATCTATCTTTGAAGGCCTATCACCCTCAGCAAAGCTCATCTTCCTGAAGATCAAGGACTCAGGGGGAGCTTTGAAATCAATCCACTTAGTATTCTCAGTTGTTTGAGAAAAGAGAAGACTGTCATCACTCTCTCACCCCCACTCTGTAAAGGGTTTTTCAAACTCCCTTCAAAAGTTTGAATCTGGTTTTTGAGCACCTTGTCAAAAGCTCATTGGTGGCAAGACACCTGATCAAAAAATCTGTTTTGGTTTTTGAGCACCTTATCAAAAGCTCATTGGTGCCCAGGACACCTGATCAACTCATCCTGCAGTGGATTCCTACCTAGGGTGGTAGAAGAGTGGATGTACCCAAGTTGGGGAACCACTATAATTCCTTGTGTCATCTGGTTTTGCATGTTTTCTTTTTGTTTCTGGCCTAGCTTTTCTTGTGCTTAGTTTCTGCATAGCTTAGTTTGTGATTAGTTTTATTTCTGCTTCCCTGCTTACACTCATTACAACAATTGTTGTAAAGCTTTGCAAAAGTTTTTCTCTGTGTTTTAAAAAGCACCATATACTCTATTCACCCCCCCCCCCTTTAGAGTATATCTGATCTAGTTTCCCCTTTCAATTGGTATCAGAGGCGAGGTTGGTTAAACATACCATAACTGTTTGGTTGTACAGGCTAACACCTGAACCCCAAGATCCCAAACTAGATCCTTCTTTTATATTTCTTTATTAGATTTAGCTTGCACAAGTCATGGCCCAAAACAAAGATTATGCTAGCACCAGACCTCCAGTGTGCAATCTGTCAAAGTTTGCACTTTGGAAAGCAAGGATTAGACTCTACATGAATTCTATTGACGAAGACATTTTTAATTCTGTTTTGACAGTGTGTCCAAGACCTCCAGAGGGCACAAGCACAAATGCTGTTCCACCTCCATCAGGAACAGATGCTGACATCAAAAAGTGGAAAGTAGCTGATGCCAAGGCAATGAACATCTTAGCTCAGACAATGTCAGATGACATTTTTCAAAAAGTAGCTGAATGCAATTCAGCCAAGGAAATTTGGGACAAGCTCTCAGAAATTGTCTCTGGCTCAGCTGATGAGAGAAAGGACAGAAGATCCCATCTCATCTCCCAATATGAGAACTTCAAGAAGGGAGAAACAGAGTCAGTGGGAGACATGTACAACAGACTGAGTCTAATTGTCAGTGAACTGAGGACATTAGACAAAGAGATCTCACTGACAGAACTTAATGACAAGATCCTAATGTGCTTCCCCAGCACTTGGGATTCAAGAATCTGGCCAATTAAAGATGCCAGAAGTCTGAATGAGATCACCACTGAAGCCTTGTTGGGTAAGCTCAAATCTTATGAGCTACTCATCAAGAACAGAGAGGAAGAACAGAAGGCTGCTCCACCAGCCACAAGAAAGGAGAAGACTATAGCATTCAAGGCAACTGAGGATCTGCCTGAAGAAAAAGGAACAACCAATGATGAACTTCTCAGCTTGTTGGCCAAAAGATTCTATAAGATGGCCAGAAAGGACTTCAGAAGAAGATCATACAAGGAGCAGGATAAGCCAAGGTATGACAAGTCCATTGGCAATAGCAAAGACATCATTTGCTTTGGTTGCAGGAAACCAGGGCATATGGTTCCTGACTGTCCAGAGAACAAGAACAAGGACAGAAGGGACAGAAAAGAAAGAAGAAAGGAGAAGGACTCCAAAAGGAATGGAAGTAGCAAACCTTCCTCCAGCAGAAATAAGCACACAAGGAAAGGATTTGTTGCTGAATCCTGGAGTGAGACTGAAGAGGAGTCAGAAGCCTCTTCCAGCTCAAGTGATGATGAGGATGATGCAGAGGAAAAGGAGTTCTGCATGATGGCAATCAATGCCTCACAACACAACTCAGAGGAAGAGGAGTCAGAGTCAGACTCAGAGACTCAACCTGAAGAAGATCAGGTAATCAGCTCTTTTGATTTCACTTCAGAAGATTTTAAATTTGAATTTAAAGCACTATGTTTAGACCTGCTAAAGTCTGAGAAAGAGATCATCTCTCTCAGAAATCAATTATCTGAACAAAGTGGTTTAAGAATCAGAAAACCTCAAACTCTCTCAGGAGTTGGAGAACTATAGGGAACAGATAGCTTCACTGAAGAGTGAACTCTCTGAGGCCAAGAAGCTTGAAGAATCTCTCAATGGGAGAAGCATCAAGCTGATGGACATCACAAGCACAGTGAACTCAAGATTCAACAGTACACTGGGCTTGGGTGCCTCATCCAGCCAACCTATTGTTCTAACAACCCCTATCAAGTTCATTTCTGACAAGGGAAAGGGAGTTGTAGAGGTTGCCAGGAAAAATTCTGATCTGCCTCAGAAAACAAAAATCCAGCACAAATCGTCGAACGGAGATCGACGATCGCCGAATGAAGATCGACGATCGTCGAACGTAGCTCGACGATCTCAGGACAAATCGTCGAACGCTGATCGACGATCTAAGCCAAGATCGTCGAACGCTGGTCGACGATCCCATATACCTGACCTCAGCCATAGTAGACCGTCGAACGGAGCTCGACGATCTGACCCAAGATCGTCGAACTCAGCCCCAAGATCGTCGAACAGAGGTCAGAGCTCTGGAAATTTTTTCAATGGCAAGTCAAAATTGAATCCAGAGGGTTCTTCATCCCAAACCTTCAAACCTTATACTGAATGGATTTTACCTCCAAGGAGATATCATCCTGAAGGATATAAGAGTCAGCCAGGGATGTCTTTCATTTCTGAATTTAAAGGTTATCAACCTAGGCCCAAGGTAAACTGGGTCAAAAACAAGTGAATTGCTTTATGTGCAGGTGAAGACCTATCCAACATCTAACCAGCAATGGTATTTGGATAGTGGGTGCTCTAAGCACATGACAGGGAACAAGGACAACCTCAATTCCTTTAGAGCCAAGCTTGGACCCAAAGTTATCTTTGGTGACTCCAACTTTGGACAAACTAAAGGATATGGAGCAGTCCAGATTGGTTCTGTAACCTTCAAGAAGGTAGCATATGTGGAAGGACTGAAGCACAACCTAATCAACATCAGTCAGCTATGTGATGAAGGCTACCAGGTGACCTTCAGCAAAACCTTATGCAAAATCAAGTCAGAGGACAACACAACTGTGTTGACAGGTAAAAGGAAAGGTAACATCTACCTAGTAGATTTTCTTTCAACTACTATAGATATCTGTTTATTCAATTCAGTTTGTAGACCAAATGTTTTATGGCATAAGAGATTAGGACACCTAAACCTTAGAACTATTGCTAGGCTCTCCAAGGACAACCTTGTTAGAGGACTACCTTCTGGCCCCTACAAGAAGGAAGGACTCTGCAAGGCTTGTCAATTAGGCAAGCAAACTAAAAACAGTTTCAAGTCACTTAATAAGAGTGATTCACCTAGGATATTGTATCTGTTACACATGGATCTATTTGGACCCATCACAGTACAAAGCCTAGGAGGGAAATCCTACACTTTAGTGATTGTAGATGACTTCTCTAGATTCACTTGGGTGTTCTTTCTAAGGAAGAAGTCTGATAACTTTAAGTGTCTGACAGAGTTTCTCAAATGTATAAAGATTGAGTTCAATACTCACATTGCCCTGATCAGAAGTGATCATGGGACAGAGTTTGATTCTCTTCTTATGCAAGAGTTCTGTCAGAGTGAAGGGATCAGGCATACTTTCTCAGCTCCTAGAACTCCTCAACAAAATGGGGTAGCTGAAAGGAAAAATAGAACCCTTATTGAATCTGCCACTACATTGTTGTCAGATGCTCATCTACCTCTATCCTTCTGGGCAGAGGCAGTGAACACCTCCAACTATGTGCTGAACAGAAGTCTGATACATAAACTGAAGGGAAAGACTCCCTATGAATTACTCAAAGGGAAGAAACCTAAAGTTGACTATTTCAGAATTTTTGGCTGCACTTGCTATATTCACAATAATGATAAGAAATATTTAGCAAAATTTCAAGCCAAAGCTGATGAAGGAGTGTTTCTGGGATACTCCATGATCAGCAAGGCCTATAGGGTATATAATAAATCATCATTGAAAATTGAGGAATCTGTTCATGTTTCTTTTGATGAAACTAACATGTCTTTCAAGGAGAAGATTTCTTCTACCATAGAACCTTTGCAGGAACACTCTCTAGTTGAAGATATGAACAAGTTACAGGTTGCTCAAGAGAATGAAAGCAGTGAAGATGAAGGGAATGCTCAACACATTGAAGCCCAACTTGAAGAGCCAGTTGTTGTACCACAAGAGGAAACAACAACACAGGTTGGTGAACAATCAACACCCCTGTTGATTTAGTAACATCAAGAGACCATCCAATTTCCCAAATAATTGGAGAAATCTCAGCTGGTGTGCAAACCAGAAATCAGGTCAACCAAAACCTGTTGCACACCTGCTTCCTTTCTCAAATTGAACCTCAGTCCATTCAAGATGCAGAGCAAGATCCACACTGGATCATTGCCATGCAAGAAGAGTTGCATCAATTTGAGAGGAACAAAGTATGGGAACTAGTGCCAAAGCCAAAGGATCATTCCATTGTTGGAACAAAATGGGTATTCAGAAATAAACTGGATGATCAAGGAGTAATAATAAGGAACAAGGCAAGGCTAGTTGCCCAAGGATATTCTCAAGAAGAAGGAATTGACTACGACCAGACTTTTGCACCTGTTGCAAGATTGGAAGCCATCAGAATTTTTCTAGCTTATGCAGCTCACAAAGGCTTCAAGGTTTATCAGATGGATGTCAAGAGTGCCTTTTTAAATGGAGACATCAAAGAGGAAGTCTATGTCAGACAACCTCCAGGTTTTATCTCTCCAACTCACCCTGATTATGTTTTCAAACTACACAAAGCATTATATGGTCTCAAGCAAGCTCCTAGAGCATGGTATGAGACCCTAGCATGCTTTCTCTTGGAAAATGGTTTTATAAGGGGTAGAGTAGACCAAACTCTTTTATTAGAACCCATAAGTCCCATACCCTACTAGTACAAATTTATGTAGACGATATCATTTTTGGTTCTACTGACTCAAAATTGTGCAGAAGGTTTTTAACCTAATGCATTCTAAATTTGAGATGAGTAGCATGGGTGAGCTATCCTTCTTCCTAGGATTGCAAGTCAAACAACATGCTGAAGGCATCTTTATTTCTCAAACCAAATATGCTAATGAGCTGGTTAAGAAATTTGGCATGTCTGAGGCATCTTGTATGAAAACACCCATGCCTACCAATGCTGTATTGGATGCTGATGAACATGGGAAACCTGTTGATCAGACAACATATAGAGCAATGATTGGCTCTTTACTGTATCTTACAGCTAGTAGACCAGATATAATGTTTGCTACATGTATATGTGCTAGATTCCAAGTTAGCCCTAGAGAGTCACACCTCACATTAGTAAAGAGGATTCTGAGGTATGTTAAAAGTTGTCCAAATCTAGGTCTCTGGTATCCAAAAGATTCAGCATTTGAGTTAACTGGATTCTCTGATGCTGATTATGCTGGATGCAGAATTGACAGGAAAAGCACCAGTGGAACTTGTCAGTTCCTTGGTGATAGACTTGTCTCCTGGTTTTGTAAGAAACAAACATCTGTGTCAACTTCAACTGCTGAAGCTGAATATATGGCTGCAGGCAGTTGTTGTTCACAAATATTGTGGATTCAAAATCAACTCCTAGACTATGGTTACAACTTAGAGAAGTCAAAAATCTTTTGTGACAATACAAGTGCTATTTCCATAGCTCAAAATCCAGTCCTCCATAGTAGGACAAAACACATAGAGATTAGGCATCATTTCTTAAGGGACAATGTTGAAAAGAATAAAATTGAACTGCAATATATCCCAACTGATTTACAAAGGGGAGATATTTTCACCAAGCCCTTGGATGAAAAGAAACACACCTTCTTCCTAAATCAGTTAGGAATGTTAGATGGAGGAAGTCTTAAATAATATCCAAGATTTTGAAAGCTAAAAATGGACCAAGACTAGGCAAAATTCTGATTTTTCTTAGTATTTAGGATTTTCTGATCTCTGAACTGCGCTCGACGATTTCCCCAAAGATCGTCGAACGGAGATCGACGATTTCCAGAATCGTCGAACTGAGTTCAGCGCCCCTCAGACAGTATGAACTATCTCCTTCGGTCAACGATCGTCGAACGGCGCTCGACGATTTTGTTCCCTGAACGATCGTCGAACGGAGCTCGACGCTTCCCAAGATCGTCGAACGGAGATCGACGATGTTGGAGTCTCTTCAGATTCCTTTAGAAGCCTCGATCGTCGAACTGAGTTCAACGATCTTTCCAATTCTGCGTCGAACCCTAATATAAAACTCATTTTTCGCCGTCGTTCTCTCTTGCGCTTTCAATTTCTCTGCAGAAATTTTCTTCCCTCCAAACAGTTCTACCTTGGTCGTTTTGTTTGTTAAGTTTTTGCAGGTACCATGGCCGTCTCAGTTGCTGTCCTCGCCGCCATGAAGTTTGATGCAGGGTTTGACATCGATTTGGACTCCTTCAACACCACTGATCAAATCTTCCAGGACATCCTGAGTCTATTCAAGGATCAACATTTGTCTGCCCTCATGACCACAAGAATCAAACTTGCCTCAGATGAAATAAAGGAATGGGTATATACTGCACACAACCTTGACAACAACACCATAGTTGGATCTATTGGTGGCACCCAGGTACCTCTGACCCCAACAGTCTTAACAGAGGTTTTTGGTTTTAGAAATGGAGATGACTCTGCTGAACTTTCTGGAGAAGAGTTTACTGATATACTTGCCAGGATGGGTCATCCTGAGGGAAACCCTAGCAAATTGTTTAAGAGGAACCTGTCAGTTGAATACAGGTTTCTGGCAGATGTTGTAGGCAAGGTCCTGTTGGCCAAACATTCTGCACATGACACCATCTCCAGACATCAGCTCTGCCTCATGGGAGCTCTGGTAGATAAGAAAAATCTGAATTGGGGAGAGGTCTTCTTTGACCTGATAAAGAAGAAAATAAATAAAAGCTTTGTAAACTTTGGAAGAATCCTTGGAGTTTTCCTTCAGGCTAAGTGCCCTACTCTGCTGATCTCCTCTGGAGTGCACATCAATGCCTCCAAGAGACTCACCTGTGCCCTTTTGGCAAATGGGACAGGCAGATTAGCAAGCCCAGCAGGCCCTCTTCAGCTGCCCCTTCAGGCACCAGGACTCACAGAGTCACTCCCCCCAGGTCTCTGCACCTGCAGAAGACCTGCCTGCTGCTAGTGCTGCTTCTCCTCCTCCTCCAAGTTCAACCCTACCTCCAGCTCCATCCACCATTCCAGCCTCATCCCCCATTACCATCTCCAGCCCATCTCCAACCTCAATTCCATCCCCAGCAACCACTTCATCACCTCCAGTTGACCACTTCCACCCATTATTTTCATATCCACCTCCAGATGTCACCTCATCCCCATCCATACCATCCTTCCAACTTCTGGATGAATCCTACATGGATGATTCCCCTCTTCTCCTCCAGACTTCCCCTCCTCCTCAACATCTTTCCAAGATCTCCTCCACCACATCCTTGACCAACCATCATTCACTCCATCCATCTCTATACCCTTGTCCTCCATCTCCACAATTCCCACACCTCAGCCCTCTATCCCTTCACCATCCAGCACTCCCCTTCCAGCATCCTCAGCCATCCCAATACCCTCTACCTCTGCTCCTTCCATTGAGCATGTAGATCTGCCAGCCCTAGCTGACAAGTTGTATGAGCTACTGGCCCCCAGGCTCTCTCTTCTCATGGAGGCCTCCTTAGCTCCTCTACAACAGTCAGTGGCAGCCCTGTCTGCCAGGCTTTCCTCCCTCATTCCTCAAGCAGCCACACCAGCAGTGTGCCTTGATACAGAAGTGTCTGCATCCAGGCAGGGGGAGATGCCTTATGAAGCCAGCCTTCATGCTGCTGTTGCTGCTGCTTCTGCTTCTGCTCCTGCTGCTGCTGCTTCTGCTTCTGCTCCTGTTGCTGCTGCTGCTGCTGTTGTGCTTGTATCTTCTGCTCCAGTTGCTGTGCCTACTGCAGTATTAGCAATTGACCTATGGTCTTTGCTCTCTGCATTTGATACTGCACACTTCAGCTACCTCCCAGAGCCCAATACTGTCCAGCCCCCTGAAGATCTGTCCAAGGCTCTGGTGCCCTTCTCATGCTGTGACCCCAGTATCATTTCTGCTTTTATTCATTCAGTGATTGTTGCTTCTGATGATGTTACTGCTGCTGCTGCTGAAGACAAGGCTGTATCTACTTCTGAAATTGTTGTTGCTGCTGAAGAAGACAATGTTCCAACTGCTGCTGATGAGCTCATTTCCCAGGATTCTCTGATGACAGAGGCTGTTGTTTTTGAGCCTGCTGTAGATGTTGTTGTTGTTTCTGAACCTGCTGCTGCCAAAATCCCTGAAGTAACTAGTACTGTATCTGCTGAATCTATTCCTGTATCTGCTGCTATACATGCTGCTGGCCCTTCTGCTTCTGCCCCATCTGCTGCAATGCAACTGAAAGAAAATTTGATGAAAAGGATTGATGCCTTATATGATGCACAGAGTTCTGAATCTGAGGATTACAACACTGCTTCTGATGATTCCTCTGCCACCATTGCAAGGAAAAGGAAGGCAAGAAGTAAGGCATTGAAGAGGGTTCCTCCTGCCAAAGTTAGAGATGATAATGATGTTCCTTACTATATTCTGCACAACTGTCCAATTACTGAGCATTGGATGCAGTTCTCTAAGAATCAGCTAAAGGCTATGAAGAAGAAAAGAAAGTTTGATAAGGACTCCTCCCAGTTCAAGCACCCTCATCCTCCTCCACCACCTCCACCTGATGCAGGTGCAGGTGGCAGCTCTGCAAGATCAGGCCCAGCTAGAAGCCAGGCTCCCTACCAACCTCATGCTAGAACATATCAAAGGGAAAGCCAGTCTAGGGGCTCTTACTCTAGAAGGGGAGGATATAGGGGAAATCAAAGAGAGACTCAGGTTTACTCCAAAGGGCATTCCAGGCAGCATCCTTATTCCAGGGGAGGACATGTTCCTTCTGATACAACTTCAGGTCCATTCCCCTATAAGCTCAGAGAAACTGTGACTGCCAGGACTCCTCAAGATACTTCTTCCAACAGGTATGAGCCACCTGTTCCATTTGAGGACCCTGAGAAGAATCCTGTTGCTTGGACTGCTAGAATGAAAGAGTTGGCTGCTTTAGACCAGATCAAGAAAGCCAAAGAGCAAGGCCTGGACACCTCCAATATATCTACAATGTCAGAACAAAGACAGAAAGAACTAGAAAGATATGCCTCCAGTAAATTTTTTGATGCAGACAGGTACATGGAGTTGCATCCAGCTGCAGTGGTTCCCAGGGATTCTAAAGCAAATTTATTTGGGTGCAGCTGATGACACCAGATCCAAACAGGAAGCTTTAAATCCTAACAGAGAAATCAAGATGGTAAAAGGCAAAGAGAAAAAGTAACTCTGTAAGGTGACATTTCTTGGTTTTTCTGACTGATTTCTGGACATTATATATATATATATATCTCTGTGATGGTTCTGTAATGTCTGGCTACTGTTATTTTGTATTTTTCTGATTGTATGATGTTGTTTGATTTTCAAAGTCTGTAAATAGTTTTCCTAACCCAAATAGGGGGAGATTGTTGGAACACCCTATTACTAATTTGGGTCAGGATCACTATGTCTCTAGGAATCTGTGTTTGACCTTCTGTATAGCTTAATAGGTCAATTAGAATTGAGTCTAAGGGATCAGGAGTCTAGGTTTGGAAGCTGCCCTGAAGACCAAGTTTTTCTGGAGACTAAGTCTAATCGTCGAGCTCAGCACGACGATTCGTCGAACTCCGATCGACGATCGTCTAGCTCAACTTCTGCAGATCGTCGAGCTCCATTCGACGATCGCTGAGCTCAAACCTCATAATATCGTCGAGCTCCACTCGACGATCGCTGAGCTCAACTTCGCAATATCGTCGAACTCCATTCGACGATCTTTGAGCTCAGATCGACGATTATGTTGCTGCTTGCAGTTTTCTAGGTCGCTGAGCTCAGCTCGACGATAGCAGAGCTCAGTTCGACGATTTCAGTTATCTTTCAGAATTCAAATTCAAATCAGATAGAAGTTATTCTGCATTTAATTCAGAAGATCTGCCAGCCGTTTTCATTTACTTCTGGAGCAAGTTTCAAGGGATTTTTCAAGGAACAAATCAGTGGACTTTCCTTCAGAACAAATTATGCAATTAAGGCTGTAATCAATGCAGACCAACGGCTATCTTTGACAGAGTAATATCCTATTCAGACACAGAGAATAAAAGAGAATGTTTTTGAATGAAATAGAGAAGAAATACAGAGATTGACAAGAACAGGACACAACTCAATATACAGAGACTCTTTGAAAATATTCTGTCAACAAGAATTCTTAAGAACACTCATCAAAGAGATCAAGCTTTCAAACAAATCTTCAGATCTCTTCAGCTCTCCAAGTGTTCAAGGCCAACATCATTTCAAGACTCCAGACACTCAACATTTCAGCTTGCTGAAATCATCTTTTGCTGGAGATCTATCTTTGAAGGCCTATCACCCTCAGCAAAGCTCATCTTCCTGAAGATCAAGGACTCAGGGGGAGCTTTGAAATCAATCCACTTAGTCTTCTCAGTTGTTTGAGAAAAGAGAAGACTGTCATCACTCTCTCACCCCCACTCTGTAAAGGGTTTTTCAAACTCGCCTTCAAAAGTTTGAATCTGGTTTTTGAGCACCTTGTCAAAAGCTCATTGGTGGCAAGACACCTGATCAAAAAATCTGTTTTGGTTTTTGAGCACCTTATCAAAAGCTCATTGGTGCCCAGGACACCTGATCAACTCATCCTGCAGTGGATTCCTACCTAGGGTGGTAGAAGAGTGGATGTACCCAAGTTGGGGAACCACTATAATTCCTTGTGTCATCTGGTTTTGCATGTTTTCTTTTTGTTTCTGGCCTAGCTTTTCTTGTGCTTAGTTTCTGCATAGCTTAGTTTGTGAATAGTTTTATTTCTGCTTCCCTGCTTACACTCATTACAACAATTGTTGTAAAGCTTTGCAAAAGTTTTTCTTTGTGTTTTAAAAAGCACCATATACTCTATTCACCCCCCCCCCTTTAGAGTATATCTGATCTAGTTTCCCCTTTCAGCGTGCACTCTTCCCAGTCCGCCAAGCATCAGAACTAGTTCCAGAAGCAAGTTCGTCCACATGGCCTCATACGGACTCCGCAGACTCGGCAGACACAAGTCTTTACTCGCACAAGTTACCGTCTCACCGGGGGTAACGTCACCGAAATCCGTTACCTCCTCGGGCCTATAAATAGACCCCCATACCTCTCATTTGAGGACAGTCTCATCACTCTCGCGCTCAAGGACTCCCGGCGGCAAGTTCTATTCTTCACCTCCTACGGACTCCTTCTCTTAGTCCGCGCCCCCTCTTCTTGTAATCGTGCGGCCTGTCGGACTCAATTCCCAGTCCACGCGGCCTCCTCTCTGGCACCTCCTTTCCTTATCGGCCAGCTTCCCCTGTGTACCCTTTATTTGCTTTCTTGAAAGGTGTAATACAAACTGTAATAACTCAATAATAATCAAAGGAAAGCCTGTCGCAAGAGTGGCATTTAAGTCACGGCGGGCGAAGTCTGTTGTTGCCGCTGCTAGAGGCCCCCTCTCTTCTTCTCAGCTCAACTCCCTCGGCATCAACCTGCAAGGACAACTGTCAAAGTAACCGTCTACTCGACAGCTCCTGATCAACCTTCCCAACCATCTCTACACTCTGATCAACTCCCTTCTCTCCTCTATCCCTACAACCATTAAACAAGCGCTTGCTCCACTCTCGAGCACTCAGAAGCTTCCTCCCTCTACTCAACCCCGCAATCCTCTTCTTCACCTAGCTTGTGAGATCGAACAACATGTTAACTAGGCGGTGTCGTTTTCGTGCATCAGAAGAGGTCATCAGATTACATGGAGTGCCTATCAGCATCTTATCAGATCGAGACTCTAGATTTATGTCTCGTTTTTAGAAAAGTTTACATGAGGGGTTAGGTACTGATTTGAGGTATCCTACCTCCCATCATCAGCAAACGAATGGTCAGATGGAAAGGATAAATAAGATCGTGGGGGATATGATCAGGTGTTACATTTTGGATCACGATGGTGCTTTTGATGAGCATCTCAGACTTATGGAGTTTGCTTACAATAATAGTTATCAAGAGAGTCTGCAGATGGCCCCGTTTGAGGCCTTATATCGGAGGCGTAGTAGGACTCCATTGTTTTGGGCTGAGGTTGGTGAGAGACCGTTGCTAGGTCCGGAAGTCCATGAAGAAATGAATTGTTATGTGACTCATATTCGAGAAATGCTCCGTGTGGCATAAGAGAGCTATGATAAATGTGCTAATCAATGAAGGGTTGATCTGTTGTTTGATGTTGTGTCCTTGGTTTTTCTGAAAGTTTCTCCAATGTCAGCTTATAGGCTAGAGTTTCCAGCTACCTTCCCGGGTGTCCATGATATGTTCTATGTGAGCCAGTTGCGAAAGAGTATTCATAGTGATCGTCAAGTTCTTGACTCGGTGCCCCAGATTCAGCCCAACCTTACATACATGGAAGAACCTATTCGTATTTGGATTCTCAAGATCGAGTGTTGCGGAGAAAGACCATCCCCATGGTTAAAGTTTCGTGGCAAAATCAAGATGTCGAGAGCGTGGTGTGGGAATTGGAGTCGGCGATGAGAGAATCTCATCCGCATCTCTTCCCTTATTTCTGATATGTCATCAGGTTTTTGGTAATATTTGGGTTTTTTTGTTTTTATTTGGTCTTAATGTTGTGATAAGTTTCAGGATGAAACTTATTCTTAGGCGGTGTGACTATAACGCCCCCAATTTTCTGATGTTATTATGTAATTTGGTGTCGTCATTTTTATGATGCCGGGGTGCTACCCCCTTCTTACATTTTGTTGTCGGTACCGCACCGTTTGAGCGTTTTGCATCTGTCGGTTTTGTTTGACCGTATTTTGGGGTTTTTTTTGAGTTGAATGTCTACCGTGTTTTAGAGGATGAGGATTTGAGGTTTTGGACTTGTCCAATTTTATTGCGATCCGAGCATTTTGGAGTCTTGGCATGTGTTTGGACCCTTGTGGTGAATTTTGCTTATATAAGCATCTAATGTTGCATTTCAAGAATGGTGCATCCCATTCTAGGGTGGTCTTCATTGTTAAACTCGCTAAATTCGATGCGCGTTTGGGCCACTGTCTTGAAATGGTATTTCCTCGTTCAATCGATTTTTATAAGATCATTATTGTTAAATTTCAGCCTTATACATCTTTTTGATTCTCGAGATTCCCCCCTCCCTGTAGGGTAGGTTTTTGTCGAACAGAGGCATTCGACGAATTTTTGGGGCGTTCGATGATCGTCAAACGGCGTTCGGCGATCGGTGAGCTGGGCATTCGGCGATCGGTGAGCTGGGCGTTCGAAGAAGCATTGAATGGGTCAGGGTTTGACTAAGCTGAACTATTGGGTTTGTGTCCGATGAATTTCAAGCATAGTTCGTCGAACGGAGTTTTCCTTTGCGTTCGACGAATGTCGATTAGAGTTCATCGAACGGGTTTTGTGTTCGACGAATTTTGAACAGAATTCGTCAAACGAGTTTGTTCTTCCTCCTTCATTTCGAGAAGTCTTTCTATTCCCGAGAAATGCCTTTTCTTGTACTCGAAAAAATTCCTACAGCTCTCGAGAAATGGTTCTAGTTCTCGGGAGGTCTATTTTTGTACCCGAGTAGTGCTTTTGTCGTTCCCGAGATGTGCAATCTTGCTCTCGAGAAGTCCCTTTTCCTTCTCAAGAAGGATATTTAGTACTCGAGTAATCTTCTTCTGTTCTCGAGATCTGCCTAGTTCTCAAGAAGGCCTTACCTTTACTCTAGAACATGACCTGTCATTCCAGAGTAGTCTCCTACCTGATCTCGTATAATACTTCTTGTACTCGAAAAATACCTTCTCCTTTACTCGAGAAGCCTGCTCCTTCTACTCGAGTAATCTTCCTCCATATTCCGAGACATATATTCTACTCCAGAAAACATCCTTTGTTCTCGAGTAATACTATCATCCACTTGAGACATATCACCTTCCTCTCAAAAATTCTGGTTCAGTCGAACCTTGTCTCTTCACTTAAGTAACTAATCCTTATATTATATTATATATACACATATATATAAAGATAAACTTCCCTTCTCCCCCTTAGACCGATTCTCTTCCTTCTTCCCGAACAATAGCGGCGTGAGCGTGAGAGAGAAAGTTTTCCGTGACTCTTCCGATGGCCGTCGACGGTGCCCGTGCTCAAAATCTTCAACCGAATATAGATCCGGAAAGCTCTCCGCGTGAGCTACGCCATCGTGTAAAATCTTCCCCATTCCTCGAGTGTTTCTCTCTAAGGTTTTCGGCCCTAACTCATATTTTATGCCATTTTTGTTAGATTCCATTTTCCCCCATCTTTCTTGTCCCGATCTACGTCGTGGTGCGATTTGGAGGTCTTCTCCGGTAAAACCAAGGCAAGTGATGGTTTCTCCTTCTCTTCCCTACTTTATCCCAATTTGCAGAAATTTCTAACTCCTTGTTATTATGATTTTTAATAACTTGTTGATTATAGTGATGTTAGATCTCCTGTCTAATTCTATTTATAATTTTCATGTTCTTTATTTTTCTACATAACCTTGTTAAGTGCTAGATGTTTTGATGATGTGGTTAAATCTCATTCTTATAACCGTTCCTTAACGTTTATGTAGGATGTGTTAGAGTTTACTTAGGATTGTTAATTCTTCCTAAACATTGATCAACCACTTCAATCTAGAATTATCTAGTAGAATCTGATGTGCAATTGTTGTCTTGAGATCTATATCATGGTTTTCTTCGTGGCGATGTCGTGGGGCGAGACAAGCCACCAAGCCCCCGATTGGGTGGTGGTGTGCCCCTGAGCTCTAAACCAAGAACATTACGGTGTGTGACTTCATGATTTTCTTCTTTGCAGGTGTTATTTGTGGGAGAATCCACTGCCGCAACATTTGATCCCTCTGTTAGTACTTTGTGGGACTTTACCAGGTGTTTGGGCATTTGCTGTGTATGGTGGAGTATCCAATCTCCCCTGCAATTATGATAGATTAAATTATATCTGACGGGGTGTGTCCAGATGAGTTGAACACCTTGCCCGTTGTTTTTTTTGGCAGAGTTATGATGGTGAGGATGCCCCGCCATTTGCTCGTGCTGACATGGATCTCTCTTTTGATCGCGGCCGCTACATGTTCGTGGACATTGATGGTCGTTCCCGCAACTGTCGTCGCCTCCACCGCCGACGTCATTACTTCACATCATTATGGCTATAATGTTATTCTAATTTTGGAATAATACTATAATCATAAAACTTTTATTAACATTTTGTCATATGATTTATAAATTTATAAGTTATAAATGTATAAGTCGTTTAAAGTCTTTTTAATATGTTGTTTTCTTTTGTTGCATTAGTGGCTAGGATTAGTTTTGATTTTGATGAAGGGTGGATGGAGTGGTGTATGATATTATATATATGTGTATTGAGGGGATGGAGAGGGGATGATGAAAAAGAAATAAACCAGATCTAACCCTAAGTTATGTGAAGCAGCTCCTTCGCCTGAACTTGATACCCGCGCCTCCTGGAAAGCCGCGTATAGTTGCTGTTGCCGCCTCCTCTTGGTGGTGATTCTTGCTGCTCCGGTGTCCTCCTACCCCCCGTGTGACTCCAAAGATGGCGGCTCGATTCTTCCCATCCGGTGCGACTCTGGTGGACCCGTAGAAGTGCGACTCTTCCATAGTTGTCCTCTTCTTCGTCCTCTTTAATTTCAGATCTTGGGTAATGATTTCCCTTCCCTAAAACTTGTGTAGTGATTCGTCTTGGGTTGTGAGTTTGGTGGAACTCTAGTTATCATATTTTATCCTAAATCTTGATTCTAGTTTGCATTCAAAGCAATTTTAAATTATATTGCATTCATCCGATTTTCGTGAAGGTTTTTGCAAGGATAGGTCCCCTTGGACATTTGCAAACCGAGGTTGGTTTAGCTTTGGTTTCGAATAGATCAAGAGGATTTGGTATATCCTTGTTTTATTTTGTTTTGATCGCTGCATTTGGACTACTTTACGAATCGAAATACTTAGTCCGTAGCACTCTCCATGTGGATGGAACTGCTGTGATGTGATCTTAGATGTATGGATAGGTCATGATTTTAGTATATGTGAATGCTTGTGCAGGTTTGGATGGGAATTTCCCACTTGTGAGATTGCGATATTATAAATGAAACTCTGCCGAAATTTTGAGTTTTGCATGCACATCACGTGTTCGCTTAAATTCCCCATAGGAATCCCTTTGCCATTTCGTAACTTAATCATATTTTGAGGAGTGGCATGCATCAATTTGATATCAAAGCGAGGTTTGACAATTTCTCAACTTAGCAACGATCAGCTCGTTCCGGGCTACCCACTTTTTGCACTTAGGTATGTTCGTAGGTCATCTATTTTATTTTTTAGTTATATAAAAAATTGTGTTTCTTAAAATATATCAAAAAAAATGTTTTTCGTGTTCACGTAGTTTGAGTTTTATATTGGTCTTTTATGGCGCACATTGGGAGTTCCTCTCACTCACCTTCATTCGTTGAGCATAACATTATGTTAGCACAATATTTGACACCACCGCAACGCACATCTAGGCATGTTGGAGTTCCTATTCTGACCTATGATGGTATAGGTGGACCGCGAGTGTTTTTATGTTAGGTGAGGGATATGGAACATTATTTTTGAGTGATATCAGTTGTAGACCCCCACAAGAATCCCGTTGTGTGACTACAATTAATTTGTCGAGCCCAGACCTTCTGCTCAATGAGGAGAGATGTTTTGTGATGTCACTCAACGACTCACGACTTGTAGGTTTGGTAGATTATGAAGAATCTATTACGGATCAGTATTACCCTCTCTACTATCATTCATTCCAGATTTCTGATTATTTTAGTGATTTGCCGCCTAAGACATTGCCCTACTCGAACCAGTACGTCCCCTCATACTCCCTTACTCGGATGTCTCACGATCTTATTTCTCCCCTCCAGGGCACTAGATATGTTTTTGATCATAGGAGTGACTATAAGACTCCACCTAGCTCCTTGCTCCGCCAAGATCTGGCTATTTCGAGCCCACGTACACCAACCTGTAGGGAGAACGAGAAGGTTAGGTTCTCTGTCCCACCACCTGTCATTGTCACAACTAGGGATGCTATAAATACGCATGTTAAGCATAGGCAGACAGTTAAGATGTGCAAGGAGAACGCTACGTGTTACGCTTGTGGTGTGATTGGCCACTATGCCGTGGAGTGCCCCACAAAGCCTAGGGTTTTGACTCTTTTAGCTTCGACGTCTGAGCCCGCCACTGAGGGCGATGTCAATTTCTCTGACGACCTTAGTGACGATTAGGAGCTTGGATATCCTAGTGACCTGGATGAGGATGTATCCTCTGAGGTATCACCCCTTGGGATTATCCTACTTCCCCTACACCATATTTCTGGTCCGTCTCCTATGATAGTTGAGGAACCGTCCGATGGCCCTGAGTTAGCAGATGTACCTATTGTCTTGGAAGATTTACCTTGCGAGAGAAGGTTATTTTTGGATGAATTTAAGTTGAGGACCCGGAAGATATTTCCTTGTTGTTATCATCATTACATGAGCTCAATATGGATTAGAATTTTGTCAGGCTCGATTTTGCATACTTCTGAGACCGTTACTGATGCTGATGATTTATGAGTATCTAGTGGTTGGAAGACATTTCGCTGAGTTGGTAGAGTCATCTTGTGGCGAATGTTTATCTGAGAGTGAGTTAGGTGATGACGATCTGGTTGAGTTTTTTATGAAGAAGAATCTACTGTTTGATATTCCTTGATTTTGACGGCTTGCACTCGGAGGACTTTTCTTAGACGTTAAATCCATGTTTTGATGGTGAGTATGACTTAGCTCCTCCTCCGAAATTGACCGTGTCGACTCTCACTCCGGTTCCTTGACTGGATTAGATGATTTGTTAGGAAAACGAGCTTGTCATTTTAGTTTGAGACATTGGAGATGCTTATTTATATAGCTCCACCCATTAGACTTACTTAGACGGATGTGTGTGGGCGAGTTCTTAGTTGTCGCGTTCGGTCTCTTTACACTCCAGTTCGTATATTTGACTATGCTTTTTGTAGGATGGACCGTTCATCTAACCACTTGGCATTGGGTAAGGCTTCGTGTTGGACTGCTAGTGATTCCTTGGCTATGGGCTTTTTGATGTGGTGTCCCTTAGACACACTTATTTGCCAAGCCCCATCGCACGCATTTATCCTCCGCCTTTTGATGATCCGTGCATGCACATGTTGGTGAATGTAGTTGGGTATGTTGATTTGTGTCGAACGTACGTCCTTTCAAAATCCGGGAGCGTCTAACTCTATAGTTGGGTGGTGATGAGCATTTTTTGCTGGCATTTCTTTATGACATTTTTAAATCAAAATTTAAAACTACGATGTTGGACTTGACTTGTGGGGCTATGTATTAGTGAGGATTTCGTCTGCGGACATGTATGGTGTGCGAGAATGCCTCTCTGTCTCCTCTTCTTCTGCCCTCGGCACATGCCGTCCCATCTACTCGACCACCTCCGGGGGTAAGAGAATTAAATTAATTG